>QAOA01005637.1:0-305963 GCA_003255065.1 Cercis canadensis
AATCCAACAATTGGACGGAAAATTAATCAACCCACTTTATTATCAATTCTTCTTCTACTCTTAACTGAGATATACCAATTATGACCATATTATCGAACAAATATATTACGAATTTATATTGAGAAGATTATATTGGTAGTAGATACCTCGTTTAATCGTCTGAGCTATCTGCCAACGTATCATTTCCTTCACGTCCACACCACAGGTAAAAGGCTTCGCGAGCAATAGGTTGAAAATAACAAACGCAGAAGAAAAGGGGCACACAGCACACCGGAGGGTAGATCCCGGGCAACCCCGTGCGATCTCCCCCCAAAACCAAAATATTCTTTTTTTATTAATTTTTGTGACCTGCCATGCAAGCGCACCTGACATGGCAAAGGTCGGATGACAAAGATCATTCAGGACGAGAACCTTGAATGGTCCTTCGTCCCAAATCCTTACACATCCACATATGATTATCAGCTACACTTCTCTCTCACAGCTTTCCACCAACAATTTACAATTAAGTAACGAGATCTGCAACACCCAACAGAAAATTCCTCGCAGATATAGGCACAGCAACCATCGGGCTCAGAAAACCGCCATCGGCTAAATTTCTCTCAGGACATCGGTTGAATTTATCGATTCTGCGCAAAACCTGAAACATCGTAAGAATATTAACACGGTGCTTTGAGATAAGAAAGAAACAGCGATTCAAAAGAAGTAAAACGAAGATGAAACTCACACCTTGTGAGTATCTATGGCGGCCGCGGAGCTACAAATAAGAGCATGCTGATAAGTGTAGATTTGGATCCGATCCATACGAATCTCGACAGAACAAGCTGCATAGAAATGAATGAAGAAGAAGAAGATCGAATTATTAGGGATTCCATTTTCGGAGAAAGAAGAGGAAAATAGAGACGGCGTGGAATGAAGAAAAAGGAAAACCTAACCTATTATATAAGGGGGCTTGGAGAAATGGACGGCTAAGATTGAATCTATTTTACGATTGAGATTAGTTTACGTATGAGAGGAGGAGTAAGTGCCTCGTGTGAGGCGGTGTTATCATCTCGACTCGTTTTCGTATATATCCATTCCTTTTAAAATCGGACAGCATTTATGAGCTGTCTGAAGGTTAGGTGGCAACTGGCAACCCATGTTGTGCCAAACAGCCCAAAACAGAATAGGCCTGAACACAAAACATCCCAAATGTATAGTTCATGGACCTAAAAAATAGTTTTTTTAATTTTTTTAATTTATTATAGAAAGAAATATACTTGATTAGATCATACATTTTTTTTATTGGTACAGGATTACATCATAACTTACATGGGCTTTGAGGACCCAATACTGTCCACAAATGATATAAAATTATAAATTAACACTCTTCCCTTTTATTATTAGGGCAAAAAATTAAAAAAAAAATAAATCAAACTATTTATAATAAAATAATATTAAAATCATTCTCAAAATTTCTCTCAACAAAAAAGTCATAATTAAAATACTAAAAAAAAAACTCTTCCTTTTTCTTTATCTCAACAAAATAGGAAGATGATCAAAATTAAAAAGAAAATGCTAAGCCGATAAAATTATTGTTAAAATGATATAAACTCATAACTATTAAATAATTTATTATTTTTATTACTTGATTTCATCTAATTAGAAAGTTAAAAGCTTTTTTCATTGTAAAAAATGGTTTGAGAGAATTTGTTGTGAAACAAATAAAGCATCTAGTGATGAGTATGGAGTGTCTTACAGACTTACACTAATAGAACAATTATTAATGAATCTAACACTCTTCAAAGTAAAATATTATACTAAGTGTGTTTGTCATTATTCAAGGGAAAAATTTAATGAAATAATATTTTAAAATTTTAATTATGCTTTAAATTCTTATAGTTTAAGCAAAAATTTAAGTAATTCTTATAATTTGTTTTCCTTTAAATGAGTGCTTATTTTTTTTATTTGCATATAAATAAATCTCCACTGTTAATTTTAACAGGGATTATATGATACTAGATGAATATGTCATACTACACTGACTTAACAAGCAAATATAATTTTTATATTTTATTAAATATAAAATATATTTTATTTTATTTTTTAAATAAAATATAATTTATTTTATTTTTTAAATAAAATTAAAAATAGTTAACTTGTACACATATCATTCATATATTGATTATTCCTATGTAATATGACATATTACATAAATACTAAAAATATCTAAAACACCTCGTAATTTTAATTATAACATTGTTAGTAGATAATTTACGTGTTAAATATTATACACATTTGACAAACAAGAAAGTCTAATTGATATAAATTTTGGCCAAATTATCTAATAGTTGCCCACATGAAAGTTACTGTGCAAATTTTAGCTTTGTTTTTCGGCACTTTGACCTACTAATTAGACTTTCTAAAGTTATTCCCCTAATTGTAATAGGTTGAAAATTAAATACGTAAATATTATAGTTTTAAAAAAATAAAAATTAAAATAAAAAGCTGCAGGAAAGGCGGGGCCCTGCGGCGTGTCTCCAAGCTTGGTGCCGTGCATTGGGCGGCGCGTCCGTCCTTGTCTAGTTGCCAACTTTTGCAGCTCGGTTGTGTGTGTCTTTTCACAAGAAATGAAGAAAGTTGCAAACTTGCAATGAGAAATATTGGAGAGAGAAAATATTTACCAGGAAACCAGGAGGCACCTATGGGACTTGAGAAGTTAAGAAACATGAGAGCTGCTCCAACCACCAAGAATAAAGCGCAAAAGCTAGAAACCTTCATGATGTCAATTACCACTGTTTACACCAAACTCAAGCTAAAAATAACGAAGCCAAAAGTTGGCAACTGGACAAGGACGGACGCGCCGCCCAATGCATGATGTCAAGCTTGGAGACACGTCGTGGGGCCTCACTTTTTCTGTAGCTTTTTTTTTTTTTTTTTTTTTTTTTNTTTTTTTTTCTAAAATTATGATATTTACGTATTTAACTTTCAACTTATTATAGGAAATAACTTTAGAAAGTCTAATTAGTAGGTCAAAGTGCCTTGTTTTTCTCTTGTGATGGAGAAGCACAAGTGCAAGCTAGCTTCAAAAACTTCTCTAATGGTAGAGCCTTGAGGGGTTACATGAGCTCTCACATGATGAACCTTCCTCTTCCACCAAAACCAGAGGAGTCACCACCACATGTTCAACATGTGGAACGAAGACGACAAAGGAGACAAAGGTGACTCGGCCTAAACTATAAAAAGTAAAAATTAAGAACATAATTAATTTGTTTTAAAAGTAACAATAAGTTAAGGCTATTATTATGCTATTTCACTCTCAGATGATATAAGTGATATCTAAGTGATTTTTTTTATATTGTTTTCATTTAAATTATATTATATTAGTATAATTCTTTTGGTAATATTATATAAGTATAATTAACATTATCTAAATTTTATTAAATATTTTGCTAAGTTTTAGAAAACAAATTTTAAGTTTAATAAATTTAAATTATCTAAATTATGTCCCAATATCAAATAATTCTTATATACAATTAATTGAGAGTCATTTTTTTAAGAGTGTGTTTATCAAGACTTTGTGTTCTTGTTTCTTCATTCATCTTTTTTATTTATTTTTATTTTCTTTCTCTTTCTTCGTAGACTTCTTTCTTATTTTGTTTTATCTTCCCGTGAATTGCACGCTAGTTTAGATTAAACATAAAACACATGGTAAACTATATTCTTTTCTCTCTATCCGTTTCATCTCTCATACTCAATATACTGAAAATAACTAAGTTATATTGTTTTAGTTTTGAGCAAGATTATCCTACAACATTTTGGATGTGACTTTGTTTTTATATTATAATAACTTTAAACTATATTATATGTACACAATTAATATAATTTAAATTATACTAAATTAATTTAATTTTTTTCTGCATACTTAAATATTATTTTAGTGAAATTTAAATTATACTAATTTTATCAATATGATACAATTTAAAGTATTATCATATAAAAATCACTTGCATGTAACAAATTACATTGAAAGTGTTGTAAGATAGTTTTCCCCTCTTGATTTATCCCTTATTAAACACACTCTAAAGTTTTTTTTTTTTTTAAAAAATATATTACATTGACTTATTGGTTTGGCGAATATGGTGTGTGCGTTGGGAGTAGGGGTGTAAGCTAAAATTGTCAAATTGACTAAATCGACCACTTTTGTGCAGTGAAGAACTTACTAATCTGTCTTAGGAATTGCATATGATTTTATTGATTTGATTCGATCTTATTTTTGGTAAGTAAATGTCTTAATTAGCAAGTACTTGAGTGGGAGGCAAAGGATTAAGGAATATAATGCCTGAAGCACAAGGAACAATTGTAGGTTCTTCAAGTTTAATGAGAAAGAGAGTACAAGGGTTATTAGGGTTAAGTTTGCGAATCAAACTCAATTATTGTATTTTTTGTCTAGATGATTTCTCTCATGCTAAATAACATTATCCCCTTTGGATTTTCATCTTGCTTATTTATTTTCATCGTGTGTGCTTATATTTTATTCCCTTACAATAATCTGTCAAGTATCAAGAAGCATTACCTTGTGTATCAAGCCAGCAGCTCCTTATATCTGTTTGGTGAAACTGCATAAACTCCAAATTCTACAGAATTAATTCTTCACGTACCCCTGTGGAGAAAAATTAATGAAGCAGTAGATAACCAATGTAATGTTGCATTCAATGCACAAATAACAAACCTTTTTGTTTCTTCTTCACTGTCTATACATGTATAATAAGAAAGGACCTAGAATCATAAACAGGGATACAACATGCAAAGGACCACTAATGCACATGGGAAAACCAAGTGGTATGATGATATACTCATCTAACCCTTCTTCCCCAATCCGAAAAAGACAAAGCTTGTGGTGATATATGATTGCTGTGGACTTGTGAAGCACACTGTTCTCTGCAACAATTGCATCACTATAAGCATGCCTAGTTAGAGCACAAGCACAGTGGCATGCGTGACCACATGTACTATAGGGACAGAAAGAAGCAAGGCTAGGTTTTCAATTTGGCTAAATCTGCCGCTATCATTTCAGAAGGAAGCAAGCTGATAATGTTCCATCCTTGGTTTAGGGAGATGGTTATCATAATTCTCAAGTTCAATGACTGCTAGCTTTTGGTGCCTCCCTACACTACACTGGATATCAATATTATCATTCTTTGCATTCTCATATGTGCATCATGGAACCTTTAGACCTCTGGTAAAAGCCACAAAGCTTCTTTAGGTTGAAAATACTTCAAGTTCATTTTCTTTTTGGGGAAAACAATCATAGGGTTTCCTTGGGACATAAACATATTCAAAGATGTTTTTATTCATCTTGATACTCATTATGGAAAATTACTCTACTTAATAATATTAAATTATGCAGGGGATGATGAAAACTAAGATTTTTGAGCTTTGAACCCGCGGTGTACACCTAGCTAGCCAATCACTTCACCCTATACAGACAACATGCACATAACTCAATTGCATGAACATCTTTGCATGAATTCCTCAAATGGTGTTTACCTAGTAGCTAATGAGTATATATACAATTGAATTAAACTGTACGGTATTCACATTGAATGTATGACAAATTCACTTGGATTTGAGTGTAGATGTGAAGGTGACAACCATTTGAGTCAAAAATGGCAGGAAATAGTTACTTTTGACCAAGATGAGTACTGTGAGCAACAAAAAACATTACACATCCGTGAATGTTCACATGTTAACTGAAAGCCAAGACATAAGCAATTGCTTGCTTGGTTGTATAATGCAAAATTTTACCACATTGAATGTTCACATGGACAAATATTGTTTGTCTTCTTTCCCTCTTTCTTTCCAATATCTACCTAGACAGTGTTAGGCGTATAAGAAGAAAAATAAACCAAAGCGTGCAAGAGCCCATCAAAAGCCGAGAGCACCTGCAGAGAAGGGTCAAACAAGAAGAGATGAAAGTAAGTTTGAAAAACTCACTTGAGCGAGCAAGAACACTACGTGAAAAGACTGCGACAGTAACATCAACCTTGAAAGAAGTTAGGAAATTTCTCATATATAATGACATGAATAATGTACCAAGATGTTCAACGCATTTGAAACATTCATGAATAATGAGCTAAGAAATTAAGATAATCATAAAGTTTTTTAGGTTCAGTGACATGGATATTACTATTTGAAAACAAAATTATGCATCTATTATGCGTCACGTGGCTGATGGTGTGTCTGATCTTGTCCTATTGGAGCAGCTTTTCAATGTCATAAGCTGAGGGAAGTGACCACGGGACCCATCAAACGTCAAATGTCATGTCTAGTAGGACCAGACAAGCCAGCAACCACGTGGCGCATCCAATGGGGACATGCTGCGTGACAAACAGCACTTTCAGTGGTCCCCACCTATCTGAATTTTTTTTTAAAATTTTTAATTTTTTAAAAACTATAGTATTTAAGTAATTAAGTTATAAAATGTGATAGATGCGTAATTTTATTTTCAAATTGTAATATCTAGCTAAATCAAATTGTCAAGTTTCTCGTTACCAAAATCTTTAGATTTATGACTTTAGAATATATTTTTCATTATGTCTTCCTAGACCGATTTATTTCTTAGTGAATTGTAGCAGCCGTTTTCTCCCAATAATTTATTAAAATTTGCGGCCTTTCCAAGCTTTGCTATTTTTCAAGTATATACAAGACTGAAGATGGATGAATATGTAAGGACTAAGGACAAGGAGCTTCCGCCAAAAATTTCATAAGGGAAAGCATCAAAGTGTTCATTTAACATGGAAATCAGAGCTAGATCTGCAATCTGAATATCAAATTTTATATTTTGGGATATTTTGCCTTCCTATCAATCACTGCTCCATGCAGATTTCTAAAGGGTGTGTGTGGCATGGAAGACGAAGATGAAAAGAGGAGTCAAAACTGAAAGGTTTTGAATTTCACTTCTTATTGTTTAGTACCGATGGTGAAAAATGAATTTCTAGACAAACAAGAGAAATGACATGCATTCCAACTTTTTAACCCATCAATTTTTCACCTTGCCACTTTCAACCCTATCAAAGTAAATTTTAAGTCTACTACAGTTTGTGAAGAAGCAACTCCTCATTTGACAAATTGTCTAATAATATAATTCTAATCCGAAATAAAATATCTTTTATTTATCATGAATTCTATGATACTATATGTGTATGTCATATTACACTAATGTAGTAAGTATACATAATTTTCATATTTTATTTGATATAAAATTAATTTATCTTATTTTCTCAAACAAACTTAAAAATAGTTAATTTGTACACATGTCATTCACATATTAATTATTCTTATATAATATAGCATACGACAAAGTATTTAAGAAAACTCCTTTATTTATTTATTTCAATTTGACAACCACCAATAGGCGATATCCCTAGGTCATTGAAATCTTACAAGTATTCTAATGCTAGCTTTCCTTTGACACATTTATTTTTCCTACAAATTATAAGTCTGGTGGAAAAATATCTACCTATAAATTATAAGTCTGGTTTTATATTTTTTTTGTAAGTTAACCCAATTTATAAACAACATCCATGCATATGATTACTCAATGGTACCTATCAATTCACTGTAGGGTGAGTCATCACTTTCCTATAACAACATCCACATGATTCCTCAATGATATTTCCTCCATGGGGCCTTTAACTTACCTCGTGTACAAATATAGGGTTAAATAACCTCATTCTATGTGGCAGAATGTGCATCGTCTGTAGCTCTACCTAGCATAATAGATGGTGGAAAAATGTCTACCTGTAAATTATAAGTCTGGATTTATATTTCTTTGTAAGTTAACCGACTTAATTATTTGAATTTATACATAGACACCCATTTTGATTTCATTCATTCCTTCTTGAAACTTTCTCTTTGTTTTCTCCCTCCCTCTCTTCGTTCCTGTCTTTGAGACAAAAATAGAGCTTCCGCTTTTTGGGGTGAGAATCTGGACCTTCCAATTGATGACCAAGAACTGAATGAGAAAGAGCTATGGTGCTGCTGGCCCCTCCAGCAAGAAGATGACTCAAATGCACCTTATGGTACTTTTTTTTTTTTTTACAATTTTTTTCTATAGTTTAAAAGGAGCGTTCATGCTTCTTAATATCACTTAGTGACAACATTACTATCACTAATTGCTTAGGACTATTATTTACTTAAATTGTATCTTGATACTTGATCATGAATTCTACTTGGTTCATATGAGATGAACATTCAGTTTGTTGTTGGGTTAAATTCCTTCCTAGATGATAAATGAAAGAGTATACATATAAGCATGTCTCTATATTTATAAATAAATTAGGTCATATAGTTAAATTACAATAGATGGAATTACTAATACTTTTCTAAAAGTATGTTTTATAACAAAAGATATGAATTATAACAAATTTTTGTAGTATTTATTATAATTTTAAAGAAATGTTTAGACATATTCCATCCAACAAGACACTTAGAATATAAGATTGATAGATAAGAGTTTAGTATATTTCATGTTACATCTTATTGATTCAAGCCATTACAAGAGAAAAATGAACTTTTAGATGATTATATTCTTTCAGTTTGTCTTGAAACGAATTAGCGATAGTAAATATAGTGGATTTGCCTTTTTTACCCTCTCCGAAACCAATAATCCATGTATTGTAAGTGTAGGCTACAAATTTCTTTTCATGGGTACGAGGTTCTTCCTTGTTTTCTTGTGTATTTTATGGCAAAATACAAAATATAAAATGTGGGGTTGATTTGTAATAAATGAAAAAAAATTATCAAAATTCATATTAAATATTTTAATGGCTATAACAGGTTAAGTAAAGGTGTAGGTCCCACTATCAACACACTTATTACAATTTAAGTGTGTTAGACTACAAACAGATCATGGATGACGTGTCATTTCAATTATAGGAATTTTGTTATAGGCATTATAGCTGTCATTACACAGCTGTCATAGAAGTTAGTTATTTTTGTTATCAGTAATAGCTTCTAGAGAAAGGCTGAGTAGGATTCGGCTTCTATATATTCTGATAGCTAGGGATTTTATTATTCATTCAATTCATTTCTCCTTACGAAGTTAATTAATACAGAGAATATTCTCTTCAGTTCATTCTTTCCTTTTTCTTCTGATATGCTCATTCTGCAGAACATCTTCAGTTCTGCATAATTTGTGGTTGCTCTTCTTCTTAGTCTCTTTCTTAATTCATCTTGTTTGGCTTATCAATTCTTGATCATTCAGAGTTTCACATGGTATCAGAGCTACTTTAATGGCAGATCAAAGTGCAAGTTCTGGATCACCATTTCGTGAATCCAAGAATCCCACTCTTCCAACGTTTGGTCAGGCTTTAACAGTCAAACTTGATCGTGGAAATTATCTGATCTGGAGAAATCAATTGCTAAATATAGTCATAGCAAATGGTTATGAAAAGATCCTTGATGGATCACAGTCATGTCCTCCAAGATTCATTACATCAAGTGAAGGAAATTTGGTACCAAATCCAAATTTCACTTTCTGGCAGAGAAAGAATTGCTTGGTGATGAGTTGGCTTTATGCTTCCTTAACTGAGCCAATCATGGCACAAATCATGTCGTATAATACAACCTCTGACATTTGGAAGTCTCTAGCAGAAAGCTTTGCTTGCACCTTAAGGGCAAGAATCATGGAACTCAAGCTAAAACTACAAACTACCAGGAAAGGTAATCTTGGACTCTAGGAATACATGTTGAAAATCCGCAATATCTGTGATAATCTTCGAGCAATAGGAGAAAATGTGACTAGAGATTATCAGATCATGGCTGTTCTCAGTGGTCTAGGACCTGAGTATAACTCAGTTGTCGCTCCTCTCAGCTTTGCAACAATTTCTATAGAAACCTTGCAAAGTCATTTTCTTAGTTTTGAAGAAAGATTAGAGAGACAGAGGTTTGTGGATGAACAAATCCTAGTTCAGGCCAATGCAGCAACGTTTAATCAAGTTGCAGGAAAGAAAAGATTCAATGGTAATTCGAGTTCTCATGCTGGGAATGGAAATGCTCCAATGAGGCATTTTTCAAGCCAAGGTGGCCAATTCAGAAAGAACAGAAATGGCAATGGATCAAACCAGAAATCCCTTTGTCAAATTTGTCACAGGCCATGACATGTAGCAGTGGATTGTTGGCATCATTTTGACAACAATTACTAACCAAAAACTGCTACCAATCCCACATAGAATCAAGAACCGCAAGCTTTCATGGCTACAACCTCAAATGCTGAAGATACACCATGGTTTTTGGACACTGGTGCCACACACCATGTCACAGCAGATCTTGGCAACTTGTCTCTACATAATCCTTTTGCTAGGGATGAAGGAGTCACTGTAGGAAATGGTAAGAGTCTAACTGTGCACAACACAAGTACTACATCCATTTCAACAGCTAAAAGACCTTTATTACTTAAAAATGTGTTGCATATTCCAAAGATAATTGCAAATTTGGTTAGTGTAAGAAAATTATGCCAAGATAATGGTGCCTATGTAGAGTTTTATCCCTCTTGCTTTCTTGTGAAGGATCTGACAACTCGAAAGGTTCTACTCCATGGAAGAATTGATCAAGGATTATACAAAGTCATGACTGGACTTACTGCTGGCAACACCTCTGATTCTTTTCATGCTAAAGCTTTTCAAGTTTTCAGTATAGATTCTAATAAATCTGTCTCAGAATTACAATTGTGGCATAATCGATTAGGCCATCCTACTCTTGATGTAATCAATAGAGTTATGGCTAAGAGCAAACTATCTAGATTTTCTTTCAATAAGACACATATCTGCAGCTCTTGTCAATTGGCAAAAAGCCATAAGCTGCCCTTTGTAAGGTCTATAACTAGATCAATGAAACCTTTTAAGTTGATTCATGCTGATCTTTAGGGATCTCCCTCATGCAAATCTGTTAATGGAGCTTGTTATTTTCTATTATTGATTGATGACTTTAGTCGTTTTTCTTGGCTTTATCTTCTGCATTCTAAATCTGATGCATAGTTATGTTCAAAAGATTTCAAGCTATGGTTGAACGATAGTTTGATTGCAAAATCAAAGCTATTCAGTCTGATTTTGGAGGAGAGTTTGTGAGTTTCACTCAGCTAGTATAAACACTGGGTATGTAACACAGGTTTTCTTGTCCATATACACCTCAGCAGAATGACATTGTTGAAAGGAAGAACTGACATGTGGTGGAAACTGGCCTATCTCTGCTTACTACTGCAGGTATTCCCACCAAGTATTGGCCCTTTGCTTTTCAATCAGCTTTCTACCTTATTAACAGACTCCCTACTGGAGTTCTGAATCATAAGTCTCCATATGAGCTATTATACCAGAAAATACTAGATTTTGCTCAACTTAAGGGGTTTGGCTGCTTATGCTTTCCTTGCTTAAGGCCCTACAGAACTCACAAATTACAAGATAGATCTGCTACTTGTTGTTTCTTAGGCTATAGTAATAAGCACAAGGGTTTTCTTTGCTTGGATATGACTTCCAAACGTATATACATTTCCAGGCATGTGGTGTTTGTAGAAATTGTTTTTCCATTTCAAGTTCCTTCCACAGACTTCTCTCATAACCCCTCTCAATGTCATGTTCCTGTTGTTCTTTCTCCAGCACCAGCTTTGCCTACTTCCATCAATGCATCTTGTTCACCCTTTCTGCCCATTCCTAATGCTTCCCTCACAGATAATCTCAGAGATATCACTAGTTCTTCTACTATTTCTACTGCCTCAGATAATGCATTACCTCTTACTTCAGCTCCAGTTACTTCACCATCAGTTGTTCCTTCTGTGCCTACCTCCAGAATCATTACCCGAAGCCAGAATGGCATTTTTAAACCTAAGGTCTATATCATTGCCTATGGTCTTGTTCCTTCTGAGCCATCCATTTACACTAAAGCTAGTAAGTCTCCTAAATGGCTTGATGCCATGACTGCTGAATATACAGCCTTACAAGCTAACAGAACCTGGGATCTTGTTCCTTGTCCTACTGGTAAAAACATAGTTGGCTACAGGTGGATTTACAAGCTCAAGTATAAACCAGATGGCTCCATTAAGAGGTATAAGGCCTGTTTAGTTGCTCAAGGCTTTACTTAAACATATGGCATTGACTATTTTGACACTTTCAGTCCAGTTGTGAAGCCAGCCACCATTCGCACAGTTCTCACCATCGCACTCTCTCATAATTGGCCAATTCAGCAATTAGATGTCAATAATACTTTTCTGAATGGTGACTTGCAGGAAGAGGTTTATATGAAACAGCCACAGGGGTTTAAGAATGCCTCTTACCCTCATCATGTTTGCAGACTTTGTAAAGCCCTCTATGGCTTGAAACAAGCACCTAGAGCTTGGTTTAATAAGCTAAAACTTACTTTGTTACAGTGGTGCTTCAAGTGTACTGTATCTGAAAGCTCACTCTTTGTATTTTTTACTGCTGGAGTGGTGCTTTATTTGTTAGTATATGTTGATGACATCATACTAACTGGTTCTAGTCTTGCTCTCATTCAGAAGCTTGTCACCTCTCTCAATTCTGCATTTTCTTTAAAGGATTTGGGAGCTCTTCATTATTTTCTAGGAATTGAAATTGTCAGAATGTCTCAACAGCTGCATTTGTCCCAAGCCAAATACATTATTGACCTCCTTCATTGAGCAGGATTGGAGAATGCCAAACCAGCCCCTACTCCAATGGTCAGTAGTCAAGTTTTATCCATTTCTGATGGAACCTTGTTATCTCAACCTCTGGTTTACAGAAGCTTGGTAGGTGCTCTTCAGTATTGCACCATCACTAGGCCTGATATTGCCTATTCAGTAAACAAGCTTTGCCAATTTATGAGTGCCCCCACTGATCTACATCTCCAGGCTGCAAAACGTGTGATGAAGTATCTCAAAGGAACACTGACTTATGGTCTCATCATTCCCAAGTCACAACAGCTGCCCTTGGTTGCATATTCTGATTCAGAGGCTAGTTGTCCTGATGACAGACGCAACACCAGTGGACATGCTGTTTTCCTTGGCTCTAGCCTAATTTCTTGGACTTCAGGCAAACAAAAGGTGGTGGCTCGCTCAAGTACTGAAGCTGAGTACAAGGCTTTAGCCAATGCCACCTCTAAATTACTTTGGCTGCAATCTCTACTTCAAGAACTCAGGTTGCCTCTGCCTTCTCCTCCTCTGCCGCTATGTGATAATCTGAGTGCAACCTTCCTTGCAGTTAATCCTGTCTTGCATGCAAGGACAAAGCATATTGAGATTGATTTCCATTTTTTCCGAGAACAAGTACTCAACAAAACTCTCAAGCTTTGTCATGTTCCCTCTTCAGATCAGTTGGCAGACATCCTCACCAAGCCTTTGTTCACCAAGCTTTTTCTGTCCAATCGCAACAAACTCAATGTGCTACCTCGCACCTTGTGTTTGAGGAGGGATGTTAGACGACAAACAGATCATGGATGACATGTTCATTAAGCTGACATGTCATTTCAGTTATAGGAATTTTATTATAAGCATTATAGCTGTCATTAGACAGCTGTCATAGAAATTAGTTATTTTTGTTATCAATAATAACTTCTAGAGAAAGGCTGAGTAGGATCCGGCTTCTATATATTCTGATGGCTAGGGATTGTATTATTCATTCAATTCATTTCTCCTTACGAAGTTAATACAGAGAAGATTCTCTTCAGTTCATTCTTTCCTTTTTCTTCTGATATGCTCATTCTGCAGAACATCTTCAGTTCTGCATAATCTGTGGTTGCTCTTCTTCTTGATCTCTTTCTTAATTCATCTTGTTTGGCTTATCAATTCATGATCATTCAAAGTTTCACAAAGTGGTCCACAAAAGATATAGTAGTTTAACCCCATTTTTGCATAAGGTAAGTTAAAGGGCCCTTTGGTCCATTCATTTTGTGGTGAGTAGTTGCATTGAGTTTCCTATAAGTATCGACATGCATGTAGTTCTTTTTCCCAGATAAAGCCCTTGACTTGAAGCATGGAGGCATTCAGTTAACTCAACCTTTTTCATAAGCACAAAGTATCATAAATCAAAACAATGTCCATTGCAGCTTCAACATTCTGTTCTGCAACCCATAATGCAGCATCTGACATCCCTCGACGTTCTGCAAATTTCCATCCTAGCATTTGGGGGGATCGTTTCCTTCAATATGCTTCTCAATCTATGGTATCTCAATTTAATTAATTAATGCTTATTGAGCTAATATGTGTATATGCATATGCACGTACATCTCACATATGATATCATTTTTATACTTTTTATTTTTGTCCATTGAAATTGGAGCTGCATATATATTGGAGTGAATCATCGATCTTTGAGAATACCCATGTTGAACCATTGCAAGTATTTCTCAAAGTGTTGATTTTCGTTACCACTTTCTTTATATTTGTTAATAGAACTTCCACATGTCAACTGCAAAGTTACTATAAGTCAATCCTACAACTTAATTATGATGTTAACAAAAAGTTGAATGTGCAGGAAGCCGACGATACCATTATGGAGCAAATTACAATACTGAAAGAAGAAGTGAGGAAGATGCTTATGCCTGCAACTGAGAAGCCCTTAACAAAACTTAACTTGATTGACTCAATCCAACGTTTGGGTGTGTACTACCATTTTGAACCGGAGATTGATGAAGTGTTGCAAGAGATTCACAAGAATTTTGTTGACAATGGAATAATAACTCTCGATGAAGACCTTCATTCTCTTGCTCTTCTCTTTCGGTTACTGAGGCAACAAGGATATCACATTTCACCTGGTCTGCCCACCCTATCTGCTTCAATTTCTTTTTCTGGATTGAGTCACATATTACACAAGTACACGTGAGTCTCTGCTAGATCTTTTTTTTCTTTTGTTACTTTTCTTTTCTTCCCCATTTTCATGGCTAATGGCTTGTGAATCTTGTGGCTGGTAATGAAAAAACCGGATGTGTTTCACAAGTTCCAGGACGTGGACGGAAATTTTAGTGAAAGGCTTACTATGGATGTTGGAGGGATGTTAAGTTTGTACGAAGCTGCTCATCTCAGGGTTCGTGAAGAGGACATATTAGATGAAGCCCTTGCTTTCACTTCTACTCACCTTGAGTTTATGGCACACCAATCGAGTCCTTCTCTAGTTTCAAAAGTCAATCATAGAATAAGGCATCCTCTTCGTAACAGAATGCCTAGGCTAGAGGCATGGCATTACATTTCTACTTACCAAGAAGATTCTGGCCATGATGAAACTCTATTTGCCTTAGCAAAATTAGACTTCACTATAGTTCAAAAACTACATCAAAAGGAAGTTGTAGATATTTCTAAGTCTTTTAACCATATATCTAGCAACGGATTTATGGGGGACCAAGGGGCATTGGCCCCCACGTTTCAATTTTTTTTAACAAATTGCTTTGGTAATTTTTGAGAGCCCTTTACTTCTGTAGTTTGGCTCTCTACTTTTGTCTTTTTTCTTCGTTATTGAGTTATTTCTAGATTCATTAATTACTAGCATATCCTTGATATAAATTATATATATATATATATAACAGTTCTCTCTATGCGTAAATTTAAGTGTTAATTATTAAAATTGAATTTTAGGTGGTGGAAAGATTTGAATTTTGCAACAAAGTTGCTTTTTGCTCGCAATGGAATGGTCGAATGTTACTTTTGGATAGTGGGAGTATATTTTGAGTCATACTACTCTCTAGCTAGAAGGATAATGACCAAAGTGATATGCATGACATCAGTCCTTGATGATATATATGATGTATATGGTACACTTGAAGAGTTACAACTTTTGACCGAAGCAATTGAGAGGTTTAAACACATGAAATTCAAACTGTCTTCACCTTCCTTTTGTAATTAATTGAAGCCAGTATGTGGGGAGAAATTAATCAACCTAATAATGACGTTTTAGGTGGGATATCGATCGGCTGCATGGATTTTCTCCCAGAGTACATGAAAGTTTGCTATCAAGCACTCTTGGATGTCTATGAAGAAATTGAGCAAGAGATGACAAAGGAAGGAAGAGCATTCTGTGTTAGCTATGCAAAAGATGAAGTAAAATTCTGCTTCTGCTTTTTCAATTAATTAATCTTTAGTTTGAAATGCTTTTCACTTATTGTTGTTACTTGTTATAAATAGGTTTTTAATGCATGTGCTTTGTTGCTAGTCTGCTAGTTTTTTTTATGTCTAATTGTATATGTTTTACTGCTAGTTTTTTTGATGTAATTGTAGCACTGTTGTAGTTTTGAAAATTAGAAAATGTCATTTTTTAGGTACATATGCTTCCACTTAAACGAACTACCAGTCACATGTACAAAGCTCTATTTATAAATGAATTTTCATTATTACCTGTTTTTATTTCTTCAATTTTGTCATGTACGGATCTTTTGTCATTTTGGACTATCATTTTTTGAAATTGGAGGTTATTTGGGCTAATTTGTTGTTATTTCAATTAGATCAGAGTTAGCCCATAACAGTTTTTTTAAAAGAAAAAAAAAACATATATTTGGCCCAATCCGGCCCAACCCATTTAAAATTGCCCAATCCGTCTAAAACTGATTCCATCGGTTGCAATATTTATTTGGTTGGTGATGGGTTGATGTCTTAGCAATTTTCACTCACTTGACCAGATGGAAATTTCCTCGAAACCGACTGAATCCGACTGATGTACAGGCCTAGTTCCAGTAGTCTCCCTTGTTGAATCTCTTCGTTGTGAATCTTCTTGCATTTTAAATATAAGATTGAGAACCATAACCACATACAACACTCAATCAAAACCATAGAAGATAATATAAGCGGCACATATTCCCAAATAACCTGCAACTCTTGGGAGATGGTCAAGTACTTCCAGCACATAAACAATATAAGAGAAAATGCTCCAAGCAGAAAATTTATAAGGAAGCTACAGAGCTTCCTTCCCTCAATAAGCTGTGAAGCCCTTTCAAATGCCTTAAATCCTCTTTTCTCTTCATGCACTGAAATTACAAGTGCCCAATTCCAAACAATCGCTAAATACATGTACAAGAGTGCTCCTAGAACAAATATTGTGCCATATAAGGCAGATAGATGAGGCAGATGACCACTAGAATCAAGCAACAGAGGAAGAAACACTAACATCCCTAATAATATATAACCCAATTTAAAGAATCTTACACAAAACCAAGTCACAAGCAAGCTTTTCGCTGATTTCGTGATTCTCAATAGCAACTCTTTGAAGCTCAGCTCCTCTCCTGTGTTTATTGTCTCTAGTGTTATGATACGAATTATTGAGGTTATAATGGAGGAGATGGATATGGCAAGAACAGCAAACCATTCAATTTTTACCACAATTCTGATATGAAAGGTTGTGGCCATTAAAAGGGTGGCGTTTCCAGAACTACTTAAATCGTTTGTCTCCATCAGAAAATCATTGATTAGATGATCCATGGAGAAAAGGCCAGAGAAGGAGTAGATAGGTAGGAGAAAGACATTTAACATGAAGAAAAATGCAACCTTATGGTTCAAGTGAAAATCTTGCAGTTTACGTAGGAACGGGGCTGAATTACCCATTGTTCAAATGAGGATAGGAAAATGATAAGGCAGGGCAGACATATTTGTACAACCATGATGCTTTGAATTAGTCTTCGTTAATTTATTTTCTCTTACGGAACAAATCAAATACAACATTTATTATATAAATAGGGAGGGAGGTTTCTTAGATACTTTGTTGTATATCATACTACATAAGAATAGTCAATATGTGAATTATATATGTACAAATTAATTATTTTTATGTATGTTTTAGAAAATAAAATAAATTAATTTTATATCAAATAAAATATGAAAATTACGTATGTTTATCACGTCAATATAGTATAGCATACACATATAATATCATAGAATTTCCAAAAAGAAAAAATAATAAGTTTGAAATAAATTGGTCCACGTTTTGCCAGTGGCAGAAAATGCATATCCTGTTTCCTCCTCTCTTTCTAGTTCTACACGCGATATTTGACTGACTTTTGTGCCATCAAAATTTAATAACAAACTCATTTTCTTGTAATTAAAATACCTAGAAAGTGTGTAACTAAAAAACAAAAAAAAATACGTAGAAAGTGAGGTGCAATTCAACACACATTGATTAATATAAAAACACACAACCTGATGCAATTTGTAACTAAAAAACAAAAAACAAAAAAAGTACTTAGAAAGTGAGGCGCAATTGAACGCGCATTGATTAATATAAAAACACACAACCTGATGCAATAGAACTGGTTTATTGATAATTGATTACTTTACAATGTGACGTAACACACTTAAATAACCAAAAGACCACAAAACTCTTATTAAATAATTACTATCCAATACGATAATAATACTAATTGAAAAATAACTAGGGAACTATAATAATAATAACAATAGCTAAGGATAAGAAACATATCTACCTATGACTCATATAATCCATGCATATTGAATCATTCCTCCCCTCTTCAAGTAGTTCCTAGTTTGCAAGGAACATGCATTCTAATTAAAAAGATCATTACTAATCTTAATAGATAATTAATAAGGATAAGCTAAACTACATAAAAGATAACTATTTAGGGTTGTATCATCTCTTCCCCTTCTAGGAAAACCTTGTCCCCAAGGTTTTTCTTTGGAAGAAGTAATGAGGACATCATTCTTGCACTTGTTGAGGAAGGCATCATCAGCTACTAAAACTTCTTAATTTTTTTGGCAGATTTAAAACTTGGATTATAAAGGGCAATCCTTCAAAATTTATGATTATTTAATTCACGTGGATGTTATTTTCAAAAGGTGTGCCTTCTAAGGGGATATTGATTGTCAACATTTTCTTTTGAAAACCTTTTATTGACAGCTTGGTTGACAAAACTTCATTTAATGTGTTTTCTTCAGATAATTCTTCTCTCTTCTCTTCCTTCAAATGCTCAAGGTAGTCTTTAAGGATCTTTCTCATTTCAGCACAACTCAACTTTTCCCCACTTCTTGGAAGGCTTGCTTCATTTCTCATCTCATTTCTTCAAAGATGTGCTCTATTTCAAGAAGACTTTTTACTAGGTGTGGATCTATAGTGGTGGGTGATGGCTCTGATACCAAATGATGTAATTTGTAACTAAGAACTGATTTATTGATAATTGATTACTTTACAATACGACCTAGCACACTTAAATAACCAAAAGACCACAAGTCTCCTACTAAATAACTACTACTCAATATGATAATAATATTAATTGAAAGATAACTAGGAAACTATAATAATAATAATAGATAACATATCTACCCATAACTCTTATAGCTCATGCCTATCGTATCACAACCTTCCTCGTCAATATTTTTCATGCAAACTTTTTATTTGCCAAATTCCAAACAAGTGCTAAATACATGTACAAGAGTGCTCCTAGAACAAAATATTGTGCCATATAATAAGGCAGATAGATGAGGCAAATTGACTAACAAAATACATTTTGATAAACTATTTACTAAAATGAAGCACTGTGTAAACTATTTACTAAAATTGTGCATTTTTAATTATTTTATTCATGAGAAGCAGACAAGATGAGTTACACTAAAATGTGGCTATCAAAAAGAACATGGTGACCATTAGCAAGGAGAAAAAGAAAGAACACCATAGAGTTTTTAACAAAATACACTTTGATAAACTATTTACTAAAATGAAGCAATGTGCAAACTATTTACTAAAATTGTGCATTTTCAATTATTTTATTCATGAAAAGTAGATAATATGAGTCACGCTAAAATGTGGCTATCAAAAAGAACATGTTGACCATTAGCAAGGAGAAAAAGAAAGAACACCATAGAGTTTTTACACCTTCTGTGATTGAACAGTCCTTTGGTATTGGGCGGATAATTTATTGCCTATTTGAGCACTCGTTCTACATGAGGCCAAGTAAAGCTGGAAATGAACAGTTAAATGTATTCAGCTTTCCTTCTCTTGTGGCTCCTATTAAATGCACAGTTTTCCCGCTTATTCAGAAGCAGCTTTATGAGGAGACTGCTAAATCCATTTCCAAATCATTGACTGCTGCTGGAATCTCACATAAGATTGACATAACAGGTTTGCTGATAAAATATAATTGTCCCTTAATTTTCTGACATTTAAAATATACCATGGATATTATATTTATTTTCTTTAAATTTTTAATTTTTTGGGTTTTCTAAGTCAGACAAGCACCTAATGGGTTTTGAGCCAGTAATTTTATTCAATACCCTGTTAATAGAGGCAAGGAGGTACTTGTTGGTCTTTTAACTGTTTTCGCCATTTCATGTCAAAATCTTTGTTTTTTCAACTGTTAGAGCGGATGTTTTCCTCTAAATTTGATGTAGTTATTGAAAAGGTGTGGTCAGAATTTCCCCATCACATTCCTCCCACATCTGCAGATGAGGTCTCAATTGACTATTACTGTTTAGTTTTCTGTTGAACTAAAAATCTTATAATGTTATTCGAGCAATGAAACGAATTACAAAGGTAGTACTAGTTACCAGCTATACAGCCAAAAATTTAATCTTCAGCAGTATCTGGATATGATGACTGATTTATGTATGTGGTGATTAAACATCGAGATCTGTTATTTAGATTAATCAATGAGTTTTGCGAGAAATACAATGTCATCTGTCTTTCCAGATTTCTAATTTCATTTTTGTAACTATATAATTCTGGTTTGAATTAAAATCTGACATGCCATCATAACAGAGAAGAAGATGCCTTGTTTTAGTTTACTAAATAAATTTGCTGTTTGCTGCTACTGTGTTATTTTTCTTGAATCAAGTTTTTCGCTAAATTTATCTGGTTCATGGTGTGAATCATCATTCTAAATCAAGCCTTTTCCCAATTTAATTCATGAATGCGAACTAGAAAGTTTTTTTTTGCAGTAGTTCATACTTGTGGACATGGATTTCTATGTACTTCAATCACTTGTGTGTAGGTTCTACTGGAAGATGATACATATGAAAACCAGTTAACTTATAACCATAGAACTGCAACCAATTTATTCCACATATCCATAGAAATCCACAAATTTCAAAACTGAAAGTAAAATTTCTTAAACAGGAAGACCTCTCACAAGTATCTAAGAATAAGAAGAGCACCAAAATAATAGTAATTGATCTTGCTAGTCACTATCTAATGGAATTGAGAGGACTAGTCTTTATTGAGTTGGCTTGCCCATGAAGAAACAGAATCTCTACCCACTGTAAGTGGAAGTTGAAGAGGTATATTTAGGGCAATCTTGCACCGTGTAAGATTTCAAAGGCGGCTGCAACTTGAACCCCTGGCAAATCTTTGTGAAATTCAGCAAACTTACGAGCTCTATTTCTTCCAGCTTTGGAAGCACCACTTGCTTTGCATCATTAGCTCTTCTACCCCTTCCTCGACCATCATGATTAGCTTTACGTTCCAAACCAAAAGCATGGTCTAGTTGAGAGCACCTCACTATTTTCAGAGTTGCTAATTTAGGGAAATGAGAAACCATGTAATCATAGAAAAGGCACTTCAACTTGTCACATTTCAGAACTTCTAGATATCGCAGTTCTGGGAAGCAAACAAACTGATTTATATGGTTTTCTGCATCCTCTGAATCTGAGAAAACAATTTGCTCCAACTCCTCACAGTTGCTCATTTTCAAACTCTCCAACTTGGGTAAGCTTCTAACAATGGTCACAGAGAAGATGTTCTTAAGTTTTGGGCATGTGTCCAATTTTACAAATCTAAGTTTCTGAAGGATAAGAAATTTTGGAAGGCCCTTCCAGATGAACTGTAACTCAGATAAATCCTGTAAATGCAGATTGTCCAAGTTTGAGTTTAATGGCTCCCCTTCTCTGTTACTATCAGACCCTTCTTTGACTTGGAGTTGAAAAATTCCTCCTACTCTATGACACTCAAAACTCAGATCTTGTAATTTTAGGAAAGCTTGCAAAGCTGCAGGAATGTCTTGATTGCACCATTGCTTCAATGGTGCGTCCACCATCCAGAATATTTCCCTCTCCTTATAATTAACAATTCATAGTGTTATACTCAATATATTAGTATAATATTTTTGAAAAGACAAAACTGATATGCTACATATTATGCAAACTGATATCTAGCCATTTGGACCAAAAAGAATAATGAAACAAAGAAACTATGAAAACCATATATGTATACACCAAGTAGCTTTTGAAATATTTGATGCAATAAACTAGCATTTTTAAATAATTATAATTAAATCAGATATAATATTAGATATAAGTTCATGTTTACCTCAATCAAAAGAGTTAATAACTTGGGTTTGCATTTGAAATGTTGTTTTTAATAATAAGTAAGATTTTAAAATCAAAATCCCATCCACAATAGTCATTGTTCAAACCTTGTATCAAACAAATAATAATAATTGCAATTACCTTGGTAGCCATGTAATCTTGTTGGATATCTGAACGAACAACCATGTTATGAACAGCAGAGGTAGACAACTCCAGACAGTTTCCATATCTTAACACCTTCAAATTTGGCGACCTCGGATGACAATGTTTTGGGTAAATGTTGATTAGGCTTGTCAATGAATTGAGTGTGACTCTTCTTAAAGAAGGTAAATCAATATCCATCACAATCTCGTTTGAAGACAATGAGAGCTGATCTTCCTTGTGTGTGCCAAATACATACTTCAACTTAGGATTCCTGCTTATGACTACATCTTCCAATCTTTCTAAACCTTTAGCAAAATAGATTGGGAATATCGACTCCAAAGTTTCACATCCCTCAACACTAAGAATCCTTAAATTTGGGAACAGTTTCAAGGAATAACTTTGACTGCTAATACCATCAGCAATTTCTTCTTCCTCAAGTTCACTTACTATATGCTTCAATCTATTGCATTCACATATATTCATGTGCTCTAGTAGCACCAGAGTTTGGGCAATAGATGATGTGAAGATTGATGACATTATCATTTCACACCTTTCCAATCTCAAGATCTTCAGACTACTTAGATTTGAGTTCCTTGGAAAAGATATGCTATAAAATCTGGGGCAGTAATTAATTCTTACCTCTTGTAAATTTTTGAGAGAGCATGATGAAGATGGATCCCGGAATAATTCTTCAAGACGATTCATGTGTTGTAGTCTTATGGCAACCAGCTCGGAGAACACAGCTTCTTTTGGAAACAAATTCATATGAGGACTGGTATTTCTATTAATATCCACAAGGCATTCTATCTATGAACAAGACTCAAGTATTAAGCCAATCAAGTGATTCATACCTTCTTTATCCATGCTTGGGATTATATTTTTGTAGCCTCCCTCAAGGTACTGCAAATGAACGCTTTCTACTCTTGTCAAGAGATCTTTGATGGATGATGATGCATAACTTGGAGAAGAGACATCAAAATCTTCTATGCATAAAGATCTTGCTGGCCTATACTTTTCCAGAAATTCATATGGGTTTGATGCAAAAGTGTATATTGGTCTCGTGGCGCAGCCTATAGCATACCTCTGCAATGTTGGGAATGAGACATTTTCTAAAGAATGATCTCTAGTTGTCCATATGTACAACTCTTCAAGCTGTGAAAATCTTTCTATAACTTCATAGGGGTTATTCTTTGCAATCGAACAGTTGAACAAATCCAGAAGTTTCAGTTTCTTCAATTCTGCAATTCCAATGGGCAATTCACCAAAAGAAGAACCGCGCAAGTCAAGAATCTCAAGTCCTTTTAGGATTCCCAAAATAGATATGTCACCTGATTTATATCCTCTCAAGGATAGAGTTTGAAGACTTGTCAATCCCTTGATTGACTGTGGTATTGACAAACTCAATGCTGATGTCAACCCCCACTGATATACATGCCAATAATAGGTAAATCTTATAAAGGCCAAGATTTTGAGCGCTTCCATTCCTCCAAAATATGCATTTGCTACTTCAAATCCTACATCTTTGGAATGAAGCAATAGAGTATCAAGTTTTGGGCAATTTAACTGATCACTGAGCTGACCATTTACCATCTCCCATAAAGATATTGTTTCCTTTTGACTTATAGTTTCATCTTCTACCGGTAATCTTGCATCTTTACTTGTAGCTACCATAACTGCTTGACCTTCTTTTGAAGCAATTCACAAGGCTACATCCCGAACCAAATCATGCATGTTTACACATTGCTCATTATCAACGGGCATTAAGAGATAAGAATCTAGGAGGATGTTAACAGCTGCATTCATCTCTCTCCTTGCTTCACCAAGAGACCCACATGGCACCTGTAGTTCCTTCCGATAGCGAAACAAATCCTCCTTATTGATCTTATAATCTTCAGGAAATATAGAACACAACAAGAAGAGAGACTTGGCCACTTGGTTCCTCAAATTATCATAACTTAATTTGAGACATGCATAAGGACTTCTCAGACCCACTTCAATATCTACTAGTTGAGATTCCACTTGCCTTAACAATGCTAACTCCCACTCCTCAAAGTTCTTTCCCCTTAATGTTCTTCCCACAGTCACAATTGCAATAGGCAAACCTTTACATTCAAGAGATACTTTCCTTGCCACGTCCTTGAAGTCATCTAGGCAGTCATCAGCTATGTCTGCATGTAGTTTAAATAAAATCCAACCTTCCTCTTCATCTAATAGAGACAGTTCTGTTATTTTTGTGCAGCCCATAGAAACACAAACTCTTCGAATTCGTGTAGTTATGAGGACTCTGCAACCTTTGTTATTGCCATTGGAAGGAACCCCTATAGCTTCAAAATCTAGCTTCTCCCACACATCATCCAAGATTATAGGAGTCTTCCCATTCTCTAATCTCTTCGATAGTCGTTGAGCTCTACCAAATTCTGATTCTTCCTCCAATTTCAAACCCAACTGATCTACAATTTGATCTTGGATATCTCTAACATTTGGAGTCTGAGAGACAACTGCTATAACAACCTTGTCAAATAGAAGAAAATTCTCAGCCATCTTACCTACCTCTTTCACCAAACTAGTTTTACCTGAGCCCCCCATACCATGCAGGCCCATCATGCGAGTGTTGCCATCTTTCAGTGCCTCCAAAACTTCATTATAAGCAGATTCTGTCGATTTGAAATTGAAAAAAAAAAAAACATTTGGAAGAAAAGTACTTCATGCCTGGAAGTTCAGTGGGCTGAGAAAATGGCTTAAATTCGCTGTTTTCATTGAGCTTAATCATTTTCTCTGTCCTTTTTGCCACTTCCTTTGCTAGAAAATAATGACAACACCCACCAAAACAGCTATTACATGCTTCAATTTTTACTTCAAGCTTGTATACTTGTTCTAAAGAAATTTCCACATCTTCCAGGCAGTTCTCAACAGCTGACTCAACTTTTCTAGTTTTGTTTTTGGCATTTTTAGCACGTTGCAGGATGCCGACTCTGGTAAACACCAAATTCTCTTTTTCAGTTTGAAGATTTTCCACAACGTTGTTGAAACAGAACAAATAGCGAGCATGACGCATTGTCGGATCCACCAAATATTCTGCAATCTTAGATGCCACAGAGATAGGGATATCCGCCATTTAAAGTAAGTAAATCTAATGAAAGGAATAGTATATAGTTACTAATGAAATAGAGAGATCAAAAGAAAATGAAAAAATAAGCTGCAGATTGAGAAATAAAACAACAGAGTTTGCTTTAAAATTCTAGAAATTCCAAGATCATAAACGGTAGCGAGTTTGCTTATCAAGTTATCATATAGATTTTCTTTGGTAAATGCAAAATATACTTTGTTCAACTAGTACTTGGATCTCAGTCAAGATAGTAGACAGAATTTAGATGTAAATAAAAGTGTCCATTGAGTTATTTACCTAAAACACATGAAGGATACCATACAGAGCAATCAAGGAAGAGTCAACTAAGATTCTATATGGTACATATACATATGTATGTATATAAAGCAAAAGCTAGCTAGCTTGAAGCTTCAACTGTTAGTTAAGTGTCACAAAATTTTAATTTATAAATTTCATACACCCATTATTGAATACATAATTATTAATTTCTACTACTTGCTGGAATACTAACTTTTACCTTATTGAAAACTATAATAATACATCACTCAGCTGATCCTAATTTCTTATGTATTATTAATAATTCTTAATTTTCTAGCTGGGAAAATTATAATAATACATCACTTAGATAGATAGAGCTATACTAATAATACATACTTAGGGGTAAATACATCACAGGGCAATAGTATAATGTCTAGATATATATTTTCTAAACTATTCATCAGATAGCTAGTTTCTAAAGTTCTTGAGATATATTTTAACTTACTTTCTTCTCATGTATTTAGTTCAATAGTATAATGTCTTCCTTCCAAATTATTTATATATAAACTGATCAATAAACTACAAAATTGATGTGATATAATTAAATAGCAATTCTAATGTCTTCCTTCTAAACAATATGTTACTTTTTCACAGCATATTTTGCTAATGTCATAACATATTTAATGTTTAAATATGATATAGACTAAATTACCCTCATTCAATATAAAAAGATTTTAAAATTGACTAATCATGATATTATCTTTCTAACTATTATTAATTGTGACTTTATTTTTTCCTACAAATATCTCCAATCTCATTCTTAAATGATAAGTGTATCTTTCTTAATTTTTATCAAATTGATTGATTTCTTACTATCCCTAGAATTAATCTTTTCTTTATTTTTTTTTTATAACCCAAGAATCAGGGCTTAACTTCAACTTTTGGATGGAGCCAGACTTACCAAACCTGGAACAAGTCATCATTGCTCCAAGAGTCTTGTCATCAAAGCACCCACAACTATAACTTTATGTGGAAAAGCACTTTGAGACTCTCATTTTGTCAATGAGATACCTCAAACACAAGATCCTCTTTTTACAATGAGAGCTTTGTGACTAAATGATGTACAATACAATTGGTTGCAATAACTTATTTTCCACACTAAATAACAAAGATGCAATAACTTCATAACACAAGACAAGGCAACAATGAGAAGTATATATATTGCATGTAACATTGCTGAGAACATTATTGAAAGGAAGAGAGGATTTTTAAGATGATCATTTTTATGGGATAGAGGGTGGAGATGGTGGGGAGAGTAGAAAGAGGCAATGGCATAGTTGGGAGTGGCAGAGATAGGAAAGTAGGCAACTTTGGCCTTGTTGATGCAGCAGCAGCAGCTGGAGTTGTTTGTAAAACATGCCCAACTGCTAGCCTCAAACTCACGCTTCACAAGGACAAAGCAATGAGGATTTAAGTTAAATAATTCAAGAAAGTATTTATTAGATAAAGTGGGATTATATAATCAATAATATTTTTTTAATAAATAAGTTGTTAATAAATTTATAAGTCAGAACATAACCCATACGATAGTGATACAAGGAGTAGAAGGCATAATTCAGAGTAAAGAAATGTTACCCAGCCAAAAAGAGAGATACTAGTTGGTTCCGCCTCACTATCTTCTTCCTCGCTTTGAGAAAATTGAGCAGAAGATGGAGATTTTCTGAGAAATAGAGGAAGCAGAGCTGTTTTGTTTTGTGCTTCTGAATCTGAGAGCACTCGTTATATATAGTGTATTACTTAAAGGGGCATTTGCTTTGCAGATGCAGCCTCCACTGCACTACAGTATACGCCGCGTTGCACAAAGTCAATGCAAACAGGCGTCAGCTCCTAATTCTCACAAGGAAAGCTATGAGTATGTACAGAGCAGTTTCCTTTTACATGCATATCTTGTTCTCAATTGAAAGAAGGTTGAATTATAGTTTTGGTTCTTTTATTTTAGTAACTTGAATTTTTTGGTCTCCTTCTTAAAAAATGAACTATTGAGTCCCTCTATAATCTATATTCATAAAATGTACAATTTAAATTTTGTTGTCTTTAAGTCAAAATTCTTAGGTTTATTTCAAAGTGTAAAGTTCTCTGATTCATAATACTACCGTTCAAATTGAAGAGTTATATCTTACGAACTTTTCCACTAAATTTTAGTTTGATCTAATGGTGAATAAGTCTAGATATTCCATTAGATGAAAATTTATAGTTTTGGTATTTTAGACTGAGTCCCACTTTTAGATCGAGCTAAAATTAAGTGGGAAGGTTCACAAGATATAGCTTTTTAATTTGAACGATAGGATTATGAATCAGAAAACTTTACACCTTGAAATAAACATAAGAATTTTAATTTAAAGACAAAAAGACTAAAATTGTACATTTTATGAATATAGAGAGACTCAATAGTTCATTTTTAAAGAAGGAGACCAAAAAGTCTAAATTGTTAAAATAGGAGGACCAAAATTATAATTAAACCTAAAAAAAATACAAAATCATGGAAACAACAATTAAATTACACTGACTTTTCTAACAATTTCTAGTTACCTTAAACAAAAGCAAGAGACCAGATTCTTTGGCTACTTGTCATATTAATGTATTGCTAGTGATGTTATCAAATTACTTGGACAAGTTAGGGAAAATTCCCTTGTTTCCATTGGAATGCCCACTAGAATGTATCATAACTCTCACTTATCTCGTCTTTGACAAGTAAACCCAACCATCTACGCGGCCACTAAAATGTATCATAACTTCAGCACATGTATTTGATTCCATGAAACGGCCAGGTTCAGTTTATAAAAAGAAATATATATCTAATCTTTTTTTTTTTATAGAAAGATGCAATTTCATTAAAAGGAAATTGATGGATCATCCAGCCAACACCGAGTACCTATGTGCCACTGTGTTAGCCTCACCTGGAATCCACCCTCAACTTTGCCTCACTTCTTGGAAGATTTGCTTCATTTCTCACCTCATTTCTTCAAAGATGTGCTCTATTTCAAGAAGACTTTCTACTAGGTGTAGATCCATACTCCATAGTGGTGGGTGATGACTCTGATACCAAATGATGCAATTTGTAATTAAGAACTAATTTATTGATAATTGATTACTTTACAATGCGACCTAGCACACTTAAATAACCAAAAGATCACAAGATTCCTACTAAACAATTATTATCCAATACGATAATAATACTAACGGAAAGATAACTAAAAAACTATAATAATAACAATAGATAAGAATAAGAGACTTATCTACTCATAACTCTTATAACCCATGCGTATCGTATCACAACCTTCCTCATCAATATTTTTCATGTAAACTTTTTATTTGCCAAATTCCAAACAAGTGCTAAATACATGTACAAGAATGCTCCTAGAACAAAATATTGTGTCATATAATAAGGCAAATTAACTAACAAAATACACTTAGACAAACTATTTACTAAAATGAAATATTGTGCAAACAATTTACTAAAATTGTGCACTTTCAATTATTTTATTCATGAGACCCAGACAATATGAGTCAAGCTAAAGTAGCCTAATATTTTCTTCTGCGTGTCTATCAATAATTTAATCAAAATTGCCCTACATTAGTAAATAATTTTTAGACTACCCCATTTACATAAATACTTTACAAAACTGTATTTTTTTAGTTACTTTGCCAATAGATGAGACAGATAACCACTAGAATTAAGCAACAGAGGAAGAAAAACGAACATCCCTAAGAATAATTAACTCAATTTAAAGAATCTTACACAAAACCAAGTCACAAGCAAGCTTTTACCTGGTTTCGTGATTCTCAGTAGCAACTCTTTGAATCTATTGTCCCTCTTGATCATATGGCATCATCAGTGTGACAAGAATTTGGTTGCATGTAAGTCACTATATTTGGAGTTGCACAACATGTTGAGAGAGAACATGTATAATTTTGTTCAAGAGTAAAAATGTAAAATATACACAAACTAAATTCTGCACTTTGAAAAATTAGTTTCAAATATAATCATTCGTTTATAAATCATTTCAAACCAAATAAATTTAATTCATTTATCTATTAAGAAAGTACTCCAAACAGTGCTAGAATTTAATATACATAAGTCGAATCTATAGATGAGTACTTTCAAGAAGATAATTTAATTTTTTAAAGAAAAATAAGTGGATAAATGATTATCAAACAAAATTTAAATAAAATTTTATAAGTGTTAATAATATTATTCTCCTATTAAAATATAACATACATATTATTTTTTACACATCAACACCATTCCGTCCTCCTTCTCAATGTTCACACCATTATCTCAATTTTCTCTCTTAGAACACAAAATGAAAACTAAATCATTGACTTTTTTGTTATGAACAATCTTCGCTTTTTCCTCCCCCATGACCGAAGATCTCATTATGCCTCTCTCAATCCCTCTCTTTCTCTAGCTTTCTCGCCCCTCATCTTTTCTCTTAGCCACTGCTTCGCTTAAAAGGGTAAAAGACTCGCGTCAGATAGGGGAGAGGTGAAGCTTGAGATCAAAACACAAGAAACCAGCACACATCGCGCATCTCCCTGGCCTTCGTCCATGAACTACTTCCAATTCCAAAGAAGGTGCAATATGTGAAGATAGAAAAGCAAATTAGGCTTGCAATTTCTTTTCAAATGAGCAAGCACCGACCTGGGAGAGAGCAGTTACTGAAGACAGAAACTGAGAGGGAAGAAAGTTGATAGATGCAGTGGTGATGCCAAAAGTCAGAGATTATGGAAAAAGCAGTGTGAAAGAGAACGAAAAGAGGGAGAATACGGTAAGTAACACCATTATAAAAGATGTGATATTGAAGTAACCCTGATATATAAAAATTAATATAAATATTATGTTTTAATAAAGAAACACCACCACCACACCCCCGGTAAAAAAATAAACACAAAACAAAACCGAATCCATCAATCTATTAAGTAGAGAAATTTCTTGAAAAGATATAAAATCATAATCTCTAAAACTCCCAAAAGCAAACAATACATGCAGATCCGGGTGGATTCGAACCACCATCCTTTCGAAGCCCAAATGCTTCAAACGCTCTACCTTTCTGAGCTTACAGATCTTTTAAAACGTATGACAAAACAGACCAGTGAATTAATGTAATTAACTACCATAGCACCTCGTAAACGTAGTTACCAATAAAACAACATAGATTTGGATCTGATAACAAATAGTTACATGAAAAATACCCGAAGATGAAACACATAAAATTAAATTTCTTACTGGCATACTGCATCTCCGGTAGGTGTTTGGGTGCAACTGCATCTGGGTGACTCTGCAGCAATTTTCGCTTTTGCAACAACTACTTAAAAAAAGTTAAGATTAAGCCAAATTTAGAGGCCTTTTTCCCAGAAAGAGAGATTATTTTAAAAAATAAATTTTAATACCACATAAATATATTAACATAATATATTAACCTACATAATTTATACATTAAACATAAATATAATTTATTTTATTTTTTTAAACAAACTTATAAACACTAAATTTATACAGATATGATTCACACGCTAACTAGTATAATATAATATAAATACAAAAAATATCTAAACAACCTTCTATCACTTGCACAATTACAATCAAAAAATATATCTTTCATATACCTTAAAACAAAACTAAAATACTTTCGTTGTTAGAGCAGCATGTAATATAACATACAACACAAAATATCTAAAAACCCTTAAAATTACACAACTAAAAAATTCTTACACATACCTAATAACAAAACTAAAATACTTTCGTTGTTAGAGCGGTAGTAATATGTTTCTAATCAATCAAATACAACTCGTTAAATGCAAAGCAACAGTTTTCTCACCATAATGTACAGACCAGTATTATTAGTCGAAAATGTTTGATAACTTAACCCAAATATAAGTTGACAAAACGCACTCATGCAATGGTCGTGAAGTTAAAGAAATGTTCTTCTAATAACCAATTCAACACTTGCAACACTACTATCTCATCACCTTCACAAAACATCTCAAACAAAAATTAATAGAATAAAATAATTATTTTGCCTATACTAGATGCTTCAAAATGGAAGAGAAATCAATCTCGAATAAATGAATATTAAAGCAGTAAGAACCTTTTTTAATAGAGAAAAACCGTTCAAAACAACCGTAAAAACATTTGAGTGCTGTTGATTACTAAACATTACTACTGACTAAACTAGATATCATACATTATTTTAAAAATATACCACTTTACATTTTGATTGACTACAGAGTGAACCTATTTTAATTATGAAAAGCAATATTGGCTCCAACGCACGAAATCATCACCTCCTACCATAATCAAACAAAATATCAGGAATAGTCGCCACCAAGTCATAAAAAATAATGACCTGTAAAGACTAATATATCAACTAATAACTAAAATGATACTGACAATAACAAACACAGCTTCCCCATCCAAAGATCTCATCTCATAGCAATGGTATCGAAACCGTCATCACCTTAATAATAGTTGAAAAGCGTCATTAGCTTCCACGATGACTCGTTCTCTCAGATAATCCTAGAGACTGTCATCACAACAATCTGAAGGACCTTGAATCTTTCATAACCACAACAGAGCTCCAATGCTGCTCCTGCTAACCACCAGCCTTCATACCAACTAACATGAGACAATCTATTTTCACAATAACATCTCAATTCTCAACGGTTGCAGTGCAGCACACTCGAAAGCCACTCGCCTTCTGAAACTCAAGCTTCCCATTGACAAAATTGACAGAGTACCCATTGCAAAACCTCCAGCTATAATATAAGAGAAACTACTATATAGATCATAATATGATGTTCATCCACTTACAGGAGTTAAATTCAATAGTTTATACATGATTGCGGTAATACTAATACTACTATATAGATCATAATATGATGAATTTCATCAACTTACAGGAAATAACTCCGTAGTCTATACATGATTGGGCATACCAATACGATAGACTCAAATGAATGACACACGGCTGACAATAACCGCCATAATTTCGGAACATATAAATTTACACAAAACCATATTGACATGAATCATAACACAAATTCGAGAATACCGAAACAGATGGGGGCTATTGCACACCAGAATGATGAATTATGTCATTGGGAGAGTATTAATTGAAGTCAAAAGGCAATTTCAATGACCAGTATGAATTTAAAAGATAAGAACAGGATAGTATTAGTGACTAGAAAGTAGGTATTCGATTGTTAAAAAAAAAAATTTAATCCATAGAAACAACGATTTTGATACTCTCATAATCCAACAATTGGACGGAAAATTAATCAACCCACTTTATTATCAATTCTTCTTCTACTCTTAACTGAGATATACCAATTATGACCATATTATCGAACAAATATATTACGAATTTATATTGAGAAGATTATATTGGTAGTAGATACCTCGTTTAATCGTCTGAGCTATCTGCCAACGTATCATTTCCTTCACGTCCACACCACAGGTAAAAGGCTTCGCGAGCAATAGGTTGAAAATAACAAACGCAGAAGAAAAGGGGCACACAGCACACCGGAGGGTAGATCCCGGGCAACCCCGTGCGATCTCCCCCCAAAACCAAAATATTCTTTTTTTATTAATTTTTGTGACCTGCCATGCAAGCGCACCTGACATGGCAAAGGTCGGATGACAAAGATCATTCAGGACGAGAACCTTGAATGGTCCTTCGTCCCAAATCCTTACACATCCACATATGATTATCAGCTACACTTCTCTCTCACAGCTTTCCACCAACAATTTACAATTAAGTAACGAGATCTGCAACACCCAACAGAAAATTCCTCGCAGATATAGGCACAGCAACCATCGGGCTCAGAAAACCGCCATCGGCTAAATTTCTCTCAGGACATCGGTTGAATTTATCGATTCTGCGCAAAACCTGAAACATCGTAAGAATATTAACACGGTGCCTTGAGATAAGAAAGAAACAGCGATTCACAAGAAGTAAAACGAAGATGAAACTCACACCTTGTGAGTATCTATGGCGGCCGCGGAGCTACAAATAAGAGCAGGCTGATAAGTGTAGATTTGGATCCGATCCATACGAATCTCGACAGAAGAAGCTGCATAGAAATGAATGAAGAAGAAGAAGATCGAATTACTAGGGATTCCATTTTCGGAGAAAGAAGAGGAAAATAGAGACGGCGTTGAATGAAGAAAAAGGAAAACCTAACCTATTATATAAGGGGGCTTGGAGAAATGGACGGCTAAGATTGAATCTATTTTACGATTGAGATTAGTTTACGTATGAGAGGAGGAGTAGGTGCCTCGTGTGAGGCGGTGTTATCATCTCGACTCGTTTTCGTATATATCCATTCCTTTTAAAATCGGACAGCATTTATGAGCTGTCTGAAGGTTAGGTAGCAACTGGCAACCCATGTTGTGCCAAACAGCCCAAAACAGAATAGGCCTGAACACAAAACATCCCAAATGGATAGTTCATGGACCTAAAAATAGTTTTTCTTAATTTTTTTAAAATATTATATCACACCTTTATTTTATTAAAGGATTACATCACAACTTACATGGGCCTAGAGGGCCCAAGACTGTCCACAAATGAAATAAAATTATAAATTAACAAAGTCGGAAGGGTGAAGACCACCGTACACGTAAGCAGTCACGTGGCATGTTCCTGTCGGATACGCCACGTGGTTGTTGGGGTATTTGGTATTTAATTTACTTCACGCCAAGTGATGCATGGCATGTTTGATGGGGACACGCCACGTGATAGTTGGCGTGTCTAGTGATCTTCACTTGTCTAAATTTTTTTTTTTTTAAATTATAATATTTAGGTAATTAAGTTAAAAAGTGTTATAGATGTGTAATTTTATTGCTAAACTGTAATATTCAAATCAATAAGCCATTAACACTCTTCCCTTTTATAGTTAGGGCAAAAAATTAAAAAATAAATTAAATTAAATAATTTGTAATTAAGTAATATTAAAATTGTTCTTAAAATTTATTTATTTTATATTCAAATTTAAGATTATAGTAAAAGGAAGATGATCAAAATTAAAAAGAAAATGCTAAGCTGATAAATTATTGTCAAAATGATATAGACTCATAACTATTAAATAATTTATGATTTTTATTACTTTGTTTCATCTAATAAAAAAGTCAAAAGCTTTTTTCACTGTAAAAAATGGTTTGAGAGAATTTGTTGTGAAATCAAATAAGCATCTTTGGCAGCGTAGCAGCGATGAGTATGATTTTTATTACAATAATTCTTATAAGTTGTTTTTCTTTAAATGAGTGCTTATTTTTTTATTTGCATATAAATAAATCTCTACTGTTAATTTTAATTATAACATTGTTAGTAGATAACTTACATGTTAAATATTATACACATTTGACAAACATGAAAGTCTAGTTGATATAAATTTTGGCCAGATCATTATCTAATAGTTGCCCACATGAAAGTTATTGTGCAAATTTTAGCTTTGTTTTTCTCTTGTGATGGAGAAGCACAAGTGCAAGCTAGCTTCAAAATCTTCCGCAATTTGACTAGAATAGCACAATTAGATAAAATAATTATATAAAATGGGTATTATTCAAAGTATTTACCTAGAATGGATATGACAGTTTTGAATTGTTTAATAATTTTTCGATCAGTGAAAAATACGCTTTATACATAAAGCATATTCCTTTGGAACACGCTCTATGTATAAAGCATGTTTCAAAGAAACACACTTTATTCATAAAGTGTGTTCCATTTATGAACACGCTTTATATATAAAGTGTTTTCCTTTGAAACACGCTTTATGTATAAAGCGTGTTCCATTCACAATTTCTCAAGTCATATTTCAGTCAAAGGTAGACATGCATTATGTATAAAGTGTGTTCAGTTTGAACTCGCTTTGGAGAGATAAAGCGTATTTTATACTTGTCGAAAAAATATTAAAAAATTTAAAGCTGCCATTCTTGATAAATACTTTAAAAAATATCCCTTTTATGTAATTAGTTAGTGTAAATATGCTATTCTGGTCAAATTACCAAAAACTTCTCTAATGGTTGAGCCTTGAGGGGGTTACATGAGTTCTCACATGATGAACCTTCCTCTTCCACCAAAACCAGAGGAGTCACCACCACATGTTCAACATGTGAGACGAAAGTGACTCGGCCTAAACTATAAAAAGTAAAAACTAAGAACATAATTAATTTGTTTTAAAAGTAATAATAAGTTAAGGCTATTATTATGCTATTTCACTCTCACATGATATAAGTGATATCTAAGTTATTTTTTTATATTGTTTTCATTTAAATTATATTATATTAGTATAATTCTTTTGGTAATATTATATAAGTATAATTAACATGATCTAAATTTTATTAAATATTTTGCTAAGTTTTAGAAAACAAATTTTAAGTTTAATAAATTTAAATTATATAAATTATGTTCCAATATCAAATAATTTTTATATATAATTAATTGAGAATCATTTTCTTAAAAGTATGTTTATTAAGACTTTGTGTACTCGTTTATTCATTTCTTTATTTTTTATTTTCTTTTTTTACGGGCTTTTTTTTATTTTTTATTTTATCTACTAATATATTGGACCGGTACTAATTTAGATTAAACATAAAACACATGGTAAACTATATTCTTTTCACTCTATCCCTTTCATCTCTAATACTCAATATATTGAAAATAACTAAGTTATGTTATTTTAGTTTTGAGCAAGATTATCTTACAACATTTTGGATATGATTTTGTTTTTATATTGTAATAATTTTTTAAACTATATTATACGGATACAATTAATATAATTTAAATTATACTAAATTAATTTAATTTAAATTATACTAAATTAATTTAATTTTTTCTGTATACTTAAATATTAATTTAGTAAAATTTAAATTATACTAATTTTATCAATATGATACAATTTAAAGTATTATCATATAAAAATCACTTGCACGTAACAAATTACATTTAAAGTATTGTAAGATAATTTTCCCTTTTGTTTTATCCCTTATTAAACACACTCTAAAGTTTTTTCTTTAAAAAAAAAAAAAACATATTACATAGGCGTGGGTTATTGACTTATTGGGTAGGCGAATATGGTGTGTGACAGTAGAGGTGTAAGTTAAACCAATCAAATCGACCGAATCAAACTGGACTAGGGGAAAACCAAATCAGACTGAGGGTGTTGGTCTAATTTTCGGTTTTATTTTTTAAAAAATTGAGGATTTGGTTCGATTCTCAATTTTATTAAAAGAAAATAAAAATAAATTGAACTGAATCAAGTAGGTTAAAATAACGTCATTTGGTTATTTTGTAGTGTTTTTTTTTTTAAGTTGCTAAAATTAATTTAATTTTTGACTTTTTTTTGTTCAAATTTAAAAAAATAAATTGTGCAAATTTTCTAGCAAAAATCAATTAAATCAACTAAATTAAATCAGATCAGTTCAATTTTATTTTATTCTCAAAAATTTTAAAAATTGAACCGATATAATTTGATCGGTTCGATATGAGTGTAAATCGGATGAATGATACCGATTATACCCATACTTGAGAGAGTAAAAAATAGATTGAGACGAGAGAGGAATCATGGAATTGATGAGTGACGTCCCTAGATTTCAAAAACTGTAATGATAATGAAAAAGAGTTGAATGAGTAAGTGTTACTGTGTTAAGAGCAGAGCACTAGTCCTATTACTGCACCATTGCACACTGCACTGCTCACCAATTTGGACATATCTTACTCACCAACACCACCTTGACTTGACCACTCATTTCATATTATCACATCACATCACCGATCACAGATTACAGATCACATTCACAGCACCCCAACTCCCACTCTCATTCTAATTTTACCTTTTTCAATTTTTCATTTTTAAACTTCATAATGACATTGACGTCCTTATACTGACCAACGGTCGCTTGGTCCCACAATATTTAGACACTTAGACACTAGACATACCAAAACAACTGACATTCATCCCTCCAACCAAGTGCGCCCACCGCCCCACTTTAATATTCTCCATTTTTAGATTTCTTTTCTTTTTTTTATTGATAGAAAAAAAATATTGTTAAGAAATTTAAATATATATTTTTTAAAATTATACTTTATTTAACATTAATTCTAATATAAACTATATAGTTATATTTTATAATTAATGGTTATTTGTAATTCTATTATATTAATAATTATTTTACTTTTCATAGTCACACATTAATTATTTAAAATTATAAACTAATTAGTGATCATAAAAAAAATTTATATGTCTATTAATTAATAACTAAAAAAAAATATATAACTTTCAAAATCACTTTAAAAAAATATTTATTTAAGTTTTTATATCAATTATCTCTATATTTTTCATCCTCCTCTTTTTGGTTTAGGATTTTAAATATATATATATATATATATATATATATATATATANTATATATATATATATTATGTTGGGCTTAATTTTTTATTTTTTGACTTATATATTACATTTTGACAATTTATATTACCTTGTTCCTGTAGTTTCAAAATTATTTATCTTAATATTATAATTTTTTATTTTTTTAAAAAAAACTAATGTCAACTAGTAGGGCCCACTAAATATATCATTTGTCATGCGGTGTGTCTCTTAAGAACATGTCATGTGACGTATCTCTTGATAATATGTCACATGCTATGTGGCATGTCCAATGAATCTCACTTGTTGACATTTATTTTTTAAAATAAAAAACTTAATATTGAAGTAAGTAATTTTGAAACTACAATAATAAGATAAATAAGTTGTTAAAATTTAATATTTATGTAAAAAATCCCTTTATTTTTTAGAATTAGGTCCTTATTTTTTTCATCTTATGATTGCAAACTATCTACCATATCAACATTTAACTAAAGATGTCATAACAAAAATTAACAGATAACATTAATTGATAACAAGGACATAGATTACAAAATGGTCATTTTTGTTTTGTTAAGACTATATATACTCTGTTTGTTTCAACAGAAAAAGTATTACAAACGCAAGATACATGGCAGCATGAAACGGAACTCACTACTCACTAATAGCAAGTTTGGGGTTTCAGCTTTGGAACTTCCAGCATTTCGTGTCTTAGACACTTCATTTTGGGCATGCAGCATGCTATAGCTCAATTGCATGGATATATTAAGAAGCAAACAAAAATTGTTTTAGCCACTTTGTCATTGCAAATTAACAGAAAGCCCTTTGAAAGAGGGAGCAATTCCTTCAATATTGTAGTTTAAGATCTTAATTTCATGAATACAATACATTTGAAAATATTTCTTTCAATACGACAATTTTTATATTTTAATATTATTTTTGTTTAGTCAAAGCGTCATATTGTAACTCACGTTGAGAGACAACATATAAAATATCGTCACACCATTTCATATGTTGTAGACATTGTTTAATGTCGACATTTTAAATGTTGACACTGTTTTTTCATAACAAAGAAATTATTAAAAAAAAGAAAAATTGTCTTAGTAGAAGAAATAGTTTTAAAAGTATCATAATTGTGAAATTAAAATTCAAAACTACAACATTGAACTATTTGTCCCTTGAAAGAGTTGTTGAGAAATAAGAATCCAATTTGGCAATTGATTGAAAACAAAACTTTCAACCTTAGGTGGAGATGTAAACGAGATTGACCTAGAAAAGGTCTAGGACCCAACGTCTTTCTTCTATTTGCTTTCTCTTTATGGTTGGCCCATCACAAACACGTACATGATTAAATATACCTTTCTCATCGTTTGATTCAACATAGAAACAGAAGCCAAAAGCCACTAGAACTAGAAACTTCTCTGGTTCCAGCTCCCTCCCTCTCCCCTGGCCCTTTTTCTGTGGGGAACATGACCTAGATAAGAGAAAATGAGAAAACAATGAATGAATCATAAAGGTGTAATTCCATTTGGATCCAAATGTTGAACATTGTATAGCTTGAGTAAGAATAACAACTCATGGCCAAAGAAAAAAGAAAGTAAGAATAACAACTAGAATTACAGTACAGCTTTTCCCTACCTGCAGAACTAGACGAAAATGAGAATGAAAATTGACAAGGTATTTAGACACAGTATATCTATATGGGGTTTCTTAAGCTATCTCCTCTTCAAAGGAGGTAGTGTTACACTATCCTCTCATTGAGGAGATTTGAGTGGAATTTATGTATTAAAATTGACGTTATTGTAAAGATATCGAAAAACGAGTTACCTAGACACTCAGTCCTCTCCCACGAAAAAACCTGAGATCAATTATTAACAATGCAAAACAGATTGTTACTCAACTTCTTTTTCATTAGCAGCAAAAAGTTTGAAGACAACAATCGACCACTTTGTAAGCCTAAAAGGATTTGGGTTCCACTTTTGTGATGTGAAGAACTTACTAATCTGTCTTAGGAAGCATATGATTTATTGATTTGATTTGATCTTATTTTTGGTAAGTAAATGTCTTAATTAGCAAGTACTTGAGTGGGAGGCAAAGGACTAAGCAATATAATGCCTGAAGCACAAGGAACAATTGTAGGTTCTTCAAGTTTAATGAGAAAGAGAGTACAAGGGTTATTAGGGTTAAGTTTGCGAATCAAACTCAATTATTGTATTTTTTGTCTAGATGATTTCTCTCATGCTAAATAACATTATCCCCTTTGGATTTTCATCTTGCTTATTTATTTTCATCGTGTGTGCTTATATTTTATTCCCTTACAATAATCTGTCAAGTATCAAGAAGCATTACCTTGTGTATCAAGCCAGCAGCTCCTTATATCTGTTTGGTGAAACTGCATAAACTCCAAATTCTACAGAATTAATTCTTCACGCACCCCTGTGGAGAAAAATTAATGAAGCAGTACATAACCAATGTAATGTTGCATTCAATGCACAAATAACAAATAACACTGTTATCTGCAACAATTGCATCACTATAAAGCATGCCTAGTTAGGGCACAAGCACAGTGGTATGCGTGACCACATGTACTATAGTGACAGAAAGAAGCAAGGCTAGCTTTTCAATTTGGCTAAATCTGCGGCTATCATTTCAGGAGGAAGCAAGCTGATAATGTTCCATCCTTGGTTTAGGGAGATGGTTATCATAATTCTCAAGTTCAATGACTGCTAGCTTTTGGTGCCTCCCTACACATACATTGGATATCAATATTATCATTCTTTGCATTCTCATATGTGCATCATGGAACCTTAGACCTTGGTCAAAGCCACAAAGCTTCTTTAGGTTGAGAATACTTCAAGTTCATTTTCTTTTTGGGGAAAACAATCATAGGGTATTCTTGGGATTTAAACATATTCAAACTACTCATTATGGAAAATTACTCTACTTAATAATAGTAAATTATGCAGGGCATGATGAAAACTAAGATTTTTGAGCTTTGAACCCGTGTACACCTAGCTAGCCAAGCCAATCACTTCACCCTATACAGACAACATGCACATAACTCAATTGCAGGAACATCTTTGCATGAATTCCTCAAATGGTGTTTACCTACTGCTAATGAGGATATATACAACTGAATTAAACTGTACGGTATTCACATTGAATGTATGACAAATTCACTTGGATTTGAGTGTAGAGGTGAAGGTGACAACCATTTGAGTCAAAAATGGCAGGTAAGAGTTACTTTTGACCAAGATGAGTGCTGTGAGCAACAAAAACATCACACATCCATGAATGTTCACATGTTAACTGAAAGCCAAGAAACAATCAATTGCTTGCTTGGTTGTATAGTGCAAAATTATAACATTGAATGTTCACATGGACAATGTTAGTCTTCTTTCCCTCTTTCTTTCCAATATCTACCTAGACAGTCTTACGCGTATAAGAAGAAAAATAAACCAAAGCGTGCAAGAGCCCATAAAAAGCCAAAAGCACCTGCAGAGAAGGGTCAAACAAGAAGAGATGAAAATAAGTTTGAAAAATTCACCTGAGCGTGCAAGAACACTATGTGAAAAGACTGCGACAGTAACATCAACCTTGAAAGAAGTTAGCAAATTTCTCATATATAATGACATGAATAATGTACCAAGATGTTCAACGCATTTGAAACATTCATGAATAATGAGCTAAGAAATTAAGATAATCATCAAGTTTTCTGGGCTCAATGATTTGAATATTATAATTTAAAAATAAAATTACATATTTATTACACTTTGTAATTTAATTATTTAAATATTATAATTTTTAAAAAAAAATTGTGGTCAAGTAAAAACCACAAGATGTGTTGGTTGCCACGTGGCGTGTTCCCACAAACGCGCCACATGGCTGTTGGCGCATCAAATCTGGTCCCATTGAAGCAACTTTTCAAGTATCGCAAGCTAAGGGAAGTGATTGGGGGACCCATCAAATGCCAAATGGCATGTCTAGTGGAATCGAACAAGCCAATAGCCACATGATGCTTTCGGTGGAGACATGCTGCATGGTAACTGACACATTCAGTGATCCCTATCTAAGCGAATTTATTTTTTAAAATTTTTAATTTTTGAAAAAATTATAATATTTAAATAATTAAATTACAAAATATGATAAATACATAATTTTATTTTTAAACTATAATATCTAAGTCAAATTACCAAGTTTCCTGGTACCAGAATCTTTAGATTTGTGACTTCAGAATATATTTTTCATTATGTTTTCCTAAACAGATTTATTTTTTAGTGAATTGTAGCAGCCGTTTTCTCGCAATAGTTTATTAAATTTTTCTGCCTTTCCAAGCTTTGCTATTTTTCGAGTATATACAAGACTGAAGATGAATGAATATGTAAGGACTAAGGACAAGGAGCTTCGGCCAAAAATTTCATCATAAGGGAAAACATCAAAGAGTTCATTTAACATGGAAATCAGAGCTAGATCTGCAATCTGAATATCAAATTTTATATTTTGGGATATTTTGCCTTCCTATCAATCACTGCTCCATGCACATGTCCAAAGGGTGTGTGTGGCAGGGGGAAGAGGAAGATGACAAGAGGAGTCAAAACAGAAAGGTTTTGAATTTCACTTCTTACAGTTTAGTAGCGATGGTGAAAAATGAACTTCTAGACAAACAAGAGAAATGACATGCATTCCAACTTTTTAACCCATCAATTTTTCACCTTGCAACTTTTACCCCTATCAAAGTAAATTTTAAGTCTACTACAGTTTGTGAAGAAGCAACTCCTCATTTGACAAATTGTCTAATAATATAATTCTAATCCCAAATAAATTATCTTTTATTCTTTTATTTATTTATTTCAATTTGACAACCACCAATAGGCAATATCCCTAGGTCATTGAAATCTTACAAGTATTCTAATGCTAGCTTTCCTTTGACACATTTATTTGGATTTAGATTCGATCATGTCACTTGAGTCATGTTATTTAAATTTTAGTCGTACATTTTATTAAAGTTTATTTCAATTATTAAAATATATTAACATTTAATAGTTGAGATAAATTTTAATAAAATAGACAGTTTATATCTAAACAACATAACTCAAATGACATGACCGAATTTCTTACAAAAGCTATATGAATTAGCAATTTTAAAAAGGAAATAAGTGAAGCACTTTGGATGGCAATTCTTCTCTAATGTGTATGATTATTGACTAAAGCACTTGGGTTTTAAATTTGCGCAGTGCAGTGAAGTCATTGTAGTTGTAGTCTTGTAGTCTTGTAGACGAGGAAAGAGGAATGATGGTAGAGTATGAAAAGTGGGAAATAGGACGCATACCCAGCCTCACAAAGTGCAGTGTACATATATGGGGACCCTTTTGAAAAATCAAGCTACTAAATAAGAGAAGGTCCTATTCACAAAGCTTTGATTTGTCACAATCAGTGAGGCCAGAAACAGCAATATCATAGTCTTCATTGTCACGCTGTAGCCGATTAGTTTCACAGAGACTCAGAGAGAGGCTGATTCATTCATCTTCCTCTGTTATCTCTGTACTGGTAACAGGAAAAGGAATTAGATTGCAGTATGAAAGAGACAGGCAATAAAGCCATTATTATGGCCCATAGATTTGAGAAAGACCAGCACTAGTAGCAAGAAAGCTAGCAACAGTTTCACATACAAAAAGAAACACAACTTTCCTCAGATGGGATACAAGGGAAGTAATGGTAGAACTGAGCAAGGAAATGGTTCTCCTCACAAAAGAGTAAGTTACACAGTAAGGAAATAAATTGTCTGGCACTTCACTATGCAAAAATAGGTTGGTAGCAATTGGCAACCAGTAAAAGCAGTCTTCATCACCAACCAATTGCATGCAACACCGCTCAATATAGGTATATAAATCTTCATTAGAAACCAATATTAGAGACCCAGCGTAGTTAAAAGAGTCTTTATCAAGTGCTAAACCCAAACCATAAAAGATAGTGACACACACATACAGCTTTCTCAATAATCATCAGTTGATCTGAATTAGAAACAAACTGAATGAAAATTCAGGGTGCAGAATCAAAGATAATAACATAGACTGCAAATTTGCAATTGGAGATAGAGAAAGGACACAATGGTTGACCTTGACTCCAATAAAAAAATTGATACATTGCAGAATTAACAGCCCAAAAGCTTCTCATGTTTGGAATTTTTTGGCATAGTAGTCAAGCTAGTTTTCCACACCACAATAAGGGTGCAAACTCATATCAGCCTAACGAACCTTGACTAGCTTTAATAAATTTATTTCATACTTATCAAGCCAAATCATTAAGAGTTCAAAGAAAGAAAGAAAAAAAATTGAGAAACCAACTTGTGGCTTAACATTGAAGTTTGAGTAAAGATTAAACTCGTGTCTCGATCAGAGAGTAAAGATAAAGTTCCTATAATATTTCAAGACGAATTTAAATCCATACAACAAATTCAGATTTACAGAGTCACAGACACCAATGGGAAAGAAAACTTCTTTCTTCCCATTTCATTTCTAATCCCTTGTTCACTATTTGTCTAGTCAAGTCTTCAACCTAGTAACACTGCCAAACCAAAATGCTAAAAACAAAAAGAAAAGAAAAAATCAATTGGAAAAAAAAAAAAAAAGAAAAAAAGAAGAGAAGGTGCGGAACTAGGATCAAACTGCAGAAATCACAGCCAAACTTGTAATTGTTCCCACAAATCCTCAAGAAGCTTGTGTTGCAGTGCCAATAATTTATCAATCTATATAACTTCTTCACACTAAGCAAGATGAATTGAAGCACCAAGCATGATCATCATCATCATCAATGGCATATAGACAATTAGTTGTTCCACACCAGAGAAAAAAGGACCAGGTGGAAACCCATTCCCAATTGAAGCCAATAATAAAATAACCCATTAACGCCATGAAGAAACTGTCAACAAAGGGACATCATTCCAAGCCAGAGACAAAAACCCAGGTTGAGATTCAACAAGCGAAAACAGAGGACTGTAATCGTAATTCCATAGAAGAATCTTAGCTTGACTAATTGCATAATGGCTGAGATTCACTGATTCAAAACCCGAACTTTCCATCAAAACCAGCCACTGCTCTTTATCTTCCATCCGTTCTCTTACAATCCCGGGTGGGTCTGATCCAATCACGCCGGCGATTCTTCGGCCGAGAAGAAGCCTCTCCAATTGGAGCCTCTCCGGCGAGTCTCGGGCTAAGTTTGGCTCTAGCGATTGAAATACTGCCGAGAAATACCTCAACGCAGTCTTGAACCGGTTCAGAAACCCAACTCGGGTTAAGCTAGCTTCATACTCTCCGAGTGTAACAATCTTGGGTTTCAACGATTTTGCTAATTGCAGAGCAGTTTGAACGGCACTGGGTGGCTCATCCAACAGATTAAACAATTGGAGCATGAAGTTCACTGCCAAAGCCTCGTCCGGTTCAATACCGAAGCTGGATTCGTCAAGCTCGTGAATTGGTGTCAGAATCGGTTTGAACTCAAAATTCAATTCGAGAAGCTTCGCAAACTCAGAGAGGCGATTCCCTGTGGCACACAGTGATGACCCAGGAGATGGTCCAAGAGTCATGGCTGGTATCCCAGAGATCCGAATACTAGTGGGTTTTCCCGTGGAGCGAGTTGCGAAAGCTTGAAGCAACGCTGCCCATTGAACTCCCTGAACAATACCAAAATCTACGATGTGAATCTTGGTGGCTCCTTCAGTGGCTTCGAGTATAGCTTGGTTCGCTGTTAAATGGGCAAACTTGGAATAAGGGCAAGCATCGTTGAGAGCTTTGTAAGAGAGTGTGAACTCCTCAGAATTAGTCTCCACCATTGCCAAGTTCTTCTCTTTCGTTTCTAGTGAAAATTTGCTACCCAGAGCTTCGGAGAAGTAGAAGGCTACTCTTTCAGTAGGATCTCCGTGTTGGGACACCGATTTCCTAAGCTGAATCAGAGATTCCACGGCATGATCTGGTTCTGTTTCGGTAAGTCGCGCACACTCGATTAACGCTTTTAGAAGCGGCGGCGTAGGCTCGGGTTCAGTTAAACTAGAGGAACCACCTCGGACACTGTCGTTTCTGTGCAAAGTCGTCGTTGTTGTTGTTGTCGGCGGCGGTGGTGAATTTGGTGGCTCTTTGACCAAGGTGGATGGAGAGGGGGATCGTGGGGAAGTCCATGAAGTTGGCACCTGAGCCTGACTCGGTTGAAGACTCAGTTGAGAATCCGACGACGAGAAAATAACCCGGTTAAGATCCGACGGCGGAGAGAGACGGGTTGGGCAAGTAGCAATTGGCATGGAAGCGTAGAGACCAAAATCGGCATTGGTGTGCCACGCGTCACACGCAGTTGGGAGATTGGAACTATCCGTTGAATCGCCACCGCCCATTAAACTATCCATCCACTCGTCCGAGTCGAACTCAGCGGCGGCACAAGCACCGGCAGCATCGCCGGCGAAATCTGAGAACCTGAAGCCAGTTGAATGGTGGTCCAAGTGAGGGAACTGGAATCCGGGTTCGGCTGTGTCGGGACCCGGGCCGACTTGAAAGGGATCCGAGAAGTCAGCGGCGGCGAGGCCATATCCCAAAGAGGGAGTGTTATTCCATGGGTGGAGGGAAAGAGGATTGATACCCAGAAGTTGTTGCTGTTGCTGGTGGTGATTTTGCTGCTGCTGCTGCTCTTGTTGCTGCTTCTGCTTAATCACTTGCTGGGCAATCGCCATTAAGTTGCCACTGTCAGCGCACATATAGGCCATTCTCCGGCCAAATCTCGCCCGAAAACTGCACTCACTTTCAACCCAACACCAGAATCAGTGTCTCTAATTTCTATGGTGATTCAAAGAAGATTTTAAAAGAGAGAAAGAGACAGAGAGTACCTAGAGATTGAAGTAGCTACTGGCTAATATAACAAACAAGATCAGAGTGGGGTTTTTACCAGAGAGCAAGAAGTGGGGACTCGAAGGAGATTTGTAATTTGTGAAGGGAAGTGAGAGTGTAGCAGAGACGAGAGAGAGTTGAAGAACCAAGGAGCTGGGGCACAACCTAGAACGACAAGCTGATTAAGGACCTTCTTCCAAAACAGACCATGGGCCCACTTTCTCAATCTCTGTAACCCAGTAAAATAAAATACTCTCCCTCGAGGTTTATTTATCTTTTATCTTCAAAATAATAACGGTAAACACAAAACACATTTTGCATAATTTTATTAATAAAAATTCTATAATACTATATGAATATGTCATATTATATTGATGTAATAAACATATATAATTTTTATATTTTATTATATATAAAATATAATTTATTTAATTTTTTAAATAAACTTAAAAATAATTAACTTATATACATATTATTTATTTATTAATTATTTTTATATAATATGACATATTACATAAATATTAAAAATATTTAAAAAATCTCATTTTATTAATTTACTCAAGTAATAATAACATTAGTAAATTGACAATAAAATAAAAAAAAAGAATATGTGTATTATTTATGGTAAATTAAAAAAAAAATTCATATTTTTTTGTTACATTTTTTTATTTTAAAAAATCCTATCTTAATATTTTATTTGGTTGTTTGATTGTTTTTTTCTACAAATTCGGTGGTTTAATCCATAAAAGCTAAAGAATATACATACTCCTTAACTTTTTGTCCTGTTTCATAACGTTAAGTGTATGATGAGATTTTGAACTTTTGGACTCTTAACCCTTTTCTTCACCTTTTTTTTTCAAAAATAAGAGAAAAGAAAAGAAAAGAAAGAAGAGACTGTTAAGTTAACCAATGTTTGTTTGTTTGTTACCAATGATGTGTTCTAAAGGTTATTATATAGCATTCCTCTAACAACTCATAATTTGGATAGATTTAGTAAGGAGACAATTGGTGAATGATTTTGCTTGAAATAATTTTTCAATTTTTTTGGATTAATTTATTTCTTACAATTGATCATGCATAAAAAAAATTAAATTGCTATTTTTTTTTTTATGGAATTTAAGTAATAAAAATTAATTTAGTGAAGTTTAAATTTATAAAAATAAAACAATTTTATATATAGAACTGTCAAATAGATTAGTCTAACCCAGTCAAATCACGACTAAGCACTTTTGCGAAGTCGAGCTAAATTTATGTAGGGCTAGCCGAATGCTAGCCCAACCCGGGCTCAATATATTTTTTTTAAAAGAAATTCACATGATAATGTTATAAAATATTATAATTTAGCATATTATTCTTCTTCAATTTAATTAAAAATTTGAAGCAAATGTATACAATGTTATTTCAATGAGATAAGAATGTTCATACATTAACAAATTTTCATTTTGTTCCAATTTAAGACAAACTTCATGAATTGTTGCATTGCTTTAACAAGAGAAAGATCATTCAAAAACATTAAGACTTTGAAAAAAAAAAGAGAAAGGGATTAAAAAAGTAGAAAATTATTTAATATATTAAAAAAAAACCTAAGAAAATGCTAACAATTTAAATTATATATTTGAAATGTTTGAATTTTGGTATAGGATATTTTAAAAAAATTAAAGTCCTAAGTTTGAATCTCAATATTCTCATATCCTAACTAAAAAGTTTAGCTATATTTATCCAATAAAAAAAAATATGGATGTTTGAGTTTTATTTTATTAGTATGTTTATTGAGTTCAAATTCGAGGTCAATTTTGATTTATTTTTAAGTGGACTGTAATTAACTTATTAAATATTGAAATTAGAGTGAAATAAGGTATATTAAAATAAGAATTGAATCAAATTAAATTAATAAAAAATATTAAACTAACTAATAATGTTCTATATCTAATAAATACTAAACAGTTTCAAAACTTTATGATTATAATTGATTTAGTTATATACGTGGAATAATAGTGAATTGTTATCAAATTCTCCTAATAATTACAAAATGTATGGAAAAGAGGCAAAAAAGGGAGAAAAACAATCCGAGCCAGCCTGTTTAACTTGTAGGCCACTTTGAAGTAGATCAAATAGGCTCGTTTTTTATACATACTAGCAGGTTTTTTGACACAAATATTACATTGTGTAAAAGTATTTACTCAAATATTACAAGTTTCAAATTATTTATACAAATATTACACTTTTTAAAAATTTAAAAATAAAAAAAAAAAAAGATTTTCGAACACGTGAGACCCACCGGACACGCCATGAGGCCAACGGCGTGTCCCAATAAGCCAAAATTTGTCACGGGGCCCACAACTCTAGAACAATGGATGAATTTTGCCTATTAGGACACGCCGTGGGCCTCACGGCGTGTCCGGTGGGACTTACGTGTCTGAATTTTTTTTTTTTTAATTTTTGAATTTTTAAAAAGTGTAATATTTGTGTAAATAGTTTGAAAGTTGTAATATTTAGGTAAATACTTTTGCAAAATGTAATATTTATGTCAAAAGGCCCATACTAGCATTTCTAATTCACCGAAAACAATAACTTGTCTAAACAAGTGTTATATCAAATGCAGAAATTCAGATCCCTAAAGTAAATCGTTTACCATATCTTTTTAAGACACCAACAAATGTTGGTCTGAGTGGAAGAGATTCAAATCTCTAAAGTAAATGGTTTCGAGTTCAAACTTTTATAAATGTAACAAATTTTTTTTTTGAAATTTTTTTTTTACTTTTAACGCTTGATCCTATGTCAAAAGATGAGTTTTAAACAATATCTAAAAATACTTTGAGAAACCATATCTTTCTAAGATAAAATGGACACGTGATTGCTGACTCAGCTTTGTCTATTTTGTCACTCACATGACCTGGCTATTACGTGAAAGCGGGACTTCATTTCTTGTTATGACGCAAAGCGCCATCAGCATTTATATAGATAAAACGGCACTTTGATCGAATAAATACAAAAGGAAAAATTAATTATACCTACAGGGTAATCAAAAACATAAATATTTAAATAATATAATTTAAAAAAAATAAAAAAAAATAGCATTTCGTCAACAATGGAGTCTGCTGCGCATGCTGATTGGACGCTAACTTGGTTAAAGTGAGAATTTTGTGTTTAAAATTTTTCATTGATAAAATTAAAATTTTTTAAAATGCTTCTTTATATAAAAGTATAGTTGGAGGTACATTAATAAAATTTTTAAAATAGAAATGACTTGCCATAATTTATCAATTTTAAATATACAAAATAAAAAAATTAAGATTAAAAAATAAAAGATGCAAAAATAAATAATATAACTAGTTTATTTTGAATATTTAAATTTAAATAAATTTGTTAATTAGTTTCATATTTATATTAAAAAATAAATTTAAGATAATAAGCAAATGAAAATTTTGTGATATGAATGACATATATTTTTAAGTTAATATTTGTTAAATTTATTTAAAAAAATAATAAATTATATTTTATATTTAATAAAATATAAATATTATATTTTAATAATATATATTTATTAAGTTAATATAATATAATATATTTATGTAATATTATAAAATTCTCGATTTATTAAATGATAAAAGTTAAAAAAAAAGCACTAAAAAACTTTAAATATGGACATAGAAGAGAGGGACCCACATTGAGGATACGGTGCGTTGGAGTCGTTGCCTATGTGACGTCACGTGATCTTTTTGGAGACTGTAAAGTGTAAAGCAGCAAATCCTCACCAGTCACCGCCTACTTTCTCGACCGCGCACGTCAAAAAATGGACTGCGCACTGCTGTTTGCCGTTTCTCGTACAATACTCGCTGAGTACACGTTAATATATAAACTCGCTCTATTTCACTGACACGTCAACATTTAGTTCACCGCTTCCGACGTGGCAGATCACGGGACAGGTGTCAGCTGATAATAGTAATAATGGTAGTGCTTTGAGGAAAAGGACGTGGTGAAAAGGTAAAAGTAAATATACAGGGATAAGGGAAAAAGAAGAAGAATTAGGGGAAGAGATCCAGTCATGTTAACTTGAGACATGTTGCTTAGATCTAAGTCGTCTATTCTATTTAAGGTCATTTTAACCATTAAAATACATTAATATTTAATGGTTGAAATGAGCTTTAATGGAATGGACGGCTCAAATCTGAGTAACATGACTCAAATGACATGACTGGATCCAAATTCAGTAGAAAGGAGACATGGAGGCGAGCTGAAGATTAGGGTCCGTTCTTTTAGGGCGGTTAATGGGCCCAACAACGTTGGAAATGGGCCCATGTTTGCGAAGGACCTATGAAGAAAAGTGGTGCAATGTGGGGTCCATGAATTGGGCAATCTTGGACCAACGGAAATGCAATGACTTGGAAAAGCAGCGGTGGAGGATATTTTGATGGGAGGGGGAATTGCACACTCACTCCTATCTCATCTCAGCCCACTCAAATGTAAACCACACGTCAGCACGGCGCTAGGTGCTCCTCGGTCAACTCATTAACCATTCATTGACCTTTCCAACTCACCTCTGTTCTTTGTCATGTGAACAATTTTAAAATAAATCCACTTGCACATTATTTTTTTTGTGTTTACATTTATTACTCTACTTTAACATTTTCTATATTTGTTAATTTTGTATTGGTTTCTTTAGATTTTACTAGAAATCTCCAATTAAGAGTGGATACTATTATATTTCCTCAAAAAAAAATTAAATTTAATTATGTCACATAATTTATATTATAAAAAATATTAACGTAATAATATATAATTAATGATTTAAATAAATTTTAAATTACGATTCAAATTTCTATAACATAAATCATGTAACATAATATTAATAACTTATTTTTATTGAAAAAAAAAATAGTATAAAGAAATATAAAATTGTATACTCAATTGGCATAGTAGTAAGGGCACTCTTTTCTCCTCACAAGGTCACGGCTTTGAACCTTAACTTGTCTTTAAGGGATGTTTGGCAAGAGAATTTTGTTTTTTGTTTTTGGGAATTATGTATTTTAAAAATAATAATTCTTGAGAATATTATAAATACGTTTAATTGATCTTAAATATTTTTTTAAATGTTTTTTATCATCTTTTAATCTCACATTTAGTTTTAATATAACTTTTCTAATAATCATAATATTTTTTCAAAAATACATCTATTTATTTTCTAAAAAATAAAAAAATTATTTTTTATAATTAATAAATATTTATTTTTGAAAAAAATTATATCTTTGTTAAATGTTTGTATGATTTGTAACTTTTAAAAGTTTTAGCACCCTGATTACTGACTTGTGCAAGTCTTTTCGCCTTTTCTCAAAGTTTTCTTTTGTTCAGTACTATCTTGTCTGGATTCTGGAGTTGTCGTTGCAGTTTGGGCTCTAATGGTTCCCACAGTTAGGTTCCATTTCTTAAAATGCCTGCAAATGAAGCCTTTTGACTGGATGAACTGGCACACGATATGAGTTTGCTTTGTAAACAAGTTAAGTTATTGAAGAAGCCAAAAAGTCAAGTTTATGTAACTTTACTTATCAATTTCAATCAAAGATGGAGAATCCAGTACACTTGGAATGTAGAATAGTGAAATATAATGGTAGAAAAAAAAAAGAAATTGATTTCAATTTCTACTCAGCATACAGATACAATTTTTTTTTTTATGCTTTTCATTTAATTTATTTTTTTTAATTTTTTGTTATAATTTTGGTATTATTATGATCATGTTATTAATAAAATGTATATTTATTTTTATATGTCTAAAAACTTTTTTATAGTAGACAAAATTTAAGATTCTCACATTCTCCATAAAAAAATTTAATAGAAAATTTGTTCTAAAAATATTTTCGGAAATCTTACTTTTCTGTAAATATTTTTTTAAAACTTTGTACTAAACATATAAATATTAGTTTTCCAAATTAAGATTACTAAAAAATTAATAAAAATCTATCTTCCAAAAGCTCCCTAATAGTTTCTCTCCAATTAAGTAGATTTCTCTCAAGAAATTATGAGTTAATAAACGATTGGTCAGCTCAATAATTATCAATAAGCATAAACCTTAAGTTAAAGTTCATAATTTCACTTGGAATTTTTTTTTTTGTAAAAAACATTTAAAATAGTATAAAGAAAAGATAAAAGTGTGTATACTGCATTGTCTCACATTTTATCCAATAGTTGAGTTATGATATTTTAATTTGAAATTTTCATATATAAATTTTATTATGTGGGGTAAATGAAATTTATGAGAAAAGGTCAAATTTTAATGATAAAAAAAAATGATTTCTTCTGCAAAAAATGTTATCATTATCATTATCTTATTATCATGATCTTATTATCATGAACAGTGTTGAATTCATTTGTGAATAAGAAAAAATAATCATGATAGATATAATTCAGAGTTTGCACACTACCAAAAAAAAAAAAAAAGGCAAATGACTTTTATATATAAGCACCTGCCATAATTTTAAAGGATTAATGTAATAATTAAGATGAGCATATAACATATAATTAGATATGCTATTGTATATTCAAATTATATGATCATTAAGATAATTTTCTTGAGAATAATAAAAAAATCCTCTTAACTTTTCTAAATGTGACATAGTTATAATTTTTTGTGAGGGCTATTTTACACTCCCCTTAATTAGGTAGAACTCAGTGAGACTTACAGTATAATTTTAATGTCATTGCAAAAATCTTAAAAAATTAAATTACTCTGTATGTACCAAAATATATAGTTTTTTATAAAATGTAAAAACAGTATAATTTAAGAAAACATATCAAAAAGTAAATTTGAAAAAGTTGTTTCCTGACACATTTTTCTATATTATATCGTTTTTACATTTTATAGGGAATTGTGTATTTTGACATATACAGATGACTCAATTTTTTGAGAACTTCGTAATGACACTAAAATCATTGGATATGTCCAATCTGAACCCACCCAACTAAAAAAAGTGTAGCATAGTAAAATGGTGTAGCATTAGTGCTCACACATGACCGCAATAAATAAATAAAAAAAAATAGAAAGTGGCATGTTTCTCTCATTTAGGGACTTTTCCATACTTAGATAATTGATTGTGATACAACTAAATTATTGGAACTTAACTTGTATTAGATTAAACTTCATTGCATAGAACAAAATAATTATACTATTTGACACCCTCTTTCTTAGTCACACATAAACATGCACAGAAGCAAAACAATCACTATCCAACCTTTAAAATAACAATATATTAAATCCAACAATTCGTTTTGTGAATCACTTAATAAACAATATTAGTTGTGCTTCTAATCAGTCCAGAAAGAGTGTGTCATCAATCGTCATTGATATTTTGCATGATAAAACTAAATAAACACTTCATGACACTTTTTTTTTTTTTTTTTCTAATTACGATTTTAAATTCGAACATAAAGTATAATCTTAATATCACTTGACTACAATAATTTTTTAGAGTCAAACTCAAGAATAAAAGTGACACTTTAATTTCTCTTTTATAATTTCAGGTAAAATGGTGTAGCATTAGTGCTCACACATGACCGCAATAAAAAAAAAAAAAAAATAGAAAGTGGCATGTTTCTCTCATTTAGGGACTTTTCCATACTTAGATAATTGATTGTGATACAACTAAATTATTGGAGCTTCAACTTGTATTAGATTAAACTTCATTGCATAGAACAAAATAATTATACTATTTGACACCCTCTTTCTTAGTCACACATAAACATGCACAGCAGCAAAACACTCACTATCCAACCTTTAAAATAACAATATATTATATCCATCAATTCGTTTTGTGAATCGCTTAATAAACAATATTAGTTGTGCTTCTAATCAGTCCAGAAAGAGTGTGTCATCAATCGTCATTGATATCTTACATGATAAAACTAAATAAACACTTCATGACACTTTTTTGTTTTTTAACTACGATTTTAAATTCGAACATAAAATATAATCTTAATATCACTTGACTACAGTGATTTTTGAGAGTCAAACTCAAGAATAAAAGTGACACTTTAATTTCTCTTTTATAATTTCAGAGAAACAATGAGTTCATTGTAACTGAAGAAAGCTTATTGGACTAAAAATGATCATGGAAAACTATAGGGACAAAATTAGACATCTCAATCGGAGATGTAGGATGATTAGACAATAAATCAAAGAAAGCCATACTTTGCTTATCTTTAAAACTCAAAAGGTCCACCAATTGCACCTTATCTAAACTTTTCCTCTAGTAAAAGAACTGTTTCTTTTTTTTTTTTTATAAAAAAAAAAAACCCTTTTCTTTTCACACTTAAGACCTTTGTTCCATTCCGTTAGTATCTGACGTTGTACACTAACACCACACACTACCTTTTGAAAAAGATAGAAAATAAGTAAATTCCTTAACTTTTGCTAAAATAGTTATCTGCTTTGGTAATGTGAAATTGGGTTTTGTCCACATATGCAAGATCAATATCACAGCAAAGGGTTGCCTTTTTGGGATGGGAACAAAAAACTGACCCATTAATGATGAAATGGATATGGTGAGAATTGACAGGTCCATCTTAGCTCTTGCACTATTTTGAGTGTTTCAGTTCTCTTATTGAAGGTTCATCGGCATATAAGACACAATAAGAAAGCATACGTCTATTACTTACAGTATAATGTGTCTGTTTTGTAGCCATTTGCAAACACTGTGTTTGTTTTTGTCTGTGCAGATAAAATGGGACTATAGACTAAAGCATTTCTCAATCATCATTCATTGCAATTTGTAGCGCAGAATGGTATGACAATTTTATCCTTACTTAGTGAGTAGATATCTATTACTTAAGCTGCCTTTGTTTTTTTTGGATTTGGATCCGATCATGTCACTTGAGTCATGTTGCTCAAATTTGAGCCGTTTATTCAATTAAAGTTCATTTGAATCATTAAAACACATTAACATTTAATGGTTGAGATGAGCTTTAATGAAATATACGGCTTAAATCTGAGCAACATGACTCAAGTGACATGACTAGATCCGTTCCCGTTATCATGGACATAATATGTTTGAATTTTAGTGATACCCCGTTGAGCATGGATTATGAAAATGGTTTTTTTATTTTATTTTTTTAATTATTACATTTTTAAGTTTAGTCTAGTGATAAAGGGTTTAGTACGTATGTCATTACAGATGTCCCCATAGTACTTTTGAAAAGCAGCATATCGCTACTTGAAAGTAAAAGATAGAACTCAAGGGGGACAATTCTAGACAAGTGACTATACATTTGAGAGGGAAACAAATGTTGTCAATATTAGTCACGGTGCTAATAGTCATATTAGTCAAAATTGAGGCATACAAAATTTAGTGAACTTAGATATAAGTTAGATCACTTAGTTCAAGTTGATATACGTTATGATGATTTTTGGTTTATTAGTAATTCAATTTTTATAGCAAAATAAAAATTGTAAAGTACTTAACTTATGGTCTAATTCCTTAGTTACTGATACACTCAATTTATTTGTTGAGATTTAATTTCTAATATCAGCCTAATTTCTAGGACCAAGTCCGGACCCATATATAAATAGACCAGTCATGATTATTACTATTATTATTTGAATTAAAGGCACATTTTAAAATAATTTTTTTTTAAAAATATGGAATAAATAATGAAGAAATGGAAAAAAATAAATAATTAATTAAATTGGGTTGGATTGAATTAGAAAAGCTCAATTTTTTAATGGGCCTCAAAATTGAGGCCCTAACCTAATTTTATGTGGAGCAAGCCTGAATTTTAAAAGAGTCAAGTTCAAAAATTGACAATACTAATATAAATCTAATTAACTAATATTTATTAAGAATATTCACTGTAGATACTTTTATTTTTTATTTTTGACAAAATGGATTAAATGAACCAAATTGCCTTTAATAAAACCAATCACCAACACCAACAAGCGTGTAGATCAACTGGTAAGAGATTGTTCTAGCTTAACTAAGGGTCTTGGGTTTGAGCCCTTGTGAATGCAGCTGCGTCTGTTGGGAGAGCTTTACCGCCCTTGTGGTCTTTCCCGGTTAGAAACCGGATTAGTCGGGCGAAGCCCGAATACCGGTGGATAACCAAAAAAAAAAAAAAACCAATCACCAACAAATCAAAGTTGTGATACTTCCTATGGTGCTCTTTCATCACCATTGAGCCACTAGTTTTTCTTCTTTAATGTGCTCACTCCAAATCAATCTTCATCTCTTAATTAACCAAGAAAAGAAACCCAAAAAAAACAAATTAGAGTTGTCATATTTCAACATTGGTTCATAAACCTAGAAAAACAAATGAAATAAATATGGAGAAGGTCACAAACCAAAACAAAGCAAACACAGAAGTCACAAACCCAGAAAAATTGAGAGGGTCCAAACTTGAAACGTCAATTTTGAAAGACTGAGAGAGAGAGAGAAAGAGAGAGAGAAAGAGAGAGAACAATGATTAATTCAAGTGATGAAGATGATGATTGAATGTGAAAGGTGAGTTTGGGAAGAGGATTGTTGAGACCTTGAGTTGCAAAGAGAGAAGACTCCTTCAAATGGATTTCCTTTTTTTTCAATTATTCGCCCTTGATTTAAGTTTTGGGTAGATCTCATAATTTTATTAACTAATGTGCTTCATTGTAAATATAACAAATGGGACCTTCCAACAACTACTTTCAAAAAAGAAGTCGCAATTCTATTAGCTATTATTTCGACGTATCTATACTTGGAAGTTGGAAGTATAGTAATATCTGCCTACAATTTTTTTTCTTTCAAAAACTCAAATAATTTTTGCAACATCTTTCAAAAATTAAAATAACATTTTACTGTTAAAAAATGCTTCTTTGTCCAAACTCAACAACTAAACCCATTAAAAATAGGGATGACAATGGGTAGGAATGAGGCGGAGCAAGCACTCCTTGTCCCATTCTCAAAGAACATCTCCAGGCTCATCTTCAGTTGGAGATTTTTCAATAATCACATTCCCGTCTCATTGAATATCTATCTGCCTTGTGCCTCACTTCATTTATTCATACAACTATATTTTTTTAAATATACACAATCCAAAACAAATTATATAATATATTATACATATATATATATATATATATATATATATATATATATACGGGTAGTAACTTTTCTATTCCCATCCTAATACCTATTTTTTTTGCCGTGTACCAGTACCTGACCGGATAAAAATAACAGCCCCATCGGCTACGGGCAAATTGCCATCCCTAATTAAAAACCAAAACTAACCCACCACCGCCGATGATTACCACGATGCGAACAGAAGAGAGGGGAAGGAAAATTTTTAGGTGGTTTAAGGCTATTGTTGTTGTACTGGTGTAATAGAAGCGAAAGAGTCGCCAGTTGTTGGAGCTGCTATTCATTCTCAAGCGGTTGAAAACGTTGGTAGTCCAATTAAGGTTTCTTCCATTTGAGCTTGGACAAAAATGACATTGCAGAAAAAATTTCCTTAACTTTCCAGACATCAGACAAAAGTTAATGCCAAATGGGTGGTATTTAATTTTTTTTTTTTCCTTGTATTCGTTGAAGTAAAGTTCGATGCCTGCTTTGTTCTGTTTGCTATTTTGCCTGGTTTTCTTAATTTTGAGTTTTGCATGCAGGGATTCAACCTGAGAGAGAAGAGAAGGTTTCTTTGGAGCTCAGTGAAGAAATTCTTCAGAGTATGGAAGTGGGAATGGCATTTAAAGACTACGTGGGTATTTTAACATCGACTTTTTCTATGGTGTTACTCTTCAATTAAACATGAAATTCACTTCTTGGGCAAAGAAAAGCCGCCCTAATTAGTGTTAAGATTTAACAAATTCTATGTTTATTAATATAAGATCCTTTTACTATGTTGTCAAGTCCTAAAATTAGAGAGAATGGTCTGTCATTGTCAATCTTAACATCTTATTGACGACAACTTAATCTATGTTCACTTGTATTTTCATGCTTTATTCACTGGGGCTTTTTACATTTGTCAACAGAATGGTAAAATTAGTTCGATGGATTTTCACAGGGCATCAAGTTATCTAGTGACTGCTAGTGATGATGAGTCCATTCGTCTCTATGATGTCAGCAGTGGAACGTAAGCCTCTATTTTTGTTTCCACAAATATGTCAACAACTGACACATACAAAATTACCTATGTTCTTTTTAATTTGTTGAAGTAATTTTATCTGTGTTTCTAGTATTCCAGTGAAACAATTGATACCTGATAATTTATAATTAAATGACTAGCATCTCATGATTTGATGTAACATGAATGAATACTAGTAGGAGATTGTGAGTCTTAACATTTTATCTTTGTTACCAGATGTTTGAAGACAATCAATAGCAAAAAGTATGGGGTTGATCTGGTTTGCTTCACATCTCATCCCACAACTGTCATCTATTCATCAAAAAATGGTTGGGATGGTATGTCTGTTACCATTATAATTTGTCTTCAAATGATTTTCTTACATTCATTTATTAATATGATAAATTAATCCAGAATCTTTGCGGCATCTATCTTTGCATGATAACAAGTACTTGAGATATTTCAAAGGTCACCATGACAGGTTTGGTTTCTCTACCTCTATGTATGTGTTCCTATCTCAAATCCTCAGTTGAAGTGCTACGGCACAATCCATTTTAAAATATAACAGTGTAATCATTTTGTTCTTTTCCTAGGGTTGTCTCTCTTAGCTTGTGCACTCGCAGTGACTGCTTTGTATCTGGTTCTCTTGATCAAACCGTTCTACTCTGGGACCAAAGGCTTGACAAGTGCCAGGTAGAGGCATTTTCATACAAATGCTTGTTTATTTTCATGACCACTAGATTTCTGGGGGCTTACTTTTTTTTTTTCGAAAAAAAATAAAAAATTAGGGACTTATACGTGTACAAGGAAGGCCTGCTATATCATATGATGATCAAGGGCTAGTCTTTGCAATTGCCTTTGGAGGATACATAAGAATGTTTGATGCTCGTAACTATGAAAAGGTTAGCAATTTCCATATGAGAATATGTATAAGATTTAGCAGTTATCAGGATTATTGATTTCTATGGCCATTGTGTCATATTTTAATGTGAAGTTCACTCCTACAGGGTCCCTTTGACATATTTTCTGTTGGAGGAGATACTTCTGATGCAAATATTGTGAAGTTTAGTAATGATGGGAGACTCATGCTTTTAACAACAGCTGATGGACATATTCATGTGCTCGATTCATTTCGTGGCACACTTGTTCGTATCTATTTTACTTAAATCGCTCCACTTTCACTTCTATCAGTTGATTTATCTACTTTGGAAGGCTTTCTACGTGACTGTCCTCTCTTACCCTCTGTATACGTAGTTATCCACATATAATGTCTCACCAGTCTCCTGCAATTCCACATTAGAAGCTTCTTTCAGCCCTGAGGGAATGTTCGTAATATCAGGTAAAGCATTTCCTGATCGTCTAGAAATTTTGTGCTCTTTGCTCATTGATTAAATATTAGCTTGCCCAAATTAGTTTTGGTATCTTGAATTTTTTTTTCTTATCTTTCTGTTGATTAGTTTTTGGAGGAAGGCCTTTTAGAATACATATTTATTGCTTTCATGGCATCAATGCATCTTGCCATTTGTTGTTTATTTCATCTGTAGTTTCAATTATCTTACCTGAAGATGAATGCATCTTGTTGGTTGCGTGCTGTTTTCTGGATGTGCTGATCTATATTGCTAGATGTATATTCTTAGGCTTAAAAAGTTTTTACAGGTTCAGGGGATGGTAGCATCTATGCATGGAACGTTCGAAGTGGGAAAGAAGTATGATAAGCTACATTCCTCCATTCTTCTTCGTTTTGTAATTAATTTCTTCTATTGCTGTGTGACACTCCAATGTTAATTCATGTTTTAACCTCTCTAGGTTGCTAGTTGGATGAGTGCTACTTCTGATACTGGACCTCCTGTTATAAAGTGGGCACCTGGAAGTCTTATGTTCGCAACTGGATCTTCTGAGCTTTCATTTTGGACTCCAGATTTGTCTAGATTGGGAACTTATGTAGGAAGAAAGTAAATCTCTACTCCATACAGCTAGAATTTGCTAGTCAACAAGTTGAAAGGTAATATCTTTATTACGATAGTATTCATAAAACTTGATGTTATGAATTTAACTCATTTATTCTGCTTTTGTCCTTTGCCTCCTTGAAATAATTCTCTATGAGAACAACTATGTAACAAGAAATGGCAGCTGTGGTATGTAAATATCCTTCTCCCCATTAATTGTACATGTAAAAATTAGATAACTATATTTCCTTTTTCCAGATTTCTTATTTTTTATTATTAATAAAACTTATTGCTTAAACTCTCTTATACAGCAGCAATTCCACTCCGTTAAGAATTCGCACGTAAGGAGAACACTGTATTGCGGACGAAACTTAACCCTTTCTGGACGAGCTGGAATGCTTAGATTGAGGATATGCATAATTTTCTGTGTTGAATAGCAGTACACTGGACAAAGAATGGAGGGTTTGAATTTCTTTCTACACAGGCACATTATTAAAAGAAATCATACAAGAGGGACTTAGATAGGCTATTTAGCAAAATGGGGGTAGTGCCTCCCTTATGAAGGGCTAAAACCTGGGGATTTTTTCTTGCAATGTTCTCTAGTTTTTGATGTCTCCAAGCCACTTGATCTTAAAGAAAACAAATTAATAGAAAATTTTTACGTTACATTTTGAGGTAGTTCCTCCATTGCATTTTAAACTTTATGCTTTCCAGGAAATAATACTATTACAAGATCTAAGTCAATTGATGATATTGCTATTACATATATGGATTATTTATCCTAATGTTGAAACGTTTAGCTGGAAATTTACCATTTCTGTTTTGGAAGCTATTCATCTCACATGCATTTTTTTAATTGACTCTAGAGTTGCGTTACCTCAAACAGCTGTCTTTGAGTTCAGTTAATTCAATCAATTTCATATGGTATTCAATCCTCTACGACTTTTCGGCACTTTGACCCAAATATTGTACTTTAGGAACAAATTTATGCATTTATGGTAGTTTATAACTTATTTATGCATATATTGCACTTTTAAAAAAAATTTAAAAAATAGAATTTGGTATGTAGACACCACAGAACACGCCATTGACCACACGGCGTGACCAGTGTGGATGTGTCATATAGCCAATGACGTGTCTAGTGGTTCTCACATACCAAATTTTGTTTTTGTTTTGTTTTTTTTTTTTTTTAAAAAAAAAGTACAATATATGCATAAATAAATTATAAATTACTATAGATGGGTAAAATATTTGAGTCAAAAAGCCAGACTTTTCTCCTTTTCAATAAATTAATAAAGGTATCAGGACAAAAAATTGAATGTTTATCTTTAGCAAGGTTATAAATAAAGTAAGTTTTTCACTAAAGTGAAAGTGTGTCTGTTGTAAAATTCCCCAAGACTGATCTTGTTGATAATTTTGTTTTTTCTTGAAAACTTACATTGGAAATGAAAGAAACACTATTAAGCAATCTTTTTGATAGTATTAAGTGGTTTGATGATTGATATTTGACACCCAAGTGGGAGGTTGGTGGATAAGTATGCCCCAATAATTACTATTGTTGCTAGGAGCAACCTTAGCAACTTGCAAATTCAATAGTGTTTTCTGTGCTATAAACCTTAGCAACTTGCAAATTCAATAGTGTTTTCTGTGCTATAGCCTATAGGGTGCAAGGTCTAATAGCCTTGTCTCCATTCAAGTTAGGTGCTTTATTATGCAACCTTATACTTCCAAGGAAGATCATATCATGGGGACAGCTGGTGGCTCTGGAACTTTTGAGTTTCCTACTATCTCAAAATGTGATCATGCAGCAATACATGAAGGTGATTAGGTCAAACTTAGTGTGGAGTAAGTTTCCTATTCCCTAAAATAATTCATAAAGTGAGTAGGATGTGATTGATAGGATAACTACTAAGTGAAGATTGCTCAATCTTAGAGGGAAATGTTTTATAACATAATTTTAGACCGTTACTATTATCTAGTCGTTACTCGTGATGCAATAGTATGGATTTAAGTAGTTTATAAGAAGTCTTTTACAACATTTAATTAAGAGAGTTATATCCACAAACAAATGCACCTTAAATAAAGCAAGCCTAAGTTTAAATTCAGATAAGGCATTTTTCTCTTTAAGCCCCTTTCCCCTCTCAAGAATTTGTAATTTTCTATTGTACCAAAAAATAAAAATAAAAAAAACTATGTAATTGACAAAATTTGAGTCTTAGTGAAGTGGTCTATTAAATTTAGATTCAATTACATGTATAGATTATATATATAATTTTTGACACAAATACACACAGCATAACTTATTTCTAAAAAGTTGAGATCCCAATTAAAAAATGTAACTAGCTATCTAATGATAAAAGAAAATCTTTAATTAATCTTATTGGTAAATCAATTGTGCCGAATGCAGATAAAATCCAAGTTAAAAGATCAGTTTAACGCGTGTTTCTTTGAAGTTCTATTCACAGTTGCACTCAAGTACTTCCTTGAACAAACGATTCCTTTGTCGGAAATACCAGAATTACGTTGCAGGTGATAGTGGTAACAAATGGGAGACATTGTCTACTCTTTATTTGGACTTTTGGAAGGAAAAAAGCGTTGTCATGTGGTAGTGGATCACACTGAAATTTGACTATATTCGTTAAGCTACTCATGAGCTTCTTTCAAATTCTAACTACTTTTTCTTTAAACAAATAAAAATACTTCTTGCAATGATTAATCTCTGGATAAGTGTAGAATCCAAATGAAAATTTTCATATTCTTGAGGATCCAATTAAGACAGTTTTAAAATCTAATTGGAAGAAAGGGCAAATTTATATTTTCCAGTGTAAATGGGTTAGTAACTAGTGTAAATGGTTAAAAGTAGACCTTCATAAAAAATATTGATTTCTAACACATTGCAAAAAATGTGGGAACATAAGATTGCCCCAGTTGGACTCAAATGGTAAACTAACTCTCATAATTTAATTAATACTAAAGATAATTTATATAATTACAATGATTAAGTCACTAAGGAGTCTAAATAGTTCGCAGGAGGTAGAACCCCTCCGTGCCATCATGTAAATCCCCCCAAAAAAAATATTACAATGACAAATGCAATTAGAGACCAGAATAGTTCAAATTGCATTCTTCTTTTCACTAATAATCACTCTTGTATTGACTCCATCTGTTATAGTCATCATCATCACTTTCATCACATTTCTCTGGACTATGCAATGCCACAGAATCATCCTGATCTTTAACAGCTGCTTCCTGCTCAGTTTTTGCGACCTCATCCTGTACCTAAATTAAATAAAAATGAGTTGCAAAAATTCGCATGTTGAATTATAGAATTAGGCTCCACAAAGCCTCCAACAATATGGAATTATACACGTTTTTCCATCAATATTTACAAGAGTAGGAAGCCATGGCAATATTGCTGGGTTCTGCTAGCCACAGTCTTGAATTATACAATCCAGACAGGAGTGTTGGGGAATAAGGTTCTTGCAATCTGTTTTTATGCACATAATTAGAAATTGAAAAGAGAGAATCCATCATCTCAAGTATGACTTTCTAGGATTGGTATAACTGATCTTCATTTCTACTGTTCTGCCTCCATTGGTCCAAGGGTTTCCTCTCCATACTAACTCAGATTGCTGCCCAAGCTCTAATATGTTATTTTTCCCCAGGTCCTTTTATTCTGCTCTCTTAGGAGGATTTCCAAATACTAACAGGATTACTAATTAAATAAATCAAACGAATTCTATTAAAAAAATAAAAGGTAAATGCAAATCATCTTGCAACCTTGAAACAATGTACTATAAGCAACTTGGTTGTGATCATCTAATTAAAGCAAAAGATATTATATGAAAATAAGTTTCGACAAAGTTGTCAGGTAAGGTAACCAAGGAAGAACCATCTAAAATTGTAATTGTTTTTGGAGGGCCTCCTGCATCCCACTGGCAAATATCAAGCAACAAGTTGATTTTATAGTAGCGTGTTAGATCATAAGCACTCTATAAGAAAGTAGCAGAAAGTATAGCACCAAAAGCACGGAAATGCTAGAAGATAAACTAAAAGGACCAAAGTGCATACATTAGTTTCAGGCATCAAGTCCTCCACCTCCTCTGCTGTCATGCCAACTGAGGCATCCGTAACAGGATCTTGTTCTGCCTTAGTGGAAGCTTGTTGCAGTCGCTCAATCAAAATTTTAAAATGAGAGTGCTCTACAAAAAAAGAGTACAATTATGCTTCAATCAGACTTGCTCCTCATCAAGGAGTATGAAAGTCAATCATTTTGAACCCACTTTCTGCTGTAATAAAGTTAAAAAAGACATAGTCATAAAGACATCTTGTAGATCATTTCCGGACTGCTTTTAAAAAATTGCATTCATGATATGATATCTCACGGGAATGCTTTTTTTTTTTTTTCCTGGGTACTTTTGGCTACAACTTTGGCTTCAAACACGGAACCCACAAGCCCAAAGGACTACCTCAGTACCACTCAGCCATAGGCCGTTTGGCCTCACAGGAATGCTTTTGATTCACCTTGTATAAAGCAGAAATACTATCCCACAAATTCTTCAAGCAATGATACCCAAAAATGATAAACTTAGCAAAGCGGCCAAAATCCTAAAACTATTTTCATCTTGTAGAAAGAAAAACACACGGAAACAAATCATCTTGCCTTCTGTAGGATCTATTGGTGCTTTACAAAAAAAAGCCTGAAACAGTATTTTTGGGATATTGTAAGAGGAATCATATAAACATAAAAAATTGCTATGTCGAACATGCTTAAAACTTTTTCTAATCATTTTATGTCTATTATATTTTAGAATTTTTAGTATTAATTTACTAATTTGAAAATACTTTTTAGCCACCACAAAGTGTGGGATTATTTGGCAGTTTAAAGTACAAAGTAGAAGAGAAAATCAAGTATACAAACACAGCACAACAGAAAACAGTAAATATAGGACTTAACCTTTTGCGCGATTATTCATAGCTTCAGACAGACGTAAAGGATGCTGGCGCTCTTCCTTCTTGTACTTCAACTTGATTTGATGACGTGTTCGACCAGGGAAAAGCTGTTGTATCATAGAAAAATCTGTGCCAAACTCCCGAACAGCCTATATTGCAAAAACTTTTAGTTAAGTCTATCTATCTTGTTCTCTCTCTCTCTCTCTCTATATATATATATATATATATCTCTATTTATCTGTCTCTAAAGTCTATCTCTATGTTACTATTTGTGTCTAAGAGTAAAGATAAGGTCAGACATCTTGTTTTCTACTGCATTATAATGTGATTTCTGAACCAGACCAACATCAAGTGTGCCAGTTATCATCTCCACTATCAGACATCAGGTATATAATAAATTGTTTCCGATAAAATTATAATTCAACATAAAATTTCTTCTACTAATACCTGATAGAACATTTCAGTGTCTTGTTTTGACCATTTTCCACTAGGTGTCTTGTCCATGAACGATTGGTAATTGAATAAAGAGGAAGCCGATGGAACCCTTTCACTGGCTTGATCATCGTCTGAAACTCTTCCATCTTCTGAACCAAAATCATCCTCTTCATCATTAGTAGCAGCATCATGAATGGAATCTCCACCACTGAAATAAATATTTGCAAACAGAAATCTCATTACAAGACTCCATGTGACTCAAAAGATACAGTTAAAACAACCAGAGGGCATGCAGGACACTTGCAATATACTTTTTCCCTCCCAGTGAAAGGGTTGTGAGCTGACAGCATCAGATGCCTTTTATGAATATAATATAAGAACCTTCCAGCCGTTTATCAAAACTACATTAACTATACTTGGGAAAAGCAACACTCTCAAACTCTTTATGATTATAGATAAAACTTTCAAAGCATTTCTGGCAATAGGATCTACATCTACCACCTTGACACAAAACTGAAGCCAACAAAAATGGCAACAGAATCAATGCAATCAATACCAGCAGATATCAGTACAAAACCATCTTCATGCATTGCTGAGAAAGCTTATTCTGCATGGCATTCACGTATGCTGCATGGAAGAGGGAGAGAGAAAGGGAGAAAAAGGGAACTTCCTTTATCTGATATGTTCTTCACAGTTTCAGACATGCCTTTAATTGGGCATAGAGGAATGTGTAAGAATAGCAGGGATACTAAGTAAATAAGATGTTTGGAACACTACATCTTTGAGAATAAGCAAAACTGCAATATAATTGTACTACTTCAAAATTAAAAAAGATAAGTAATCATAAACAGAGAAGAATATTCATATTCACACTCTTGCATAAAGCTGCTGACTACCTTTGATTGATGGAAGTTGTTTTTGATGTTGTTGCCTCCTTTTTCTGCACAAGGAAACATAATGGATCGGTCATAGAATATTAAAATCAAAGTCATACTTATCAACATATAATAAAACATGGCAACAAAATCATTAGTACAAAAGTAATGCTTGCTTATGCTTTACCATATTCACAAGGATTAAAAAATCAGAAAACACACCTTTAGCCGTTCCCTATATTCTGCAAGTAAAATAATATCCTTCATCGGCAATGTTCGAGGGTTTAGTTCATCCTCTGGAGTTTCCAGCAAAGCCTTGTCCACTATAAAAATAAAAAAGAAAGTACAACAATAAGCATATAAGATATCATTGCCAATAACAAGGTTTAACACATGTATATTTTTATTACCACATCTTTTTTTCCGTTGGGTTGAATGAGAGAACTTTTTAGGAGGTTTTTTACTGGACTCTTCCAAATCCCCATTGGCCTCCTTATGCTTTCGAGATTGCTTTCCATTTTTCGTAACAGATTTCTTCTTTGACGTAGTTGATGCTCTTTTATTCTTGGATGAATAACCCACTCCACATTCATCATCATTTTCTTCAAGTTCATCCCTACTAGAATTATAAAGAGGGTCAAGGTCATCATCATCCTCAACATCTTCATTCTCTGCCTCATCAAAAGCTCTATGAGTTGTTCGCTTTCTCATCTGCCTCAAAGGTTTACCACTGTTATCATCCTTGTCAGCTGTAGAACAATTTTCATGTTTCCTTGGAGCAGTTGACATTGTGGCATCTTTTCCTTTATCACTAGCATCCTAAAATAAGCAGTCAATGAACCAAAAAGAGTCTACAATCAGATACACAAATCGGGAGAAAACAAAATTGCATAATTTAAAAATACATGCATGAATAAATATTGTAAATGAAATTACGTTTTTTTGTCCAGGAACATCTTCTGCATGCAGAAGATCACCCAAAGTGGGACTATCTGCAGCATTTGTCAGTCCTTCATGCACCGGGATTTCAAAAGTTGGATCTGGGCCAGATTTGATAGATGAATAATCAAGGACATCATCAAGTGGGCAGCCAGGATTTGAGCCCAATACTTCCTGAGACTAATAATAAGCAAAAATCAATTAATTAAACAATATATTTGACAAGAAATTATCACATCCTTGAAATCACATAATCTTCACCTCTGTTTCTGACCTTCCATTAGCAGCATAAGCATCACCCTCATTGAAGACAACAGCTTCCTTGAAGGTTAATGGATCTTGGATGGTAGTATGGTTCGAACACTTTCGAACTTGGGCAGCATCACAGACCCCAAATATTGAAGAGTTAACAGAATTACAAGCTGGAATGCCAAAATTTTCCTCTGTGCCCTTCTCATTGAAAGCATGGAGAGCTGATTTTCCTATATACAAAAAAGAATACAACCAATTATCACTAAAAGAACTCAGTGACCAGTACTTATTTAGCTACTCATTGGCTGGGAGCCAATCAGTATTTACGTTTAGATTTAGTCAAGAGTCCAGTACAATAAAAGAGGTGCACACAACAGCAACAATGAATGATTCTGAAGATAGTTGACATAATTTGATAGATTATATCATATTTTATGATTCACCTGTACCCGTGGCAGATTGAGTGAGAAAGTCATCAAAGCATTCCAACCCAGAAAATATGTCTGCAGCCTGGAATTACAAAATTTATCAACATTTAGAAAAATCAATAACATAAAAAAAGATAATACTTTTCCTTTACCTCTCCAGATGATTTTTCAAAGTTAGAAGGCCAATCTCTAGTTTGTGAAAGCATAGTATTCAGGGAGTCTGGTTGGCATGGACTTGCTGCTCCCAAGCTTCTGTTGTCATCTGAGAATGGAATACTTGAACATGTATAATCAAAATCACTGGCAGGATCTGTTGTCCCAAGGATCTCCAACATAGGTAAAGATGAATTGGCAGGTTTGGTTAGTCCACCACTGCCACTGTCACCGTCAGTAGACTGAAAAGACTGGACCTCATTCGTGCAAGAAGCAGGCAACTCAACAGATTTTTCCACATTAAGATTTGGAGAATCAGAAGCAATAGCTGCTGCAGTGCCTATCCTAGGCCGTGGCTTAATCTTGGCTTGAAACTTACGAGCTGATACAAGAACAAATACAGGAAATTTATATTTTTGGTAATATACAGTTTCAGTAATATACCATAAAAATTACTAACCGTTCCCAGCTCTAGACTCAGGGAGAATGTTGCTGAACGGATCAACTTCAAATTCTGCAACCTAAATCAACAGAATTCCTTCTATAAGTTGAAAAGGAACAGCATGTGAAGCATAAGAACCATAACAAAAGGGGTGTCAGAATTCTACCTCTCGAGCTGTTTCAAAGTTAGAATTTGAAGGAATGTTACCCTCCAACATTGCAACCTTAAAATCTGGAGCATTTTTGGAGACAACATCTAGGCCAGCTTGTGATGGGGTATCAGTAAGTTCCAAATTATTGTTGCCATCAAGAAATGAGCCTTCCCAATTTTTAAATGGCCCTTCTGTCCCAATAATGTTTGAGCTAGTTGCAGACGGACCAGAAATGTTTCCCAATACATTTTCTACAGTGTTAACAGGTTCAATTATTTATGTTGTGCCGAACTCACAAAAGTGGTAAGAAATGATGCAGACTGAAATTTAATTATAGTGACACATTATGCTTTGTGACACTTGCACTAGTCCTAGCTGCAGGAATGGGGTTCACATTCACACAAACAAATGATGGGTTATATGGAATCAATACTCACCATTTCTAAGGTTGGTTCCAGGAATAATATTTGTGACTGGGCCCGCATCAAAACTTGCAGAATTTGCCTAAAATTGATAGAAATTTCAAGGAAAAAGAAGTTACAAATACTCCACTCTCACTGAGCAAATGCAACAAACCATTAAATATAACATTTACCTCATTTGCTGATTTGGGAAAACCAGTAGAATTCCAAGCACTGTTGACTTCAGACACTGCAATTTTTGAAGGTAGAGCATCCACCAAGGTTGCATCATCCCTGTTTGCGTTAACTGGTTGAAAATTCTCCAATTTGGGATTTGTGGTATCATCTAAATTTGAAAATTCTACAGGTGAATGGTGACTGGATTTCAAAAATTCTTTAGCTGATGTACCTAAAGTTGAGGCAACTGCATTATTACATTCATTCTGAGAAGGTCTTATTGTCTTCGTGCTGGCGGACGATAATGCAACATGCTCATTCTTTCCATCATTACATGAGGCTACATGTTCTGATGCAGATATTCCCTTGCGAGGAAGCTGTTTTGATTTGGCCTTTGGTATAAACTTGCCACCTGCCCGAGCTACAAAAGAATATAATCAAACCATCTATTCCCTATCATTGCAAACATAAACATGATTCAGAAATAAGCATCCAGTATCCTTAAATGGAGCACTTACTACGTGCAACTGGAGGCCCTGGAAGGATATCATCAAATGGGTCCATAAGGCAAGTATTATACTGATTATGACAAACATAAACAGCAACAAGTGACAACAATAGCTTAACACATCGTCTCCTTCCAGAAGTGGAATGACTTTAAGAAAGAAGCTCAGCAGTCCTTCAATGAAACTAGGCTAAAGCTGGAAAAAACCAGAAAAAAAAAAAAAAAAATTGTCAGGTAAAAGGAGATTAAGGATCCTCAATTTCTACAGATTTTACATTCCCAAAGTGGGCTAACCCACAAGCAATCAGCAGTGAACTTTAGTACGAACAATGTGACTTTCAAATACTTCACTAGCACGGATGGAATCTTAAACATATTTATTTAGTCCGTCATATATAGATATTAATTATAAAGAAGTCTAATAGTTAGAAAACAAAACAGTCTTGCAATAAAATTAAACAGTACCCGTCACCGTTTATATGTATGCCCAAAACTCGAAAAATTTACGTAAACTCTGGAAGCACTCGCAAAGTAAGCGCATACCCTCGTTGAGCTTAAATCCTTCAGATAATAGCTAATAAAAGATTCATGTATTATACGTGGGCTATAAACATCATTAAAAGACAAAATACCAAGCAGGGGCGGAGCCAGGATTTTTCTCCAAGATTTTAATAAACCATGCATCAATAGCTTTTACCATCTCAAATCACTCCCTTATCTTGTTTTTTAAGATAAAAACCAACCATTCTAAAACACTAAGGGTTTTTTTTTTTTTTCATCAATTTTATACTAGTCAACTAGAAGCACAGAGGCAGAAACGTGATTAGTATTACCTTTGAAACTTGAAATACGATGATTCTGTCTGTGGTGTGCTGCCTTTCTTCTCCTCTCTCAGTTCTCTCGATGGTGGCTTGTGGGTGAGACTTGAGAGTGAATGTGAGACCGTGCGTGAAAAAGAGAGACTGAGACACAAATTGCCAATTGGGAATTGAAATAGAGTCAGAGACAAAATCTCTCTTATGCGTTTGCTGTTGGTTGTAAAGAGGGAGAAAGCTCTGCGTTCTGTTGAAGATTAGAGGAGAGGTAACAAGCACAGAGAGAGAAAGAGCTGAAGAAAGAAGAACAAAACTAGAAACGGTACACAGAAAGTGAAATTAGACAGAACAGCGCCGGAGGGAGGAGAGGCGGAAACCGCATCCGTAACCGTAAACAAGTAGGAGAAGTAGGAGTGGTACCGGTGGGTGCGCGCGTTTGGACCTGGATCCAAAATTGGGCTTAAGCCCAATCCTGACCCGAGGAAATCTCCACAATTTTTTTTGTTGGGATAAATTTGGTTAAATTAGCTATTGGGAATCTTGGGATCCTTTCTGAAAACAAATTGGGGTCCTTGAAATTTACATGAAAACAAAAAAAATTTCAATTGGATCTTGAATTATTTTTTTCGTGAACAAAAGTTTAGTGTGAAAAGAGATTATTTTATTTCAAGACCAAAAGACATGTTACAAGCTTCTAGCTTATAGTGATATTTACATATTACTTACTAAAAGATAGTTACTAGCAGAGGTTCAAATCTCATTGTCCCTATCTTTTTTATTTGTTGATTATTACTATTTGAAATTGAGCTAAAAATTAATAAGGGTTTAACTTTTTTTCTAGTGATTTTGGTTATTTGAATTAAATTATTAATAGACCTAATTAAATAAAAACAAAAATATATAAAGTGATAAATAAATTAAAATAAAGAATTAAAGATATATAAAAAAAAGATGTATTAAAGTGTAAAATAAAAATAAAAATGTATAAGTAATTAAACAAATTCAAATAGTAATGCATAACACTTGAACAAACATATACTAATTTGATTTAATCTACAAAAAAAAAATTACTAACCAAACGGGTCAGCCAACCTAGCTTAGTTCAAAACCAAACGAGCCATGAGCTAATTCAAGCTAGAATATTGAGCTTGTTTTTATTTGGGTTGATACTTTTGGAACCCAACCTTTCTTTTAAAAATGAGCATAAAACATCTTTATACTAGGTTGTATTAGGGGCGTTTGCCAGTCGGATTAGAGGACCTTTCCCATCTAACCGACCATCGTCGGTTGGGATTTATCCCAACCCATCACCAACCAGTGAAGGAAGGGAATCGGTTGATTCAATTCTAGTTGGGTTGCTTGGGCTTAGTTTGATTGGGCTCGATTCCTTATCGCGTAGCTTTGATTTGAAAAAGGGGTAACTGATCAAGCTGGTTTTGTCTTGTCTGTGTAAAGTCAAAAGCTAACGATGCTAATAACATGAATCCAAACAAGGCTTCATTAGAGGAGAGCCCAATGACTGAGCAAAAAAAGTCATGCACTGATTGTAGCACAACCAAAACCTCACTTCAATTACTTGGTAAGAACTTAGTTTGGTTTCTTCCTTTGTTCTAAATCTTCTAAAGGAGATGAGAGACAGAGAGAGAACAACACAAATCAGAAATTCAAGAGAGAGAAGAGAGGAGATGAACCCAAACGAAATGGAAAAGGAAGCTAAACGTGGGAATTTGAATTTGTGATTTCCAAAATAGTTTTGAAAAGTTAAAATTGTGGAAAATGTGCGAAAATTTAATGGAGGTTTGAAATTTTGATCGAGATTAGCTTATTTTGGTTTTTTTGAGTTAATATCGAGGCAAATTTACTTTAATAATATATTTTTATAAACTATTTACATAAATGGAACAGTTTTCAAATTATTTACTTAAAATTGGCACTTTTGAATATTTTTAAATTTTTCAATGAAAGTGAAACACGCTTTACTTGTGTGTAATGCGTGTATAAATTGATAATGCTTTAGAGCATTTGACACCAAAAGCGAGTCTAAGGGAGACGTGGAAAAAAACATGGCAATGAACACGTTTTTTTTCCATGGCAATGAACACGTTTTAGGGCTAAAACGTGTTACATACCACCTTACGAGGAAAAACGTTTTGAAACTATTAACGCTACTAAATATGGAAAAACGTGAAAGAACACTGGTAAAACATGAACGACTGTATAAATACCAGTCTCCTGAGCGAATTTTTAGTGTGAAATTGTTGGCAAAACTTGAAATTGTTCTAATAGTTTGTTGTGAAGATTGAAAGTGTTATGCGAATTTATAGTAACTTTGAGCTTCTGAATGTATTTTTATTTCATAATCTTGTATTAGATTATATATAGTATTAGTGTAATACATTTTTAATGTTAAAGTATTATTAAAAATGAATGTGTTATTAATATTTACTTATTTATTGATTGATAATTATAATAATTTGTGCTTGAAAGTGATAATTATATATGAGTATTGATGAGAAATTAGTTATTATAAAAATGTGATAATGTTTATATACTAATTGTGATTAATTTTTTTTTAGTAATAATATGCATATATTAATACATTATAATGGTTGGATATATAATGAGCCTCAAGGTGTAATATGTGAGGGGACAACAATTTATGGGTTGAACTTAAAGAAGACATGTGGATTAGATAAATTAAAATTTCATATCCACACTAAGATGAGACTTTAAGTAAATGAAGTAGTTGAAAAGATAACTTATAGATTCCCAATTTTAGTTAATACATTATTTTATTATGTATTTGAATTGAGATCTAATGAAGATGTTGAGATGATGTTTGAGAGTAATGTTCAACATCCTATTTTTGATCCAATTGAAATATATGTAAGAGTAAAACCCCTGTTTGGTCCTCGAAAGATAGGTTCGGTGACAGTTTAGTCCTCCAAAGATTTTCACCGACACTTTAGTCCTTGGAAGATTGTTCCGTCGGTCATTTTCGTCCTCCGCTTATGTCCGTTAATTGGACTTAACAGAAAAGGCCACGTGGCACGTTAAGTGCTGATGTGGCCGTTAAATGCTGACGTGGCACCTTAAAAAAAATTTAAAAATTTCTCTCTCATCTCTCATCTCTCATCTCTCTCTCTCTCATCTCTCTCTCTCTCTCTCTCTCTCTATCACATACCTCAGCTCAACGATGTCTTCTCGTCGTTTATCCACTTGTCTTCTCATCTCTTCCAAAAGATCGTGACGTCAATTTTATATTGTTGGTTTCGGATAGTTTTTACGAAACTCATCGCCTCTGCGCCTTCCAAAAGTTAAATCTGAACCGCGAACCAAGCTTTTCGTTTATGTTTGATGCCGCCCTGAGCGTTCGCTCTGTATTTTCCGCACGAACCAAGCCCTAACCCTAACATACCCACTCTTCTCATTCAGATCTCAGCTGATAATAGACTTCAGTACTCTCTTATGAATCTCAGATCTGTTAATTTAAAATTCGATTTGAAGCGATTGGAGCTGGTGTTAGGATTTCACAAGATTTTAATGTAATTTTCTTTTTTGGAATTTAATGTCGTTTAGATTGAATTTTGTGGTTTTCTGATTGGTATGTGGTTTCAGTAGGGTGTTTTTCTTTTCTCCCTTGTTTTTTTTCTTCGTCTTGTTTCCGACTTTCCTAATTTGATTTAAACGGTTTAGCGGTTGTTGCTGATTAAAACTTATTTCAGCAAATTTTTTGATTGTCGTCGTTACTTTCATGTCAATTTCAGTGTTTTTTGGGTGGGCATGTTCTGGGAATGCATGCTCAAATTATGACTCAAACTCAATTTCTAATCCAAATTTATTCACAGGCATTAATTTGTTTGAAAGCTCATGTAAATTGGGATAAATTCAAGTCAAGCACCAGTGAATTAGAACCGGTATTGCATTTTATTGAATGCTCTGCTTTACTTTTCTGGTAATTACCGCGTTGGGATACCCCAGAAGCCTTGTTCTTTGATGGGAGAGGCAGCAATTTGTGTCGAAGTATTAGCAGATGGAAGGAGAGAAGATGATGAGGTATCAAGAACAGAACTGAAACGGGACTGCCAATGTCTTGCTGATACTGAACTTGACCAGTCTCTAAATAAGAAACAAGCAAAAGAAGTTTCAAATGATGACGTGCGCTCTGAGGTTTCCAACCCCAATACTTCTCCGAAAGAGAATGCCTTAACTTTTCAAGATATCAGTAGCCAACCTGCTGAATTGGAAAATATTAACCAGGCAGAGTGTGGTGAAGTTACGTCAACTTGCTTGGAGAATTCCAGTTCTGATGAGACCTTGAGTGATGGAGGGGCTAATCAGACTAACACTTCTCAGAATGAAAAGGATAGGAGTAGTGCTTCCGTGACGTCCTGTGTTGTGCTGGAAATTCCCAAGCATGCTAGTACATCTGGGATCAGAAATATCACTTTTAAGTTCAGTAAAAAGAAGGAGGACTATAGCTTTCGTATACCTCAGCTCCGAGAATAGAAGTGGTTCATTTTGTTTCTATACGCAATTCAAGATTTCGCCCAACATGATCACGAACGAAGACAGAGAATTGCGTAGATAGAGAGAGAGAGATGGTAGAGAGAGAAAGAGACTGGCAGAGAAAGAGAGAGATGAGAGGGAGAGTGTGAGAGAGAGATGGTAGAGAGAGAAAGAGGTTGGCGGAGAGAGAGATTGGGGAAGAGAAAGATGAGAGTGAGAGAGAGATGAGAGATGAGAGAGAAATTTTTAAAATTTTTTTAAAGGTGCCACGTCAGCATTTAACGGCCACGTCAGCACTTAACGTGCCACGTGGCCTTTTCTGTTAAGTCCAATTAACGGACATAAGCGGAGGACGAAAATGACCAACGGAACAATCTTTCAAGGACTAAAGTGTCGGTGAAAATCTTTGGAGGACTAAACTGTCACCGAACCTATCTTTCGAGGACCAAACAGGGGTTTTACTCTATATGTAAACATCATGACTATGAATGTTAGTGGATATGAAGGTCAACCTGAAGTTGTTGAAGAAGTTGGCCTAAGTTCATTCCCTTGTTCCTATCATTCATATAGTCAAGTGAGGATAGAAGTCGAGCATTGTTAAGAACCAGAAGTTAGTTTATATAGATTTCAATATGATTTGACTACTTCTAGTCAAACACATATGCTAGAAAAAAGCTATAGGCATGAAAATAGTGACATGTGGTTAAGTTTAAATGTTTGCGGTGGTGACATCGAAATACATGAAGTTAAATGTAGTCAACGTAAAGATGAACAGGAAAATAAAAGTTGTGATAATTCACCTATTGATCATCTAATTGACAACAGTGATGTGGAGGATCGTGATTGTAGCCCAAATATTAATGAATCAAGTGGTTATGAGAAGGGGAAATATTTGTCAAATCTTAATGTGAAACCGTTGAGCCAAGAACTAATAGTTGGAAGGACGCAACACTTTGCACCAATATAAGCGGTACTTCCACCGCATTATGAATATGTTTATTGGGAGACAATGCAGATAGTTGAGGATGTTAAACAAATAACAGGGTGCAACCAATGACAGAGAGGATATGAGTTTCAAATAGGGCAGAAGTTCAAAACCAAAAGAAGATATTTAATTAGCTATAAAACAATATTTCTTTCATGTGCATTAACATTTCTATGTGAAAGAGTCCAAATCTAATAAATTAAGTTTGATATGTTCAAACAATGTTGATTGATGCAATTGGAGACTTCGGATATGGTTACGAACCAAGAGCAAGATTTAGGAGATAAAAAAATATAATGGGCCTCATATGTACACAAATACAACATTAACACAATATCATAGCAAATTAGATATTAAAGTGATTGTAACAACTATTATTAAAATAGTTAAAGAGAATGCTTGTGTGTTTATAAAGCTGATACAAGAGTGCATAAAGAACACATTTTTTTATCAAATATCATACCGAAAATCGTAACTTACAAGGGAAAGAGTAATCGCTATAGTGTATAGTGATTGGAATGAGAGTTATAATTTGTTGTCTAGATGGATAGCTACAATTGAGAAACACGCTCCTAAAACTGTCGTTGAATGGTGTCTAGATGATTAATGGATGAGGAGACCACTAAATGATTTTACGTTGAAGAGATTTCAATGTGTTTTATGGACATTCAAGTCATGCATTGACATATTTAGGTTTTGTAAGCAAGTGGTTCAAATTGATGAGACTTTTCGGTACGAAAAATACAGTGAGACTCTACTCATTGTCACTACACATGATGACAATAGATCACAATTACCTTTAACTTATGTCATTGTGGAATGTGAGACAAAAGATACCTGATAATGATTTTTAACGCTTGTTAGACAGCACGTCGCTAAGAACATTGTAAATTTGGTATTAATTTTAGACCGTCGTGTTAGCATCATTTTTGCCATTGAAGATGAACTGGTTGACTGACGTCTACTATTGGTGCATCATTTTTTTTTTTTTTCTGTTTACGCCATGTGGTGAGCAATTAGAACAATGAATTTAAGAATGTTAATGTAAAACATCAAATCTATAGAGTTAGTAAGAATATTAGTCTTTTTAAGCAATTAGATATTATTTTTAATATTTACAAAAAATGAATATTTTTTAAACGTCTTTTATAGGTGTTCAGTTTGAGTTTGTCAAATTTAAAGAATTAATGACAAACATACAAAGTGACTATCCCGATGAGTGTTCATAGAAGTATATCAGAGATATTGACCCGACGAAATGGATGCAACAAGTGGACACTCATGACAGATATTATGACTTATTGATGACCAATATTACTGAAAATGTGAACGGTACATTGAAGAGGGCTTGCAACATGTTTATCATTGTTATTGTGAGAGTCACGTATTACAAAATGAACTGTATTTTTAATAACATGTAAGAAATGACTCGACAAGATTAACGAGTGAATAAATATGAACAAATGATGTAGATAAGAAGATGCGTGAAAACACTCGTTATCCCTCTTCACTCCGTCCAATATTATTTGATAAAGATACTAGATTATTTGAAGTAAATGAGACATTCGACTTGAGTATAAGAGCGAACAGACAAATTTTTCTTTTGAACTTAAATGATATAATATGCGGATGTGATAGGTTTCAAGTACTCCATATTCCTTGCTCGCACTCGATTGCCACTTGTGCCTCTATTAGAGTAGATACATGGAGTTATGTGAATTTCGTATATTTTACGTGGTACTTAGTCTATGTGTATGGTGGACAGTTTAACCCAATTGGTAGAGAAAACTCGTGGCCAATGGTTGAGGGACTGACCGTCATCCTTAACCCTATAAAGTTACGGGAAAAAAGACGACCAAAATAAACTCATATACACAACGAGATGGATTGAGGTAAAAGTTTACGGAGTACACTAAGATACGAGCTTTGTCTCATGGAAGGACATAACAAACAGAGCTATCCGAACAAGAGACAAGATTAACCATGATTAGGATTGCACAACCTAGTAATATGAGTAGACTCAAATTCTTTGTGTCATTGTTGTATCTTCCAGAATTATTGAAAGTTAAATATGCATAATTACGATTGTTCCTCTTTCTATATCGTTGCATTAATTATCTTTATTTATTAATGCTTATGATTAAGTGTTGTTATGATAATAACGGTTAATAGGTTTTCAAAATGGTATTACAATATATATCTAGTGACATTTTTTAAATGTGTGAACGTCACTAGATATTAGATAATAAATTTTAGTATCCGTTAAACTCAGCATTGCATGATTCTCCCTAAGTACATAATGTAATGTTAATGGAATGGGAACACAGAAAAGTTTAGTCTAAAAATTTGCACGAGTTAACAATAATCCAAAACGTTTGCGCTCCGAGATCTTTGACGGTACATATGTCAATGCAAAATATGACTGAGCTGTGATCAACTTTGTATTGCATAAGATTAGAAAATAATCAGATACATATTAGATTACTGTGAAGTGATTGTGAATGCATTTCGAGATATGCAATGAGGGAGGGTGATATGACACGTGTTGCTATTTTGACTCTCATGAGCTGAGAACTAGAGTGCTTATCGAATATTGACATGTCTGATGAAAAATGATTGAGTCAAACCCTAAACCCTAAATCTAAATTAGTAATTTGATTATTTTTACTAGTTAAACTGTTCTTACTTGTTAATGCAGTTAGTTATACATTATATTAGTGATTTATTTTTGTAAACTAACAGGGTGACACATTATGCCAAGAAGATATCGTATATCTGATGCATGGTTGTTATCAAAGTTTAATGATGATTATGAAAACAAAATACATTATGATACAAGGGAATATTACGTTAGCTTACGTCGTGAGTAGACATATCGAATCGATGAAGCCAAAAATTTGGCACAACAATTATAATCCCTTAAAGTTCCTCCTGTCTATAGGTAGTTAAGAATGATTCGAAGAAATCGACTTGACTATGAGACGGCTATTTAAGAAATTAGGAAGAAGAATAATTGAATGTTCGTTCGTAGATGCCGTTACTATTTGTTAAAACTGACTAAGAAATAGGTTATTGTTATGAACCATGAGTTATCACCCACAGAAATTGAATCTATAATGAATTATTCTGATTATGCTACTGATAACGATTAAAATTATTCATTTTTATAAAATATAAAAATGTTAATTACGGTTTGATGTACTTAATTGTATCAGTTCATTTATGTATCTTGGATGCACCTTAAGAAAATGTACATATTCATTTTATCTTATTCATATATATTTCTTATATTATTTTCTCATATTAATATATAAATGTCGCTTCCACTGAAACATTTTGATATGGATTCGACATGGTTCGAAGATGGTAATAAATATGTATGGGGATATATGTCGCATGACAAGTTGTTCCACAAGATCTCTGATGAGAAACTCTAACACATATAATCAAATCTAACAAACATTATGACTTCCCCACGAGAATTACAATTGTTATGAAAATCAATGACTTTTACAAAAAGAATCATTACACACACAATTAGAGGTCATTAGGAGTCAGAGATGTCAATGATATTGTCTCTATATATTACTTTTGGCATGGATGTACTTAATTGCAGCACATTAGGAGTTCTTGTTCAGTACCCGGACCCAGATCGACGACCGTTTGAAGAATTTGGGACGGACAAGAAATACATCCAAGAGTCGTATGACTGGTGGGTATGTATGCATATTTGACGCTATGACTTGATAAAGAGTAGCACATCTTTCTTTATTCCCGCACAAAAATTGCGTCTCAACATTGTACGACAACATGGAATCGCACAAGAGATGCGTATAAAACTAACTTATATACTTACTGCAATACATTTTAATGACATGCGAATGTATTATTTGTGTTTAGAGTCACTATCTATTGTTCCATGACGTCATGAATTTTATCTAGCACATGTCAATATGATCGTCGCAACATGAAATTGCAGAGGTGTAGCATATCCAGACTTTTAAGACATTGCACGCATAATATATTATCGATACGAAATTAGTGTCTTAATCTTGATAAATACGTGTTACGAGGGTAACGACTGAATACAAACCTGCATCGAACAATTTATTAGTTTCAATAACATGATCACAACCTGATGTAATGACTTTACTGAAGGTAGTTTGGTGCTTTAGAAAGATAACGTTACACTCATATGTCATCACAATTTTCATCATTTCAATTTAGATTTAGTTTTCAATGTTCGACTAAATCTCGAATGATATTAAATAAATTGATCACATGATGTAAATTAGTGGTTATTCTAATATATTAAATGCCAAACTTTACTAAATATAAATTAACTTCTTATAAATGAGCTAATGTCAAAAGTACAAGTATTTTAAGTTGTTAGTTTCATATTAAGTTATTGGTTCCATAAAATTATTTATGTTAATTTAGCATATAATGTAAAGCAAATTTCATTAAAATAAATCTATATCAAATAAGTACATATCATAATATGCAAAAAAAAAAAAAAAGTATACAATACTATTGTTACTTATGCCCAAATCTATTACCCGTGTAGCACTGTCTGGGCTGCCTATCACGCCTTCTTCGTTGAGGCCCAGGCTGAGGAGCTATATCTGGAAAAGTGCTGAAGAGATCATTATATATATTATATAACCTCAAAGCAGTAAGATCAGCATACATCTCCCCTATCAATATAAAGACTCCCAATAGAGGTCATCAACGGCTCGACATATGGGTCACCTAGAACAGCACGTGATGACCCTACCACTAGGTCCAGATCAAGATCAAGATTTAGACCAAGTACTGATGAGGGAACATTGATGTTAGTACCGAACATGTTATGATGAGGTGAATATGTTCCCCTGATGTATACATCCTCTGACGAATTGGTCTCAATCCTACAAGACTGAGAATGGTGTCTAGACATAAACTGTGACGCCAGACTCTGTCGTGATGATCCCGCTCTATTGGTTGAAAAATCCGAATGCTGTGTCATACCCTTACCTTGATGGTGTGTCGTACCCTTAGACTGAGTCTATGCCATACCAGCTGATTGAACTTGATCCATTGGCTCACCTTGAGTTTATCTCATGGACGTCCATTGTGTATAATGCGTTCTGAAAGTCAGAGCAACTAACCAATATTTATAAAACAATTGGGTTAGATTTGTCTGGAATGCAACAAACTACTCTGCGCTCAATTGAGGCATAACATATTGTCCATCCTAAAATGGTTGGCTCTGTTGGAACCCCTGGCTCTGTTGGAACCACTGGCTTTGCTGGAATCCCGGGCTCTGCTGGAATCCCGGGCTCTGTTGGAATATTGAAAACTGCTGAAAGCCTGACATCTGCTGAAATACCGAGAGATGCTAGAAGCCTGGCATCTAATGGAACTGTGGGGGTTCCAAGAAGGCTACACCTTAGTGATGATGAGGTGTATGTTGAGATGAGGCTTGTGGGATAAGCGGTTCCTCCGAAGGAGACTGTTGCTGATGTGGAGGCTACTGCTGGAGTGGAGGTATTTCAGCCTGTAAATAATTGACAAGATATACTTAATGTTCATTTCAAATCAAGTCGCAACAGATACAATAATAGACATTTCACAAACTTGATCAGAGGGAATGACATTACTCAGACTCATAAACTTCTCCGTGATCCGAAAATATCATGTCATGTAATCCAATGTAACGCCAAAATCACCATCACACGACACAACGTAATTGCGTCGTTGCCTCAATGACTCGCAATACGTCTCATGAAACTGGGTCCACAACCAGTCCTAGTTGCCTCTCAAGATCATAGTCTCTAACTACTGAGCATACCCTTGTGAGGAAACATGAATACACTGATATCTTCCGAATTGTCGTATCACTCTGTTAGGGTAATGCAACTTAATTACGTTAAAACACACTAAGGAGACATTCACTGCTTAGATCTCGCGCCCAGCTCGACAGTAAGGTAACAGCTATGCCCCACAATAAGGCTACCACATAATCTATAAATTACAATAAATAATATTTAAGTGAGTTTAAAAAGATGTATGAATAATCATCTCAATTGTAAACTATAAAGGGATATTCAATTATCTTAGCTCATCAACTCCAAGGCGATCAAAAGATTGTCGATACCTTAATTGGTTTATCTGGATACCGATGTCCCTAAAACTAAGGGGATGTCTCCATCTAATATATTAATTTAACTTATCAGATTATATCCGTTAATTGTGTCATAACGTATTAAATTTATATACCTAATTGTTTATACTGAACATATCATACTACAACAAATAACTATAGAATTATACTAATTACAAAATATGCCATAAAGTTTAGATATCTCTCATAATTGCCCAAAATAAACTCTATATTATAAACTCTAAATAATAAATCTTAAATCCTAAAAAATAAGTCACCCAACTAATTAACAGTATACTAAGTTGCATGCAAGTGGGCCCATCACTCTTCTACCCTACTGCGGAGGTGCTAGAGAAATAATTGGAAATATCTCATAAGCCCAAACCTCCAGCAAGAATGAACAACCTTCAAATTCCAGGGCAAGGTTGTAGCGGCTCCTATACAGGTTCACTAGAACTGCAGATTCCCAGCTCAAGCAACTCGCAACATCCTAATCCTTCAGAAGTTTCAGGTACATGAGATGCACGTAATTACCTGTGACATCATGCATCAACCATCCACCAATCATTTGTAAGATATGTACTTTTGCATGATATTGTATCTCTAAATCAGTGACATCATCTGGCAATACAGCAAATGTGTCATTCAACCACGTCATCTTGAGTCTACCTTCAACCAAGACATCCTCATATGGCATCACGCTCAGCAACTCCTCTGTCAGCTCCAACTATGAGTATTGACTACAACCACTAACCACACTTCTATCAACAGGAAACTCTAACAATACCTACACATCCTGTAAAGTCACTGTATACTTTCCACCAGCCATGTGAAAAATGCGTGTTTCTGGTTGGCATCGCTAAACTAAAACAGATAAAAAGGCTTTATCTAACTTTAGATGAGTCACTAATATAGCTCATCTAAAACCCGTCCGCCTAATATATGCATAATTCTATTATCATGTGGTAAAACCTTGTGGTTACGTGTCCGCACAAATTTCTGCATCTGAAATAATTATATTATTTAATAAAAATTAGTAACTATAATTTTAACAAATAAGTCAACTAAAGCAAAATTAACAGACTAAGCATAATTCAAAATAAATAACACTTACTCCATTGTTCCATGTATCCGTTGAAATATGATGTGTTTGTTCAGTCAAGATACTTGGATTTATAGGACCAGGTAATATAAACTGGTTTTGTATCATAACAGACTCAAAATAATCCATAAGAAATTAAAAATAAGAAAAATGAGACAACAAAGAAAATGAACATGCTTTAAACTTGAAGAGATATAACACCACAATGGAAGACACGCTATGGATAAAGGAGAGAAAATGGAGCCGACAATAAGAAAGAAGAGTGAAAGTGAAATGGAAAAAAAGGAAAAGAGAAGAAAAAGAAGAAGAAGAAGGGAAGTGAGGTGTGTATGAGAAACACACTTTACAGGTAAAACGTGTCTTGAGAACATGCTTTACAAGTAAAGCGTGTCCCCTCTTCACGCTTTCCCAAGCCTACTTCAATAAATAGTAAACATGCTTTTGAGGTGAAATGCTTTAAAGTGTATTCAGTTTATACATGCTTTACACATATAAAACATGTTTCACTATAGTTAAAAAATTAATAAAATATTTAAAAGTGTCCCTTTTAAATAAATAGTTTAAAAATTACTTTATTTGTATAAATAATTTGTAAACATATATTATTTGAATCAATTAGCCGAAAATTGAATCGACGAGCTTAAACTAATTTTTTAATTTTAGCTCCGATCTTGCCTAGTTTGCATTGAGAAATGAGAACCGTCCGATTTGCTTCATTTTAGTCCGATTCGATTGGTTCTCAGCGGGTAAACCATGTTATAAACTCCCCTATGTTGTACCGTGGTATTGAATGATTGAATTTTTTTTCTTTAATTTAACTGTAAAATTGTAGACTTGTAGTGCTATTAAGAAAAAGAAAAATCAAAAAAGACCGCGCAAGTGCACCGTCTTATTCCCCAAAACTTTTCCATGCTCATTGCTCAACCGTATTGCGTATTCACCCGTACGGAGACGGAGAGTGTAACTGTGTAAGGCTCGTCGAGTGAAAGAGAAGAAAGAGATCTGCCCTTAGCCTTACCCGCGCACCCATACGCAACTGTCTCCCCTCTTCTATAACCGCCACAGCACACCACTGCAATCCCCCCACCGCCGTCTACTAGGTAATCGATTCCGCTCGTTTTTCTGGTCCTGCCCTAAACGCCTTCTCACTCTCTCTATCTGTATCTCTTCCCCTCAATTTCTCCCTCTCTGTGCTCTCTCTCTCTTGGCTGGATTCACTTTTTCCTCGTCATTGGTCTGCTTGGTACTCTTTCTTATCAATTTTGATTGTACCCATTGAATTAGACTTGAATTTTCTCATGATTGTTATGATCTTGAGCTTTAAAATGTATATAAATGGGTAATTGCTGCGAAGATTTTGCGCCCCTCTGGGATTTTATGTGGAGGTTTTTCTGTTTTATTCGTAATTGTTTGATTACTCTACTCTGGAAATTTATCAATTAGCTTATCTTTTCTGCTAATTGGAAGAAACATTGAATAGATTGTAATTTTTATTATGTTTAGCCAGCTTGGAATTGACTTAAGGATCAATTAGTAGCAACGGCAAAAGGCCCAAAGTAGGATAAATCTGAGTTTAAATGAAGAAGCTGAAGTAGTTTACTATGGATGATAGAAATTTCAACTGCCAAAAAAGTTTTCACATTTGATTGTTTGTAGTGCTGAAATTCTAATTGTGTGATTCCACTTGTGACTTTTGAGTTTGCAAATGACATATACATGTCTGGGGAGTCTCCCCCTCAATTATTTCCAGAGGATTGCATTTAACCTTATCATGAAGGAGCATCTGGAAAATTCAAGAAGCATTAGAAGTATCCAAGTGCATGACTTTGTTGAATTTCTGGTTACAGGAAATAGCTGTTTGTGATTGTCAACTATCAGCATGTCAATTTAGGATAGCTATGGTTTAATGAGCTCTTGTGGCAAAGTTACTGTCTAATTGAAGCAAAAGATCAACTGCAGGATTTCTGAAAGAAGTTGAACATGTCATTTTTTTGGTATCCATTTCTGGAATCCTAAAACTTAAGCTGTGTGTGAGCTTTTATTTGCAGTTTTCTTTCACTTAACTTTCTGTTTCCTCAATACATATTTTTATTCTAATATGGTTGACTTTTCAATTCAGGTGGCATGCACACCTGGAAGTGCATTGCTAAAGAGCTTTCTCGCACTTCCTTCTTTGTCTCTGTCTAGTCTAAACTCTCCTACAGGGAATCTTCAAGTCTACCCCAAAACTCCTTTTCAATTGAAGTCAATTTGTATCATTGGGATTTGTTAACAAGCAGTAAGTACTTAACAAGATGGGGACACGACCACAGCAAACATGTCGAGAGGAAGATGAGGAGGAGCTACCAGGTCGTGGAACAACGATTTCGGGCCAATCAATGTCAACAAGCAGAAGTATTGGGTCACCATCCAGCCGGAGTGAGCAGACAATGGCAACACCAGCCAGTGATAACACTTTTCTCAGATTAAACCATCTTGACATCCATGGTGATGATGCTGGATCACAGGGAGCAGTTGCGTGAGTTCTCTGTTATCCTTCAAGCGTGTATTTTTCATATCATGCAGAATGTTATTTTACTAAGAGGCTTTACTTTTGAAGGTTGTGGCAGTTTGAAACTTCCCAATAAATTTACTCTTTTTATCTAGTGGACAATGATTTGGATTTTTCTGTCATTAATTATTAATTCAGACGTATCATGAAACTACTTTCTATTGTCCATAAGGATATTATTAGATTGCAAGCTTTCAATGGGACTATGTTTTTGAGCATCTTTCTGTCTTAGGAATCTTAATGGCAAAGAAGCAGCTGATCTTCTTAAAGCTGCTTCCTTGTTAATTGCATTTGTAAGGCTAAGAGTCTATCTAACAGTAATACATTTATGGTGGTCTGTCATGCTTAACATTTGCATGTTTTAATCTGTTATAAATGCAGAGATGTAGTAAGGCCTTATTTCTTTATGTATGTGGCACGAGTCTTTAGAATTGTGAGACATAGTTATAATTTTTTAAATTCTGTTGGTAGTTTGCCAATGTGACAAAAAAGTAATTAGAGGTATTTTTTGGAGTTTTTCCATGCTTGCAGTGGTTATGTGCAGTTGGAAGGTGATGATAGGTTTTTAAGGGGTGTTATTTGTCTTGGCCTTTGCATTATGATAGATAGGAGAGATTTTTTGTCTTTAATTTTGAGTTTGGCTTCTGGAATTTTCTGTGGCTTTTTTGTCACCTATATAGTGTTCTTGGACAGAGATGTTTTCTTCTTTTCTTGATGTTGTGTTTTTATGTGTTTCTTCTCTTAGAGGAGTGCTTATTCTCTTTTCATCTTGTACTCTTCCTTTCTTAATACAATTCTTCTTTTATCCAATAAAAGAAAACCTGTACAGTGCGCATGCAAAGTGCTTCTATGTTGATTGTAGATTTTTTTTTTTTAATTATTATCTGTAACCACTGCTTTTATTATTTTGTTTCTCTGTTTCATAATTTTATTTTATTTTTTGATAAAAGACAGGAGAATCAGGAATCCTCCTAGAATAGATACGTCAGCCCAAAAGTAGAAGCTAAGAAAGGATATATCAGCTCATAACAGCAAACCAATCCTTTGCATGTCAGATGAGGAAACACCTGTAAGAAAACATAGAAAACCCATAGGCTGATGCCCACAATGAACCTAGGAAAGCAAGTCTATTCAATAAAAGAGGTGAGGAGGAATAGTTTTTTGACTAAAAATTCTGACATTGAATTCCAGCCAAATATATCTCACTCCAGCATAAAGGATACAGGTCCAAAGCACCTTGTTCTCCTTTCAGCCTTCTAAACCTCTAAACCAAATAGTAAAAAAGAGATCCAAATTAGGTGGACAAATCCGATGTTCTCCACACAGACCAAACTGGCTTTTAGACAACTGCCAAGCTACCTCACAATGCAAAAAAATATGACTGTTTGTTTCATAGATTTTGTAACACATCTCACAAGTATCAGGAGACAAGGCCTTATGAGGCCTATGAACCTGTAGCTAATCATTCATGTTCATCCTATTAAGTAGTGCTGTCCAAACAAAAGCTTTAACCATAGAGGGACCCTTAACCTTCCTAAAAGAAGCCATCAAAGCTGAATTTTGAGAAGAACTGGAAATTAGAAATCTAAAAAAGGATTTGCAAATTGCAAATTAAAATAACGAGAAGGATCTAAAAGTAAATGTTTCTCTCCAGAGGGAGCCTTAACCAAATACGAGGATTCTTGAAAGTAAATTTTAGTTATCCCTCATGTACTTCTTATTGGTTAATTTTTAATAATAACTTCCTTTTTTCTTGTTAAAAGAGAAAACCCTTTTAGTTTTGCTCTGATATATTGGTATGAATTGCTATTTAGTACTTGCAAGTGTCAATTATCTGCTTGTAGTTTTGTGACTGCTCGAATTCTATATCTTGATATCTTCAATTCATTCTTACCCATTATTAGTTTCTAAACAGTAGCAAAAAGAAAAAGAGAGGCCAACGTGCTGTTGGAGGTGATAAGAGTGGAAGAGGTCTCCGCCAGTTTAGTATGAAAGGTGTTTGTTCTTTTCTAATCTCACTGTATCATTCTTTTATATTGGCTTTATTGGCTCCATAAAGTTGTATTGGGTGTACTGAATGTGGACAAAGTAACTACAAATTTGAAGTAGTGTGTACTTAGATTATTGTTCTCTTAAGACGGACATTATTTTAGTGGAGTTCATGTTGATAATATTCTTACTGATTTCGTTGCTCATTTATTTTGTTTCCAGTGTGTGAGAAGGTGGAAAGCAAAGGAAGAACCACTTATAATGAGGTTAGATGGCTACTTCAAGTCAATTTTTGCTACACTTTAAATTCTTTGCTTAAATCCCTTTTGGTGCTGATGATGAGGATGTATTATAATTTGATATCACGTTACTAATTTCAAAGTGGAAAAATCTTGGGAGGAATTACCTTTACAATAGTATTATGATTGTATGTGATTTAAAAATAGCTGTAACCTAGATAACCAATCTATATACTCTTGTAACCGAAGAACTTAGGTGTTCTAGAAAAAGCCATCAGTTGTCCTAATAGGAAATGTATTTAAACCTAAAATTCAAATGTGAAAGTGCACTTGTCTCCTTCCTGCTATTTCTTTGCAGTCAAACATGGTACATGTATAATTTTGGTTTGAATTCTTCAGAGAATAATGTCTTTACCTCCTTGGACAAGTCGCTTATTCCCACTTTGTTTCTTAAATTTAATGCATAAATTTGTGGATTGTGGTTTTATCATAGGTAGCAGATGAACTTGTGGCTGAGTTTGCTGACCCAAACAACAGTGTTTCTTCTCCAGATCAGGTTTGCTCTTCTTCCGATAAATTATTTCAATACTATCTGCTGTGCACACAGTGAAGGTGTAAGTTAAATATTGTGGAATTACTTTTTGGGGTGAATATTTGACAGCAACAATATGATGAAAAGAATATCCGTCGAAGAGTTTATGATGCTTTGAATGTTCTCATGGCAATGGACATTATTTCTAAGGATAAAAAGGAAATACAGTGGAAGGGTCTTCCTCGTACTAGTCTGAATGATATTGAAGAACTAAAGGTTTGGACACTGCTTGTGTTCTAAATTTTTTGGCTGTGACTTATGCTTTCCCTCTAGTGATGTGCTGAGCTAATCCTAAAATAAAGATGACCATTATAACTCTGTATATCTAATTGATCCAGACGGAACGTCTTGGGCTAAGGAATAGGATTGAAAAGAAAGCAGCCTATCTGCAAGAGCTTGAGGAGCAAGTAAGGAGATCTCCCTACATCTCTCTCTCACTCTCTATCTCGGGATTAACTTTGGGAATGTAATCCTGGTTTTCAAGGAGTTTATTTTGTTTTTCAGTTGAAATATCTTGGTTATAAGAAGGCCATAACAGGGGGCTACTGTATTGTATATTGTGATTATTTTCTGTTTACTAACTACTTGTCTTATTCCATCAAGTACATCGGTCTTCAGAACCTCATACAACGTAATGAGCAGTTATATAATTCAGGAAATGCTCCCAGTGGAGGTGTAGCTTTACCTTTTATTCTGGTGCAGGTACATTGTCTCCTATTTTTTGTGAATGTGCTCAGTAGAAATTGTTGCTCAGTTTTTCCATTGATGTTTCTTTCAATTTGTAAGATAATTCTTATCTAATGTTTGGCACCATCATTATAAGATTTTAATCCATCTTAGGTAGATCCACTAGAAATTGTTTTTCACCTTGGAAACATTCTCTTTAACTTGTCTACGTGCTATGAGATATTATTATTAAAAGCATATTATCACCTTCCACTGTTTAGTTCACTTTACTCAGGCTATATCTGCCCAAAACTATGTTTATGGGTTCTATGGGGGATTTATGGTTGCAGTCCTTACTCCTTAGAAGCTTGGATTTTTGTTAATTTCAACAAAGGATCCTCCCTCCTTCCCAGCCCAAAATAAAAATTGAAGAGTGAAATTAGAAAGCACTGAATTGAAAATTGCCGTGGAGTAGCTCGTAAGGATATTTCTTAGTTTGTATTTAATCTCATGTTTGTTTTTTTCCTGACTTTTGGATACTGTAGACACGCCCTCATGCAACTGTTGAAGTGGAAATATCAGAAGATATGCAGCTTGTACATTTTGATTTCAACAGGTAAGAGAGCTTGAGGCTGTATCTGACAGCATTGCTGCAAGAGTAACCATTTTATCTTTTTCGTTCTCTCTTTTTTTTGCCCCTTTTTGTGGTATCTGGCAATCTGTATGCTATTTTAGTGTGAATTCTTAGACAGGAAGAAAGCCCGATAAGAAGGATAGTCAAGAATGGAAAACTAATTGAAACAGGAAGGAAGTGCGATAATAAGGTTAGGTATCATTTAGGATTAGGAAACAACCTAGAATCGGCTTGGTAGATAAACTTTGGAACTCACCATGATCAAGGAAAATCCTTGGAATAATATTCATCATTGAGAAAATAAACCATTTTCATTTTACACAAGGAAGGCCTTTTTGTATACTTAATAAAACTTGACCTCAAGAATTAACCCTTCTACAATAGTCTTAATCCATATAATAACCCAATTAGGGACTTAAAATCTACCATAATTACCCTAAAGTTGCCTAAAATAACCAAATAAAATCTCAAACTCTAAAATTATTACCTAGGAAAATTACATAAAATGATCAAAAACCAATGTGTAATTATTGTTGACCCTCTTATTTGTCGTACATCATTAGTGTATCGTATTATAGTTAATTGTGCTGATTGCAAAAGATTTTTACTTGTTTTGGGAGGGGGTGGTAGACTGAGGTGCAAAGTTTTCTTACCCATGTTAGAATATGTATCTGCCAGTTCCTCAATGGTCTAATGTTCAAAATTCTCTCTCAATTGATGCTGACGTTTTCCTCTCTCCACAGTACTCCTTTTGAGCTGCATGATGACAACTACGTTCTTAAGGCAATGAAATTTTGTGAGAGACCACAGAGTGATAATATGGCGCACAATCTTACAGAGGGAGGTGAAGGTTCTAGCATGCCAGGTTTGTATCAGGCGCAGGTTCCTCCTCCAGTTTCAAACCCTTCTGCCAGGCCTCCCACCTCACCACCACTCCCAGGAATATTGAAGGCACGAGTTAAGCATGAGCACTAATCTGCCATTTTAAGCTTCATCATCTTGGCCTTTTCAATCATGTTTGTATATTCTGTAAAGTAATTTGCTGGCAATTTATAGATCTTCATGATAGTTTCTCATTAATTTAGCAAAGTCATTATGTAGGTTAATTAGAAGCAGATTGATCCATTGCTTCTTGGATTCTTAGGGGTTGATTCTGGCAAATTACTTGCCTACCATGTCCATCATTTTCCAGTGTGACTGAATTTTTTTTCTTCATGTTATTTAACTGTAATTTAGACCCCTTTGTAGTAAACGAAAAATTATTTGTACTATCTGAAGAGACCATCCAGTGGTATATGGACAGCATAGGATTAATTTGGGAATTCACTCATCTTGATGTAAATTATTACATCTTACAGTTCTTGTAGCATTCACTAGGCAAATGGTCAAATTGCCAAACCTATATCTGTATGCAATGCTGCTCCTGCCAAAGCATTTCATTTCATTTTCTTTTAGGTTTGAACTTTTATGCTGTTATATAGATAAATAAAAAAGCATTTCATTTTACTAGACTCCACCATTACTCTCAAAGCTATATTTATCTTTTTTGGTTTTTTGAGATGTATTATTCTCTCTTTTTATTTTAATCATTTTTCATTTCGTGATGAATCACTTTCGAAGTGTGGTGGCCACTATCCACTACTTTTTTTCGTATTATTAAGGAATAATTAAATTTATACTTTACAATTTTAACTAAATTTATTAAAACTATTTTGAACAACTTAAATTTAATTAGAGCTTGTTAGGAGCGGGCGGGCCCACAACCAGTACGCAAGAAAGGAAATAAAAATAGTGACACCGCACGTAAAAGCAATACAAAATTTACAGAATTCTATGATATCATATGAGTATGTTATATTATACTGACGCGATAATTATACGTAATTTTCATATTTTATTAGATATAAAATATAATTTATCTTATTTTCTCAAACAAACTTGAGAATATTTGACTTGTATAATACATGTCATTTACACATTTAATTATTCTCATACAGTATGACATATTACATAAATATAAAAAATATCTAAAAACCTCCCAAAATTTAACGTGACCAAATTCCTTTGATCTACATCCATGATTTCTTAAAAGAATGAAAAAACTACACCAATATAAAGATTATAACCTTTGAATACTTCAATTTGCAAACTTTCCCACATTACAGCCCTTGGACAGTTCATGTTGCCAACCTTTACATTGAACTCACCACCTCAAATAGTTTACTTACATTCTATCTTAAGTACTTAGGCTACTCTCTTCCAAGTAATAGTTAATTATCACAATTAACAAAGACTATTATAAGAGAAAACCTATTTTAGATTTCTCTTTTCCGAGCCACTAGGGTGGAAGAGTAATAAGAAATTTAAGTAATTTATTAAAAGTCAAGGATTAGAATTTTCTTGTCGTCCTATAACAAAAAAAAAAAAAAAAGATTTCTCTTCCCCAAGTTATGTAAACTTAGATAAATTTCTCATGAGTCCATATTTGTGAGAAAAGAATGAGCTAAGTGTGATGGAATTACCATTTCTCATTTTAGGATATTTAGCATTTTCAAAATTTAGAACCTAGATTATGTTTAAAATTGCGGGAATTCTATGATACTACGTAAGTATATCATACTACACTGACGTGTCAAGCATACATAATTTTTATATTTTATTATATATAAAATATAATTTATTTATTTTTTTAAATAAATTTAAAAACAGTTAATTTGTACACATGTCATTCATTTATTGGTTATTCTTATGTAGTATGACATATTACATAAATACTAAAAATATCTAAAAAACCTCCTTAAAACTGCAATATTTTTTCATATGGACTAGCGTAATTGCAACATTGGGCCCACGTGAATGGGTTCTTGCCAGTCCATTGAAGCCCAGGAAAACGAGTTCTACCATTCTCTTCTTTCGAACTTGCATCTACCTGGGATAGGTGAAGAAGCTCTGCGTTTGCCCGAGTAAGCACCCTTTTCTCCATCCATCACCCATTTTTTATCATCATTTCTTGCTTTAAGTACGTTTCAATTCGAAGTGTTCTAGATGCATCTTTTTTTTTTTTTTTTTTTTTTTTTTTTNTTTTTTTTTTAAATCTGAATCGATCTCTTGGTTCATTTGATTCTATTCCCTTTTCAATCCCTTAATTTTTTGTTTTTGTTTTGTTTTGTTTTTTGTTTTTTTTCTCTTATTCGAATATCGCCTATTCGGATTTAATTTCTCTATGTTAATTTTCTGCTGTTTTCCTCTATTGGATTCTCCCAGAAATGGCGTCTAGTCTGTTCAAGACCCTCATTAATTCATCCAAATTTTCATTAACGACAAGAAGTTTCAACTCTGTAAGCACTCAAATCAGCAACCACACCGCCAAGTGGATGCAGGTACCCAATGTTTCCATGAGAATTATTGTATCTGGATTGACTTCTATATTTTGGTATGCATTGTGATTCTTTGCTGCCTAAGTTCTTCTGGTTGTTATGAATGAGCTGAAAATTAGAATGAAATGAAATTTACATTCCTCTTCACCTTATCTGGTTTTTAATCTTGCTCTTAGAGGGAGAGAAAATATGGTGTTTGAAGTCTCATTCTGTCTAAGGGGCATGTTCTTTGAGACCAAGAGCAAAGGTGGATGGAGAGATCCAAATTTGAGAAATACCAGTCCATCTGTGTGGGAAACTTGCTTATTAGAAATAGGAAAACAAAGGGTGTATGAAATATTTAATTAGATCCATGTTCCTCCACATTTTCACCAATGAACTCCGTAGGGAAGGTAATTAGATGCCTTGAGTATGTGTCATTGGAGACTACCTGTATGCATCAAGAGTGACTGCTAGAAAAGGAAGTGTTGATTCATAGTTTAAGGGAAATTCACTGGGTGAGAGGCTGTCTGTGTTTCTTAAATAGAAGAAAAAGTGCAGTTTGATGATGAAAAAAAAAAAAGAAGATAAACTAATAGTTAACAATTCAATCATATAAAGAAGCTTGCAGCTTTTCCTTCTGCTGAGTAGAGAAGTTAATTATTTAAAATTTAAGAAATCTGCTCTCAGTGATGGAGTGCATGTGACTTAGTAGATTGATTTACTTATTCCCCATGCCAGGAAAGGAACACTTGTCCATTGATTACTAAAGTATTGTAAATCTCAACCATTAAAGCAAAGGGGAACAACCATTTGGAATTTCACTTGTAAGATCAAAAAAATCTGTCTGATAGTCACCTTAAATGAGATTAATAGATTAGCTTGGATCAACCTTAGATTGGTAATGTCTCTGGTTGTTGCTTCAATAGTGAAGGTGCTTGATGCCTGCTGCACAAAATGTTGCAATAGGTTGAGGGAGTTTTTTTCTAGGAGGAGTTAAGTTGCTGCAATATTATTCAGATGTGTTCAGAGATTTTAAGAAAAAACAAACAACTTGGGCTGGGTTGCAGAGTGGCAGTACTCAGCCGGACAGGTGGTAAAAATAGTTGCTAACACAGATTGGAGTTAGAGGTCCGGTTCAGAGAACACATCTGGCCCAATTTTGTTTTATGGGTATAACTGGCAGCATGTAATATTTCAATTCGGAGGAAGGGAGAAATTTTTTTTTTTAAACATGTCCAGAATGGTTAAATATGTGCATCTTGGGGATAAGCGAGAGATAAAAAGGAAATCAAGGAGAACGCAATAATGGAAGAAAAATGAAAATAATTTTTTAGATGTGGAATTATTAGGGCTATGGTTGTTTGTGCACTACATCTATTTATTTCTCTGTGTGCTTGTGCCATGTCAATGAGTTTGCTATCAAATGACTGAGGAATTTTGCTCCTTATTCGGATTTTTCATCTATTTTTGACATACTGCATGTCAGATCGTGCATTGCTGTATGAAATGTCTCTGAAGTACAGTGTTTGCTAGCTAGCTGTCGCACCATAAGGGGAAACAAATAAAATAAATGCTACTTGTAGGTGCATAAGATGTTATGAGTGTTTAGTAAGTTGAAAATGGCAAAGAAACTGTTCCAGGATTCTGTTTTTGTTGTAAAAAAGCCAAGTATTTGTATACTATTTAAAGATCATGAACATGGATATTTTATTCCGAGGGACATGCAAAATTTTTTTGGGTCAATTCGCCATTTTGAGAATTATACTCTAATATTAACCCTCTCCCAAAAAATAAACAAAAAAGAAGAAAAAAGTGTCCTGTCAATTGAAAAATAAGTTGAGAACTGAGATTGTTACCTCCATGATGTTGAAAATCTCGATTACTTTATCATTCAATAGCAGCTTCTCCTTTTAAGTGACTCCAATTGTGTTGATCTCTCTCTTTATGTGTTAGCATGCTTAGCTTATAGGCAATGGTTTACAGTATTTGGAATTTTCAACTCATTCTTGCTTGCGTAATTGAGCTCAAGAAGATTGAAGCTTATATTTATTGCCTTTTTGATAGGATACAAGCAAGAAATCTCCAATGGAACTGATTAATGAAGTTCCACCTATTAAGGTTGAAGGGAGGATAGTTGCTTGTGAAGGAGGTACAACTTTCACAAATTCTAATATCTTTTCTTTTCTAATTTACATAATTTTCTGATGAAGGAGATGTATAGTCCCTCACAATTTGTGGCCAAATATTGTTAAATTCCCAAAATAGGAGTATAACTGATTGGGATCTTGTCATTCATGGTTGTAGATAATGATCCCGCCCTTGGACACCCAATTGAGTTTATATGCCTTGACTTGGCAGAACCAGCTATCTGCAAGTATTGTGGTTTACGTTATGTTCAGGACCATCATCATTAGAACCGGCTTTCTACTACTATTCTGGCTTTCATTTGGGGAAATTGTTGCGCAACAAGATTCATGTGATCTTTGTTACTATCTTTTCTCTGACTAAATCATGTTGTAATGATGATACATCTTCATTAGCATCAGCTAAATAAGGAAATGACAAGGTTGTTCATGCGTTTTCCAAGTCTATATATGAATATGGAACTATCACTGAAAGATGTCTGCTTACTGCAAGATTGAGTTTGCCAATGATGGGGGTCTTGTGCAGAGCCGCTGCTTTGCATGAGATTGGAGGTATTATTACCCCAATAAGCAATTGGTTTTTGTTGCTTCATTCCTAGTATGCAAGCTCCTGATCATGCCCATGCCAGTTTGAAATATCCATCTTCACAAAATTAGTTAAGACAAACTACTCAAGCCTTAAAATGTACTCGAGGTAGATTGTAAAAAGTTTTGTAATATACAGTCCTTCTATTTGCACACTTTCACTTCACACTGCCTACAACATTTAAATTTAATTAGATCCACAAACTGTACAAAATCCATTAAAAATTAAAGAGTAAATTTTTTTTTTAATCCTTAAAAAAATTTTAAATTATTATTTTAATCTTTAATTTTTTTTTTTTGTCATTTTAGTTCTTCAATTTATAATCTGTCTGTCTAAATCTGTTAATTAGGTTGGATAAAAATGTTTACTTGAGACATCAACTATGGACATGATAGTTAAGCGGTGACCTGACATTTATGGTATAGCTGAAATGGGTTGGGTCAAACCGTATCGTTTTAACCCATGTTTTTTTTTTTTTTTTTTCTTCTTCTTCATTAAACGGCACTGTTTGGAGATGGGTGGTCTCTTTCATCTTCATCGTTTTTCCTCCTCTCTCTCCCTGCATCTTTCCTCTTTATCAATCTTCCCTTCTCTCTTCCTGCATACTCATCAGAAACATACTACAAAACCAAAACCCTCCACTCAAAGGGTTTCTCCATCGTCATCATCCACACCCCTTTGTGGGAATGCTTTGCTAAGTTGCTATCTGATGGCTATCACTTATCAGGACAATGCTGCGCTTCATTTCACTCAAGCTGTTTATGACAGCTTCCAGCTCCCGAGGCTTGTGTTAAGGTACCGGTAGGGCAGCATCCTTTGTTGTTTTCGCTTCATTTCCGCTTCTAAGAGAAAAGGGTTACCTCCCCATTCAAGGTGGCTTCTTAATATTAATCCCCTCTTCAATATTTTAGATCGAAAATCCCAAATTCGAAATTGATGTATGTTTTACTAATAAAAAAGTTTCCATATTTATAGTATGCAATTTATGGGTTATTAATATCGGTGGTATCTGATTTTGACCTGTTCATAAGTACTTCCCTGGAGGAGGGGTTGGGACTCCGATATGTTAGTTGAAGGAAAGAGCCAATTTGGAAGCGAAATCTGCCAAGCATTTATTGTTTCCCACGATCAGAGGGGTTGCGCATTTGATGTTGATACGATCAGTTAGGTGTATAAGATCGGAGGTTGAGGCTTAGGTTTCAGGTAAGCCATCGGGGATGGAATGGAAGGTGAAGTGAAGGTACCCAGAAGCGTTAGGAGAGTTGAAGTTGGTGTGGATGATGACGATGGAGAAACCCTTTGAGTGGAGGGTTTTGGTTTTGTAGCATGTTTCTGATGAAGATGCAGGGATAGAGAAGAGGATAAACGATGAAGATGAGAGACCTCCCACCTCCAAACGGTGCAGTCTGATGAAGATGAAAAAAAATAAAGAGTAAATTTACATTTGCATCCTCGAAAAGATTTCAGTTTTAACAAAATAGTCTTTTAAAAATCATTAACTATAAAATTATCCTTAAAAGATTGAATATTCATAATAAAATAGTCCTTTATTATTGAGGTAAATGACATAATTGTTGACGTATCATCATTAATCGTTTGTGTGGCACGTTAAGGACTTGCATGACATTTTAAGTTGTTATTGTGACATATGACGTGGATTATAAAATCAAACAAAAAAAAAAGGCACAAAGAGGACTTCATATGGTGTCATTTCTTTTCTTTCTCATTTGGATAAGCATTGTGTTCTTTCCTTTCTTTGAAGTGCAGGAAGAACCCTAACCTTCAATTCGAAGAGCACAAGGACAAAGAGAAAATATCATTATGGATATGCAAATTAACACTTCTTTTGTTTTGATGATTACTCTTTAGCATTCTTTTCATCGCCTCTTTAAGGGAGTCTCCCTAACCACTTTGCATCAGATTTAAGGAGACTCTCTTAAAGAGACGATGAGAAGAATGTCAAAGAGCAATCATAAAGACAAAAAAAAAATGTTAATTTGCATATCCATAAACATAATACATTCTTTTTGCCCTTGTGCTCTTCAAATCAGGGGTTATGGTTCTTCTTGCACTTCAAAGAAAGGGAGGAATACGATGCTTGTCCAAATGAGAAAGAAAAAAAACGACACCGCATAGAGTTCTCTATGTGCTTTTTTTTTTTTTTTTTTAATTTTATAATCCACGTCATATGCCACAGTGACAATGTCATGCCAATTCTTAACGTGTCACGCAAGCGATTAATGGTGACACGTTAGCAATTTTGTCACCTGTTAACAAACTTGACTAACGGAAGACTATTTTGTTATGAATGTCTAATCTTTTAAAAACCATTTTGTAGTTAATGATCTTTGAATGATTATTTTGTTGAAACTCAAATTTTTCGAGGACGCAAATGTAGATTTACTCAAAAATAAATTTGGGTTAAACTTAAAACGCTGTTTTGACACAACCTAGTCTAGTTATATTATATATGTCATGTCATGCATGTCATATCACCATTTAATGGTCATGTCAACACTTAATGTGCTACGTGAATTTTTTTTATCAAACCTCACTAATGGACTTAAATAAAAAACTAAATTGGCAGACAAATCATAAATTAAATGACTAAAATGAACTAAAGTAACACCGAAAGAAAAATAGAAATTAAAGTAACAATTTAAAAAAATTTCAAAGACCAAAAATTTTTTTTACTCAAAATTAAATCTAACAATTTGAGTAGTGAGGTAGTGTGTAAAAGAGCGGTGTGCACTTAGCATTTCTCCACAATATATCAGTGGTATATTCCATCAAAAAAGTAAATATCTCCGAAAGAGTAACATTAAAACTTCCAGAATGCCATGCATATCCAATTTGTTAAGTCATCTCATTCAGAATTTGATTCAGCCAAAGTACTGTAAACTTGTCGCAAATCAGTCAATCCTTCAATCTAAAAATCAGTATGTATTATTGGCCAAAAAGAAAAAAAGAAACACTAAGCATTACTACAACCTGAATATTTAACATTAATTATTTTAACATCAAACAACCTGCAAAGGTCAAACAAGAACGGATTATCACAAGCAAGCATATATCGTCCTTTTCTGCTTTTGTCAACAGCAAAAGGGAAGAAAAAATAAAATATTATCACCCAAGAATCAGCTATCACTGCCTACCAAAAGTTCAACCACATAGACAGAGTTATCAAGGTGGCAAAGTCCATAACTGCATAGTCAAAACTCAAAAAATATGAAGCGAATTGAGGGTTAGATCATTAAATGAAAGAGAAAAGTGTAGTGTTCCTCAAGTAAGGCAACTCTGTAATTCAAATCCGAGGCACGTTTTGATTTCGTCCATTTTTATATCAAACTTACTCCAGCATTTTGCATTGAGGTTCCAACCCAAGTCTCATCTTGTCTCTTGGGATCTCATGGACTTTGAACTTAGCTTTCTTACCCAAGAGAAGTTTGATTTGCCTAGTTATATAAAATGCTTGAAATGGGATAATTTTCCTGTTGTAGACAATAGATAGGACTTGGATGGTTTGTTTTGCAGGTGGAACATATTAGTTACTAGTAGGTTTACCTTTAATTCATGAAGTGACATTATTTTAGCAAGAATTTTAATTGCCTACATCAAAATATAGTAAGAGATGGGAGAAAAGATTATTCACTTAAGTGATGCCAAAACCTGAATCGGCACTCAGCCTGTTACATATAATTATGAATATTGAAGAATAATCATCAGCACTTAATAAATCCTAACTAAAGGATATCCAAAATCTCCCCACCTAAAGGGTACAAATAATGAACAACTCTAGCATGCCCAGAATAAAATGCCACGGGCCAGCCCTTTGGACAAGTACCAAAAGTAGATAACTTGTGGTTGCACTGATATTAAAAGGCTTCCTGACATAATTAATCTTTATAAACACTGTCAAGCACTAGCTTTATCTGCCCCTGCCAACTTTATTCTCTGTTGATGCTCTGCAACTTTATAATCTACCACTTCACGGAAAAGGCTTGGGTCTAGCACACAGTTCTCACTCCCATACACAGCAGCTTGGACACTAGCCATCAGTTTTGCTATTTCCCTACCAGAAAACCCATCTGTTTTAGCTGCTGCTTCCCTTAAGATGTCATCATTCAATCCCTTTATCTCTATCTGCTGTTGTTTTCTTTTAAACAAATTTTGAAGCAAACCAGTTTTTCTTGATCCAGCCTGAGCTATGTACTTATCAAGATAGAGCTTAAGAAGTTTGAAGCGCTCCTCTTCCCCAGGCAAGGGGAATTCCAGAACCTCATCAATACGATCTGCCACAGCTGAATCTAGATCACCAGGGCGATTTGTGGCAAGAGCAAGCACTATGTCTTTAGACTGATCACCCGTACGGAAGAGAAGGGCATTAAGTGCACTTCGTTGAGCTTCACTCATATAGGTCTTGTTCCGCCTGAAAAGTTCATCGAATGCAACCAACCCACTCTGGTTAATTTTCTGACAAAAACATAATAACTAGGCTTCTCTTATTTAATACTGCGAGCATGAAAAACTATGTCAACAAGATGATATTGGAAAATCGTGTTTTGAATGGCATTTAAAATATGATTCTTGTTCTGATGGAAACCATTCAAAAGAGGCCTGCTTTCAAATGCCATTAGTGCATAATTTGGAGCAAAAGCTTTTACACACCAGATAAAGAACTTTTACTTGCTACTAATGCTAGATCCATAAATAAGACCTGTTCATGAGGATAACTCAATAACACGGAAATAACATACAATCCAATCCTGAATACAGCCCTCACCATACAGCTCATGACCAAAAATACTGAAACTTGATAATATATTTCTATATAATACAATACACTGAAACTGAAAATGGATGCAACTTAAGTGATATGTGCTGATAGCTTATTGATTCAAAAAGTCCTAAACAATGATGATTTATTTTAACCCATAAAATTGTAAGATCAGAACTAAACCAAAATTCTAAGTTTTGTTTGATCATCATGCTTTCTTGACATCAATAATCTGACTAGGATGAAGTATACATCTAGTTCATCCTATTTGGAAAAAACTGTTACTTTCATTTGCATATCATGTTCTATTTTACATTTTGTTTTCTCCTTTGAAATTCTGTTTCATTATTCAAAATATTCACTAGTATCCTCAGCCTTTCGGGTATAGAAATAAAGATGTAGCAAAAATAGAAGCTTTTACACTGAAAAGAGCAACAAGCACATAAAAAATGAATGATGAGGGAAGAAGCTTTACTTACTCGCACAGAAATGCATCAGCTTCATCAATGAAAAGCAATAAGCCCTTTTTTGATTTCTTAGACCAATCAAACAACTGGTGTATTTTTGTAACAGCCTGTGGCCCCAGTGGAGCAACATCTCCTCCAGTCATCAATGCATAATCTAATCCCTGCAAAAAATTGAAAATTAGAAATTAGAAATAATATGGCCATTAGAGAGACAGTTAAAATAAAATGTGGTTGGTCTGATGTTTATAAAGCATGCAACAAACATCCAAAAGTACGGTGCTGAATATGCTTTTGAAGTGAGTATATATTCCACTTAGAATTTCAACAGCAGCAGGAACTGCATTCCGTATTTAAAAGGCAACACGAGAATAAATATATCTTTTGAGCCTCTTAAACAGATAACTTTGAATGAAACAGTTGCATTCCCCATATTGTCCTCAAACTTGATGAAAAGGAAGAACAAAGAAAAAAATGAGAAGCACAGAAATTTGCTGATAAGTTCACATTCGGATCAATCAAATAGTTTCAATTAATATGAAAGACAACATGAATTTTAACCTTCTTGAATTAGGAAGAACCAAGCTTTGAGCATGTACCGTGAAAGTTCTGTTTGTGTGGACAAATAGACTAGGAAAGTAAATTGTATATAATTTGTTAGAAGCCAGAATGACAAGAACAATAGAGAAATAGATCTCTTACAGATTTTTTAGCCAACTCTCTGGCAGCCATTGTCTTCCCTGTTCCTGGAGGGCCATAAAAAAGCATGTTTCTGAATGGTGCCTGATGTGATTTTGTATTTGCAGTTGCTGATGCCAGCTGCTCAATTCTTTTATTAAGAGAAGGATGCAAAATTACATCACCAAACCCATTTCCATTTTTGGAAGCAGATCCCGAATTAGTACGACGGGATAGGGTGCTCATAGCTCGAGAAAACATGCCTGACCATGGATATTTCCCTCTAGAGGACTCCCGGATCAATGATGGTTGTCCCAATATTCTGTCCACATATCCCCATATAACTCTTGCACCTTCCCTGCAGCAGAGAGAAAATACTAGAGTAAGTTTTGCAGAAAGCCATATAAACATTATACAGAAAGTCCAATAGAAATGTAAATTATGCAACTCTAGCATACATCTGACAATAAAATCATTTCAGTAAGAGATAAAGAATAGATTGATAATTAAACAAAGAAAGAAAGAAAGGAAGAAAAAGGTACTTCAAGTAGAAAGGCTGCACAAATAAGGAGGGTAGGAACATTGTATGGATAAATCTTCCAATGTCCATCAACTGTTAGAATTCAGGTCATGAAGAGAGGTTTCCAACAGATATTGAAACACACTTCTGTGATACTACAAATTCCAGGTTCAGACAAATTACAAAGGAAGGCAACATTTTCTGTCACTAAACATGACAATTGGGGAAATTGCCCTAGCCACCTTGATATTGGGGTCATATTGCAATATCCCCCCTAAATAAGAAAAATTGCAATGCCTACCCTAATCTACAGATATTTTGGCCAATTCCAAATTGTCCAAAATTTGCTGTTAAGTTAACATGTACCTGATTGCATGTGGGTAGAAAATGAAGATTCATTAGTCCATTTAAGTGTAAAGATTGTTTTGCCCACCATGTGCGAGTTGAATTAAAAGATAATTTTGGACAAAAGTTCCTTTTTTTGGGCCAGAAATTTTGGACAACAGTTGGAAATGGAATTAGCCAAAAACTTAATAGATTAGGGAGGGAGGGCATCAAAATTTTCCTTAGCTTAGAAGAACATTGCAATTAGACCCAAAGCTCAGGGGGATTTATGCAATTTCTCCAATAAGTTTCTATTCTTCTTTTTGGGGGCACAGAAACTACAGAGTACCTCATTGATTCCACAGCAAAGTCCTCAAAAAATACAGAAAATAGTATCTGCACTAGACCAGTCAGGATTTGGGCCCAACCATAAGTAGAGTAGAGTGAATTGTGGATTCATCACTAATTATGAAAATAATGGACAAGACGTAGGTTGCTGGCTAATACATTGGTCAGTTATAGTGAAATCAGACATTATGCAAATATTATCAGTTATTATAAACTTACACCAAAGGAAATATATTCATTGGTGGAAGACGGTCCTTGCCAATCAACAACAGTACATTTCGAAAATAAATATGACAACACACACACATCATTGTTCAAAACACGGGCAAACATTAATCAATCTGATGCTTACACCAATAGGCCAAAAACCTATCAGGCAACCATTTAGTGAAACAGATTTATGGTGTAGTTCAGACACCACCAGTAATCAACAGTAGCTCAATTAACCAAACGAAGACAGACTTTGCAAGGGATATCAAATATAAGTTTTCAAGGTAATAGTAAAAGGGTATTAAAAAAATGGTTTGAGGAATTGGCAACTCATGCATAACTTACTGAACAATATATACCTTGTTGTGTATACCCCTGCTGCTAGAGCTGTCACACCACCAACTGCTACAACCATCTTATTTTGATCTGTTAGAATGGCTCTTAGTCCCCCTGCAAAAAATAGATAAAGTTTCTCAGTTAGAGGCAAGTCTGAAATTCATCTGAACTGGGTAACTAAAAAGACTGCAGATTCAATATTGCCTATCTGGTAGGAGTTATACCTCCAATGTGGTCAAAAGTAGTATTAATGGCAGAAATCCATTTCTCTCTCTCAGCATTAGCACGATCAATTAGCATTCGCCTGTTAACGTCCTCAGCTAGCTTTGCTTCATGGGCTCTTCCTTCAGCTTCTGCCATAGCCCTTACTCTGATTGTTTCACGTTCCATCTCAGCCTTTTCTCTTTCTGTTTGTCTACGTTGTGCTTGAATCTGTTCTTCTGTTGCACGTCGAGCTTGCTCCTGTCTAATTGATGACTCTTCTTGTAGTTCTACAAGCTGTTTGTTCCTAGCTCTCTGAAGTTCATTTTCTAACTGATAATAATACAAGAATGAAAATCATTCCATAAAATAACCGTACAAAAAGTCCAAGGTTTAAAAGATTAAATACCTATCGCCAAGAAAAAGATGAAATACCTGTAACCTCTTCTTTGCCAATTCATCCTCGTAGCGAGCCATTTGGGATTTTATTTGAGCCTGATGCTGGGCCATCTTCTTTTGTTCGTCATATATAATCCTTTGTCTTTCCTGCCAGTGAAGAAGAAGACATAATTTGAGAAACCAATTGCCATATCAAAAACCAAGTCATTATTTTCGTGCAAGTATGTCCATCCGGAAAAACATATATTAGAGCTCCAAATGCTGCATACTACATTCTTATCCATTTGTTTTAAGGACATGTCCACAATTCATTACAAATATGATTATCTCTTTACTGAGAGTGAAAGGAAAAGTCTAAATGGAAAACAATTTGTTTTCTTTTGATAAAATTGGTGAACAGAAAATGAACCCTGAAAGATGGTGGTGATGTATCTCAAGAGTCAAAAGTTTTTTTTTTTTTAATAAAAGAATATATTAAGACAAGGCAGAAGGATACAAAGGATGGAGGACCAGAGATACTCTTAAAACAAAAGGAAAAACAAAACCAAACAAACTGGTACAATCAGCTTGAAAAAGCTCTCCAATCCCTCTGAATACCTGTCAAAGAAACACCCTTATAATACCCATGAGCTGACACCCATAACGAGGCAAAGAAAAAAGTTCTATCCTATAAACGAAGTGTTGGTGTAGACCTCTAGTTGAAAATGCTAACATTCCATTCCAACCATAAACACCACAATCCTGTACAGATAGTGCACTTCAAAAGCACCTTGCCCTCCCTTCCCCTTGCAAGGGTGTGCCTTACAGATGATAAAGATAAGCATACACAAAATCTAGCACATAAAGCTAGTAAGAGAGAATGGATATTTAAGCCCTACTCTTGATACTGTGTAACTGTTTGTAACTATCCCAATAATTGAGAAATTCCCTACTGGTATAGCTAGATTCCTAATCTACAACTTGTCAGCAGAATAAAATTTAATCCCTGAATCCAGAGGAGACCACAATCCCTGCCTCAAACTTTAAACAACACAATAGCCCCAAAGGAGGCTATGGCAAGTGGACTGTCAAAGTTGAGAGGGATCCTTCTTGAAGAATGAATTCATCACTGGGAGCCCCAAAGGAACAGCATAGCCGGGTTCATGATCATAATCAAAGCTTGGAATCAGTCTATCAGAGCAGAACTTAGTTTTCATTTAAAGCACCATTTTCAGGGGATTGAATATTTTTCTGACTTCGCTCTTTTAAGTTCTAATCAAGTAATTAAATCAGAAATAGTGATGAAAGATCACTTGGACATTTCAGTTATGAAGGTTTCTTCTTTGCTGTCAGAGAAGTTGTGAGAGAGGCCACACTCATCTCAAAATCTCTCCTTGTTTGGGATTCCTGCGTCCAGTTAATGGAGTCTACTTAAGACATACTATATTTGCAATCCTTGGGAATGGATCCTATGACCTCCAAAGGTGATTAATACAATCAAACAATAACTGGGTTTTATTGCTTTTTATTCCTTTTTCCCCCTGCAAGACATTTTAAAAAATGGTAATATGAAAAGGCAAATGAAAGGTTTCTACAGAAAAAATTGATCAATTGCAAGGAAAGCGTAGTAGCATACCATGCCTTAGAATAAATAAGCCTTCATGTATCATAATTGATGAGGATAGTGATGAGGAAAACGGTCCACCATGGTAACAGTGAACTGAAATTTAATACCTCAGGTAACTTTACAGTTGTATATATTACCTTCATCACAAAGGGTTGCTAAATTTAATTTGTCAGTTTAGCACTGTACAATCACAATTTTTTACACAATTCAATACGCACCACTTAAGCACCATAACTAAGGATTTAGATTTCAAAAATTATCCAGAGGGGGAAAGTGGGTACAACATGCATGAACTAGGCATAAAACATAAAGTATACAAAGAATATAAAGAAAGACAGTAAAACATTTAAGTGATTATCTCTAACAAGCAAATAAATGCTCAACAAAAGCCCACGTATTTCAACTTATGCAATTAAGTTGACAACATGGCTTTCTACTAACCTATATATACAAAACGAAAGAGCATAGTTATCAGGTTCTACTTACAGTTTCATGCTGTGCTTGCAGTTCTTTGGCCTCAGCAATCTTTGCATCCATTTCCTTCTGCTTTGTCTCCTCTTGCTTTTTTATGAAATCAAAGACCTATGAGAAGAGAAAGTAGAACTTGATTTCATATGACTTTACTTTTAATAATCAAATTAACAAAAAAAAAAAAGGACTAATGGTTTCTCTTTTTCTCCTTTCCACTTTTAGGCTTTCAACCATTGGGTAGTCATCTATTTTTTCTTACTTTGTTTCAGAGTGAAATAATTGGGAGAAGGGGGGGAACAAAAGAAAGCCTTATACTGCAGGTTTGTTAACTTTCTGGTAGTACTAACACAGATATTTCATATCAGAAAATTCTAAAATTTGAATAATTCCCTTTTCATAATTTTATGCTTCAACTTTCCTTATCAAGTCACTCATTTTTTGTTCTCAAAAATAAGATAGACAATTTATTTCCAACACTCCTTTCGTTTATTTACTGGAGTAGACGTGATGAGAGAGAAAATGTCTTGGGAGATAAGCTGCCCTCCTATGATAAAGGAAGATGCCAAAAAAATAAATAAATAATTAAGGGAAAACACTTCCCATCTTTTCAAATATCTGTCAATGGAGCTCCCTCTTAACACCAAATGCAGGGCTCCAAAAACAAAGCCAAGAATATTATCTCGTCCAATGCCCCTTTTCAATAAGATTACTTCCAAAATCAAATTATAAAAAGGAACTATAAAAAAAAAAAGGTAAATTAAGATCAACACCATTGCATGAATCCTAAAATTTTCAATTTTCAAACCTTTTTGGCATCTGATGAGGATGCACGCTCAAATTTCTTGAGAATCTCGGCCCCTTTCACCAGCGGTTCTGGATCAAAACCAGCAGACGTGGTCCTTGGGTTATCATTCCGAACCTTGGGTTGTGGCGGCGGCTGAGTATCCTGCGGCAAATTGGGCAGCGTGGGCGTAGGCGGCAATGTATTATCAGAGGATTGAGGAGCATTTGAAGAAGAAGATGGAAAGGTTGAAAAAGGAAAGTTGAAAGGTCCTTCAGCAAAAGCATGGTTGCTCTGAGAAAAACCAGCTGAGGCTGCTACAGCAGCTGAGAGTAGCGCTGCCGAATAAAGTTTTCCCATTTTATTTCGTTGATGATTTCTGACCAGAGAAGAATGAAAGTGAAAATGGAAACAGAAAACCAAAGTCTGAAGCTTTTGTATTTTATTATATTGTGTTGTAGTGAAAAAATGCGAGGGTTTAATAAGAGGGGTTTAGCAGCTTGAAGAACAAGGTGTTAGACGTTGAAAGCCGCCCTTCCATTGAGAGAGGAATATGAGAGACAAGAAACAGAGAGGGAAGGGGTGGGTTGGTTCAGGGTTTTTGTAGGGTTTCTGGGTTTTGCGCTCCACACGTGGTCTCGACTCGGATCGGACCATGTCCATTTGGATTTCCAACCCGATTATTTGAGGCGTAGGGTCCTGCATTAACATTATAATATTTTGGGAAAATCATTATGAGATTTCAATATTTTCTATTGGCAACTATTTTTTTAAGAATTTGCTTGTCACTAATGTGAAAAAACAAAAATATCTTTAGTCTAATTATTCAATTTATATTTGAACCCAATAATTACATATTAAATAAAATAATTATATATTTTATACATAATAATTATACATATAAACATAATAATCACATAACATTTAAAGTATTTTAGTCATTTCACTTTGTATGATAGACACTTTCTTAAAAAGTAATTATTTTTGGTCATGTATTTAGTACTTTATTATAGAGATACTGGGTTCAAATTCTATTGGGAACGCGTGGAGTAGAATTTTAAAATGGGATAAGCTATCCCTATTGTGTAGCCTCTAATAGACAAAAAAAAAAAAAACTTTTAAAACTTTTTTAATTTTTTCTTCAAGTTTTCAAACTTAAGAATAAGTATCCTTAATATCTTTTTAGAAAAATTCTACCCTAATCTTTAAATTTGTGTGACTCTGAAATAATGACAAAGCATAACTTCTTTTAAATTTATTATTCTTGGGTTCCTAATGTTAGAGAGAAAAAAAATGTGGGTTTCAAATATAAGCACTTCCAATTTTGTGCTTTTTTATATTGTGTAAAATTTTAAAATATTTTTTAGTAGTATGTAGTTACTTAATTTATATATGTGATGAGCAAAATGCAATCTTTCCACTAAAGACTATCCCAAAATTGCCCATCAACATTTCAAGGTACGTTCACGTGTAAAAATTCATAGTTTTCCAAATAATGATCTATTGATAGACTTACATGATTGACAGAATAAAGATTTGGGGCCTCAAGTAACACAACCATTTCAAAGACCTAAGTAATTTTCTATGCATTTTTAGGGAGTAAAATTACCTTTTACTCCTTTTATCAATGTTGCATACTCAAGTATTATGTCACACGTGCAAAGCACGTGTTAAAACACCTTCTCTCGGCTAGGCGGGCCTGCTGCCATTATCTTCTAATCTCTCGGCTCATTTAGCTCCACCGCCGAGCAACACACAATCTTGAGGCTTAACGCCTATTCTTCGCTTTTCTCCGGCAACCAAAGCTAGCTCCGCCGTCGTGTATAAGACAAGCTCACGGTTAATGGTCCGAAGATGGCTTGCGTAGTATCATCTTCAACAATATCATACTCCTCCCTGCTAGTCCAACGCCAACCATCTTGCTCAATTCAAAGGGACAAACCCACGTCGCTCTCATGGGTTTCTTCATTTCCTAATTTCAACATTAGCATAAGCTCTATCACGAAACCTCCCAATCCATCGCTCAACAACGTAAGCCACTTTCTTAGATACACCAATCTTGTTTTCTTTTCCTTTTCCATTCTTTTACATCTAAATACTCCAATTCAAACAAAATTTGATGACTGAATTGCATTTAACTGGAGTGATAATGATTTTAATTGATTTTTATAGTTGTATTCAGCTCTGTTTATGATGATGGTGGTGCTGTTTTACTATTTTTTTTTTTTTAATGGAACATTGGGTATTTCAATTTGTTTATATTATTTTCTTATCTTAGCTATTTGGAGCTAGTTTAGTTTCTTCTCAGTAAGCAGTAGAACTTAATTGGCTTGGTTATCTTTTCTGTAAGCATTCTGATGTTTTATCTAAGAACAGTATTTTTAGTAATTTGTTTACAAAAATTCTGATGGTTGGAATCTCTCTAATTTTTTTCTTTAATGGATTTAATGAAAGAGGATAAAAGTAAAAGGCATATTTCTTTATAAAAGTGGCTCATGAAAGCTTTCAGACACTCCAAGGCAAAACAACATCTTTAGTGAACGTCATTGGGGAAATCTTAATAAAGACCATATGATATAAATGGACACTGAATGTATGTAATTCTTTGGTATATTAATTAGAATAGGAATATGGGATTTCTGACTTCAGTTTATGTCCAAAATACAAAATCTTCAAGAGAAAGCGAATCTGTAACTTAAACAGAATTGGAACTGCCTTTCTCTGACTGTTTTTTGTTTAGAAGTAGTGGCTGTGGAGTGGGCAGCAGTTCTACCTTGGTTGGGTTTTAGGGCTATGACACAGTATAGATTGTTACAGAGGTTTTATGTATTTTGAGAACTATATGAATGTGACTTGTGGGGCCTATTTCCTACACTAGTTGACCAAAGTATGAGGTGCTACTCCACCTTAGAAGTGTAGGTCTGATTCAAATCTTCTCATTGAGCTGAAAATGGTCATTATTCAGATGCAGCTATAGCTTCTCTTTGACTACTGATTGGTAGAAGCAATCTGGCACTTCAAGTTGGTTTCTTCTTTTATCTAGCACATTCAAGTTCTGAACCATTTCAAGGAAACGCTGGAGCTAGATTGGCAAGAACGAGATGCCTTTTGATGGGGGTAAGAGTTGCTTGGCCTGCCATCTTTAGCTCCAAGTCTGGAAGGGCTACTTGAGTCCTCTAGCCGAAATTATCAACAAAAGAAATTGCTGTGATTTAAATGTTGGTGCTCCATTTGAGTGTACCAAAGGAAGGGGAAACTCTCTTTGGCAATTGATATCTGACATAGAAATTTTTATTTTATTTTATTTTCTGAATTGCCCTTTCATAGTTAGCACATGCAGTGTCATGTAACTTTGATTATTTTGTTAATCTAGAAGGAAGCAGTTGGAACCTATTTTTTTTTTTTTTTTTTTTTCCTTTTTCTACAGTTTTTATTTCCTATGTCCTCGCTACTGTCTAACATTCACAACAGTACAATTGAACTCAGGTCATACTGAATCCTTGGACAGGAACTATTTCTGAAGTTCTTTGTTGTTAGGATACCTAAATAGCTCCTTAGGTTGTTCAATACAGTGAGCAACCAAAGCATCCTTCATTTTGTGAAAACTGAATTCTCATAACATTTATCACCTTGTCTATCAATAATTCTCTAATGTTTCTCACATCAAATGATACTCTTCTGGAGCCGTCTCCTTTTAGAAAGTCATACATCCTGGCTTTCCCCCTTTGTTAGGCCTTAGCGGGCCCAGGTGCCTGATCAAACAATTATTGATGTTAGATCTCTGAATCCTAAATCATCATGTGGGTAAGATAAGCCTATTTTCTAGTACCACTACTTAGTCTATTATTTACCCACACGAAGTTTCTTTGTAGTCTGCAAACATCACATCTCCAAGAGGATGATGAATAAAATATTGAACTATGAGTATCTTAAAGTCTGACAATTAAAATCCTACTAGGCCTTTTACTTGATTTATATCTTGCTTAAAGTGGAGACTTGCTTCCCTCTATGCTCTGTTTTCTCACTTTGCATTGCCAAGTTATAATTCAATAGTTGATCTTTCTAATTATCCAAGTTTAGGAAGTTCTTTAATTGAACTTAATGCTATGCATTATCATATTCCCTCTTTCTTGGGAGTCTGGACCGATTTATTTTTCTAATTTGTTTGCAGAACTCAGACCACCTTGAATAAGTAAATTGTTCATTCTCCATTCCAATTCAGATAGTATAGTTTAACAGATTTCAACTACCAGCTTGCTCAATGAAATTTGATGCATAATGATTGCTACCTTGTAATCGTGACATGATATATGGCGTGTGCTTCTGATTTGAAATACTGATAGTTATCAGAAGAGCTGATGAGAAGTATAATTGAACTTAATTTTTGGTTTGCTTTTGGTATTGCATGAGGCCTTTTTTCTAAAAAAAAATAATAATCCTCTGATATGAATTGTTGATTGCTTGGTGTTCTTGTTCTTTCTGAAAAATTTGGAGGTTGACTTAAAGATTACATAGAAAACAGATGTAGATCTATATATAAATGCTGACTTTCTGTTAACTCACATTATCTAAGAGAAGTAAAACAATCTCTTGCCACCAACTTCTGTAGGGTTCTTTCATTTCAGCTGCCTGGACCCGAAGATCTCGAAGTGAAGCTGCAAAGAGACCTAACAGGAAATCATGGAAGCAGAGGACGGATATGTACATGAGACCATTTTTGTTAAATGTTTTCTTTTCAAAAAGGTTTGTTCACGCAAAAGTTATGCACCGAGGAACAAGCAAAGTGATATCAGTTGCTACCACAAACGCCAAGGATCTTCGAAACTCTCTACCATCGCTGACGGATAATAATGCTTGTAGAGTAATAGGAAGGCTTATTGCTGAGCGATCAAAGGAAGCTGATGTATATGCAATCGCTTATGAACCGAGAAAGGATGAAAGGATTGAAGGTAAACTGGGGATTGTACTTGATACCATTAGAGAAAATGGAATAATATTTGTTTGAGATAACTCCTGATCAATTCAGGTTGTTTAAGATGTATCTTTCAGTAATTTAGTGGGTTTTTTTTCCGGCAAATTCTCTCTAATAGCTTATTGATCTTTCATTTTTTGATTTGCCCATATTTGATGCAGTGGAATCTTGTGCTTTTATTGAGTTTTGCTGATATATACTGTTGTGTAAGTGGTGTACGGTACATGCTTTCCATAGGATGTCCAAATCTTGCCTTAAGATTTCTCCGAACTTGCAATATCAAAAATAGGAACAAGAAAATTATTGTTTGGTTTCAAAAGTTTAAAGAAAAGACTATTTGGATTCGAACATTAAAGAATTTTAATTTGTTTTTTTTTTTTATACGGTATGAAATATTTAAAATATTCATTTGTATTATGTGTTTATTTCGTTTATTTTTTATAATAATAATCTCTGTATATAAAATAATTAAATAGTATCAATATATTTTTGAACATTTCACATGGTATATGAGAAATTAAATTGGAAATCTTCCATGTTTAGAACTCAAATGATATTTTCTTTTAACTTTTGGAACCAAGCAATACTATTCTCAATAAAAAATTAACAACATTATCTTTCACAAAGATATCAAATATATATATTGAAATATTGTGTATATAAATATAAGGTGTTATGTTACACTACTTCTAAAAGATGGTGTAGTTATATTTCACCTGTCACCACCCAAGTGATGAGTGTAGTACGGCCAAATAACATATAATTAATTTAGTATAATATTCTATATTCTAAAGCTAATAAATTCTTAGGTTTTAAACCTTAGATAAAAAGAAATATCGTGTATATAAATAACATATAATTAATTCAATATAATATTTTATATTCTAAAGCGAATAAATCCTTATATAAATAACATATAATTAATTCAATATAATATTCTATATTCTAAATCGAATAAATCCTTAGGTTTTAAACCTAGGATAAAAAGGTAATTTAGGTGCTAAAAGTACCTACTTTTCAAACAAGTGTTTATTGCAGGCGAGAGCGAGGAATTTTTCCAAGAGACCGGGAGCCAAGACTAGGGCGTCCCTTGATGGCATTTCAAAGCACTATCTTGTTCTTTAGTGCTCGTATATATTTTTTTTTTGGGATTATATAATACTACATAAATATGTTATACTACATTAACATGATAAATATATATAATTTTTATATTTTATTGAATATAAATATAATTTATTTTATTTTCTCAAATAAATTTAAAAACAGTTAATTTGTACACATGTCATTCTCATATTGGTTAATCTCATGTAATATAACATATTATATAAATATGAAAAGTATCTAAAAAACTTCCATCTTTTTTTTTTTTAATATGAGATTTTAGGTATTAAGGATACCTCTCTCCATACATATAAACATCCAATTTTTAAAATTCAAACCAATATCATCACTTTTAGACAATTTCAACAACCAAGTTTAGACAACCACCCTTAATGTAAGGATTTTTTTACGCAAATTCAACTTAATTTGAATATTTTGGTAGTTTCCTATTTTGAGGTTTCTTGAAGTACAAGTCGTAATTCTCTATTGCTTACCAAACAAGTCTTGATAATTCCATAAAATAGAATTATTATAGCTCCAATTATGCTTTATTTGGCTAGTTCTTAAGTTATTTTGCATGAATGTGTATAATATTCTCTAGTTATTTATTAATCTTAGTTAGTGTCAAAGTTATAGTTTTATTTAATTTTTTAGCATGTTTTTAGCTCATTCATAGTCCTTTTTGATTGATCTTGAAGGTTAGAGCAGTAGGAGGGTGAAAAAGGAACTAAACGGGACAACACAAGTGCTAGAAAAGCTCTCTGACTAGCCAGCGCCCAGCGCCAGCATGGCAGAGAGGAACTTCGCTTCCCAGTGAGCCAGCGCCCAATGCCAGAACTCCAGCGCCTAGCTCCAACCATCCAGCAAATCAGAACTTGCCTTGTCTTCATTGTCTAGTGCCCAGTGCTGGCTTCACTGCTGAGGTGTCTTTCCACCTGTCTCTTGGCCATAACCTACCTATAAAAGGAACAAGAGAGAGAAAAGAAAGGAGATCCGGAGGAGAGCCTTCAAGAACAAAGAAGAGGAAGGAGCTAGAGCACTTTTGGAGGATTCCACTCCGATTTCACATAGTTTTTCTTCTCTTCTCTCTTAATGAACTCTATTTCTCTGTATTCCTCTGTTTTAGCTATGAGTAGCTAAACCCCCTTTAGTTAGGGGTTTGATGTAGCTAGGTTGTGGATGAAGTTTTATTGTTGAATGAAGTTATTTTGATGCAAGTCTCTTTGTTGGAGTAGATTTTACCGCTCTTAATGCCTTTAAATGCTTAGCTACCACTTGAATGGTTTATTGACTTATGTTGATGCTAGGGATAGTAAGATATGAGTATGCTCTGTAATTTTTACCATAAATCAAGTTAATCTAGGAATAGATAACTTAGTTTAAGTGATTTTGAATTAATTTCCTACAACTTAATCACCTAGACAAGTTAATTGTACCAAGGAATTGGACAATTAGTTGGGATAGGGAGGATTGTTTCTCCAAGGGATTGGGTTCAATCAATTTAGGGAAATTGGCCAACAGCAAAGGATTTGTAGCTAGGATAATGTATTCTTCAGTAATCCAAAGGTTGTTTTGTCTATGAAATAACCGGAGTCCAAACCAAGTGAAATCAGCCCCCTAACCTTCTCTTGTTAATTGTTAATCCTTTACTTTAATTGCTGATTAAGTTGTTAAGCTGTGCTATTCAGCTCATTTCGATTGATCATTGGGATCCATGTTATTAGTATAGCTTTCTCAAACTCAACCCATTGAATTTTCCAAATAGAATCATTGTTAGTGAAATTGGTAATTGCTAACGTCAAATCCCTGATGACGATACTCTACTCACTTTTATATTACTTGTGTGGCCCGGTATACTTGCCGGTAGCAAAATCCACAACAAGTCTCGAAGTTATAAAAGCTTATATTGAAAAAAGGTTTTAACAAATTATTTATCAAAATAGTATACTTTTTATTATTTTATTCAAAGAAAGCAGGCAAGATGAGTCACGCTACTACTTATAAAGTAGTGTGACTCTAAGGGTCATACTACTTTGAAGTAGAGTTACACTATTTATAAAGTAGTGTGACCATTTTTTCTGCGTGCTTATCAATAATATAATCAAAATTGTCCAAAATTAATAAATAATTTCTAAACTACACCATTTATATAAATACTTTACAAAACTATATTTTTTTTAAGAGTAAAACCCTTTTTTAGTTCTTGAAAAATGCAGTTACTGACAAATTCGTTCTCTAAAAATTTTCGGTGACAAATTGTCATTAAATTATTATTCCGTCTGACAAATTAGTCATTTGGTACTTTAATGAGAAAAGTTATGGACCCCTACAGACCCCTTTCTTAAATTTGTTTTATTGATATTGCTTAGCTATGTTTAAGCTCTCATTTTCTCATTTCAAGTTCTCCTTTACTTTTCATTGATCTTGCTTACCATAGGACTAATTTGTCAGCGGAATAATAATTCAAGGACTAATTTGTCACCGAAAATTTTTGGAGAACGAATTTGTCAGTGACTATACATTTTTCAAGGACTAAAAAAGGGTTTTACTCTTTTTTCAATCATTTCTCCAAGGTTTTGAGACATGAGATGAAGACTTGCAAGTTGCAACAATAAATATCCAGTATACCCTCATAGTACTATTGAATTTGAGACAGATGTAAGGATAACGAAGAGATAGATGTGAGATTACATATGTTTGAATAGTCCCACAAACTTACAAGTTTGAAGCAACCTAAAATTTGTTGCCCTTGATTTATTTGATGTTGACTTTTGGGGTTATGATCTGTCCCAACACTCCTATTAGCTGTTATCAGCAAGAAACGTGAAAAATATAACTCTTGTCAGAATATATGTTTCTAAAGGAATAATCCTCAGCATATACTCTTGTCATAAAGACCAAACAATTCGGCATTGTTATTTTATTTTGTTATTTGCCAGAGCTCAAGGTTTTCTGCGCTTTATGCAACCATGGATATATGTTTGTTGCTGGTCATCCAATCTTATCTCTTTTGCATAAGACTGCTTGATTAGATGACCATCAACAAACATGTATATCATTTGTTGCACTCTTCTATTAATCATTTGTTGCAACATAACCTTAAAAAAAATGTCCGATAATTGCAAAGCTCCTTGAAATTCTCGTCTCTGCAAAATTCTTTTAACACTCCTGTTTTTTGTGGGTGCTTCAATGTGAATTACAAGTAAGCTTTGCCACCTTGAGATTTGGTGCTTCTTATTATCTGATTGTTTTGGTAGGTAATCTCATTTTTAGTTGGCTTCCTCAGGTAATTAATTCCTTGAGTTTACATTTCTTTCATTGGTTTTCCTCCTCTTATACTGGTTTTTCTCAGTAAACTTTCTACTTTTATCAGTTTGGACCTTAGCTTTGGTTTAATCTGCAGAAGATGCACAGCACATCTTTCCATTTTTAGATATGACTTCATTTTGCTCAACTATTGTATTGTTTCAGAAACGTTCTTTAAGGGTCCAAGTGAGAACTGATTTGCTCATTGCTAGTGTGATTCATAAAGCAAAAGGAGCAAGGATCACCAACATGCGTGTACAAATGTCTTCTCTGCCAGCAGATACCACGCGGAATGTTTTATACTTTTATAATTATAAACATGACAAAACTAGAGTTTATTGAAAAAACAAATTCCATTATATTTTAAGTTATGCCAACCTGAGGTTTGTTATTAACGAATGTGACAAATCCAACAAGAACAAGGGACAGCGGTTTCCAAGCTATACAGCAGAATTCTACTTTATCATTGGCAGTGAAAAGTTCGATAAAACCAAGAACAAAGAGAGCTTTTATTTTAGCCGTGTCAATCTCTGAATGGAAAGAATCAAGCAGCAAAAAATAGAGCATCAAAGGCAAGAAGAAATTTATGATGGAGATGGACAAACACTGTGTCTTGTGCTTGCTTGTTCTTGCTGCCATCACTCTTGGTATTTCAGTTGCATTAGGTGCAGATGATTTAAAAAGCAATTTGCTTTGCAGCCAGTGCACCAAATGTGATGCTAATAATAAGTGTCCCCCAAGTGAAGACTACCCTCACATGACAGCTTTTGATGACACTCTAATTTCTGGTGCTTTACAATCTGATTTTGTGGGTTTGAATGACAGAGGTGTTTACTCAGTTCCTGATATCAAAGGTGGTGAGTCCAAAGAGAACAATGCTTATTTTGGCTGGAATATCTCCTCTGGTTCAGTTTCAGGTTACCATAGGTATGTGATTCTTGGTTCTGAGTTCCCCTCTTAAATCTAATCAGTATAGAAAATAAAACAGTGAAAGATCATACTCTTCTCATTGGAGTCCTTCACACACCACTTAGGTGCACACTTGTATACACCTACATAGGTTTTACATGCATCTTAGCTATCAAGGCCTTGCTGAAACTTCTTGCAATCTCAGTTTTTTTTGGGCTAAGTGATGATTTTTTGAACTTCAAACAGTTTACATGCTGCTGCTCATTTAGGCTTGTTTAGCTTGAGAAATCTATGTTGTATGTGTAGGCTCACAAAATTAACGAGCCAACCTGAGCTGAGCTCGAGCTTGCAACTTTATAAACAAGCTTAGGCTTGCTTGACAAGCGGGTCGAGCCAGATCAACCTAGTATTTGGCTTGGCTCTGTTCGGCTTGATGACATGCCTAGAAGAGATTGGTGTGGAAGTATGTGCAAAGTAATGTGTAATTATCATTATTCTTTTAATTGTGTTATCTCATTTTACTATATTGTTATGTTATGCACCATATATCTTTAGATTTAGCAACTACATGGACAAGTGCTCAAGGGGGCAAAGTTACCTAACTGTGGACAGGAATGGCAAGGTGAGCCTTGCCTCATTGAGCTCTCTGCAAAGCTTGTCAGCAGCTGACTGGAAATCCATCAATCCACTAAACAAGTTGAACCACCGCGGATTCCGGTTTTGGATATCTCGTAGTTCAGGGAAATGTCTTACAGTTTTTGAAGGGAAGACAAAGAAGAGAAGTGTAGGAATAGCCAATTGCAAGTTTGATGGATCAAACCCCTTCCAGCTATTTGCTCTCCGCTTCCATTACCACAAGGCCTTCTGTTGTTGTGGACTTCACAACAACTAAAATAGCAGATTGGCACTAGCAACTGAAAATGTATCAGTGTCATGTAGACTGCAATATGAAATTCTTGAAAGAAATTCTTAGGTCTATTAGTATGATCTACAACATGTAATCTCAATAATAAAAGTTATAGTTGAAGGAATACATGGTGCTAATGAACAATTCATTCCTGCAATAGAGAAAATCAAAAGGTTTAAATGTACTGCAAGTATTGGACAAATTTTGAATTAGGTCCCTATAGTTTTATTTTTCTCTTTTGGGGTTCTTGTAGTTTAAATTTTTTTTAATTGGATCCCTGCTATCACCCTTAATTATAATTCTATCAGTTAGTGCTAATATAGCAAATGACTTGTCTATGTGGTCATAAAAAAAGTTGACGTGGTGCCAAAATAGTACAAAAATTGTTATCTCATCAAATTTTGGATTAAAAAAGTGCATTAAAACGTTGATGATGTGATAATTTTTGTGACATTTTGACCGTAGGGACCCAATTTAAAAAAATTTAAACTATAAGAACCCTAAAAAAAAAAAAATAATTATAGAAACTTAATTCAAAATTCGTATAAATTACAGGAACCTGCAGTATATTTAAACCAAATCAAAACAAAATATTGGAACACATGTTAGGGGTCAGTTCACTCTCGGTGTGTACAACAGTTCTTTGTTCTCCGACTTGATCCAAGGGCATTACTCAGAAGTTAATTGTAGTATTAACCACCCAAATGGATAATAAAGCAAATTAAGAAAAAAAATAATGTTGTCTTGATACTTAATACTACCCAAACACTGCTTTCTAGTGCTTTTCCCATAGACAAATCTCAAAATGCTGCTGTTACAGAGTGGCATCTTTCACCAAGTGTCTGTGTATTCATATCTTCATTGAAAAAACAAAACAAAAAAAGTAAAATATATTTTTCGTCATTGAATTATTTTTCAAATATTATTTTAGTCATTCATTTATTTTTAGTATTATTTTAGTTCTCAAATAATTACAATATTTGTCAAATTAGTCATTCGTAGCATAAAAAATTATAACTTAAATGACTAATTTGACAGACAGAATAATTATTCGAGAACTAAAGTGACATTTGAAAAATAATTCAAAGACAAAAAATATATTTAACTCAAAAAAAAAAATGCTTTTCAAAGAATTATGAGAAGGTCTTGATGTTGTTGAATCTGAAATACTCATGTTGGAAAACTTTTGTAGTAGAAGATTGTGTTCTTTGGCCGCATCATGAGCTTTAAATGGATCTTTGAAAGCAGTTGTATGAAATATAAGACCATAGAAAGTTGAATTTCCTTCGTATATGAATGCTAAAACATAGCTAGAACATATAGAATTATATTTACAGATAATCTAGATACAGAATTCAGAATCTCCAGTTTCATCAATCAAATATCAGATTATGGAGCAACTAACATCAATAATTTCAAAAAAATCAGTTGGCAATTTACTAACTCAAAATGCTAGCTAGAGGGTGAAAGAGTAGTCCCATTTTAAAGATCAGCTCCATCTACATGCCAATGCCCACAAAACTGAGTTTTTTCCTCCTACTAGCATAGTATGTCATGTCATTTAGAGCTCATCTAAGGGACATTTACAAGTAATCTACCCAAGTCCCAGAATGAAGCTACTTGGTAATTTTAATTTTCCCTTGTTCCTTATTTCTCTCAAGAAGTCAAGCTTAGCAAACAGGTCTGAGTATATTACTCATAGAAATAAAGAGAAAAAAAGAAAGAGCTAGACAACTTATTGAAGTGAAGAATAGCAGCAAGACAAATTTCACCACATTGTATGAGGCAACCGCTTAGACCCACCACTGTAGAAACTCTAGAGAGATTGGAGATGTAATAGCATGAAGAAGGAGTTTGTTTTGCCTAACCCACAGAGTATATTCAGGGTTAGGTAAGACAATGTCATTAGAGACAAGGGTGGGGGGAGGGCAAGGTTTAGTGCCATCAAGGAAGGACATGGGGGCATACCCATGGAAAAGATCATCTGCAAGGTTCCTCCATGATGGGTAGTCGGTATAGTTAAGTTTAAGGGGAAGGTGGGCCGAGGTGAAGGAGATGAGGGTGGTGCTAAGGTGATGAGCAGTAGAAGAAACAAGAACAGGGGGAAAAGTTGAAGAAGAGTTCGAGGTAGTGGCCATGAGGAAGAAGAAAAAAATTGATGCTGTTAAGCAATGATTTCTGATACCATGTAGAAACTCTAGAGAGATTGGAGAAAAAACATCATTTGATTAAGGAGGTTTCTTAGATACTTTTAGTATATGTAGTATGTCATACTACATAAAAATAGGCAATAAATAAATGACATGTGTACAAATTAACTGTTTTTAAATTTGTTTAAAAAATTAAATAAATTATATTTTATATATAATAAAATATGAAAATTATGTATGCTTGCCACGTCAGTGTAGTATGACATACTTACGTAGTATCATAGAATCCCCGTTTGATTAATGATAACAAGTGTATATATATACACATTTACAATGAATGAAGGAATTCAAAAACTAAAAACTAAAAACATCGTTTCTTGAGATTATAAAAAAATGCATAATTGAATCCAAATTCGAATGCATAGATCTTGATTGAAGAGAATGAAAGACGAGAAAGTTTGTTTAACAACCAAAAGAAACTTCGATCCAACTCTTCTACCAAAGAAAGTGAAAGAGTAAGAAGCCTAATTTGTTGATTTGTTTTGTAGATTGATCTTATTTTCTTTATACGCCTATCTAGCTTTACACATTTTGTCCTATCTATATGTCTTCCTTTTCATTGTCAATGGTTTGTTTTGCGCCAATGATCTTAAACCCTAGGGAAGAAAGTATATCTTTCATTTTAAGAATTTAAATCATTTCCAGGTCGATGTATATTTCATTAAACTAAGTTTACATCCTCATCTAATCACGCCATAGAGATTTGATTTTGACTCATGGATATTTCTTTGATTTTATATACCCCATTTATTCTTTTGTGTTATATATTATGCATTTAGAATAATAGATTTTTATTAACGAGGGTTAATTTTGGTGATAAGAAACGAAACACTTTATTTATAAGGTTTAGATTCAATTCTCAATGTTAGCAGTCTCTCCAGTTAGGCTTGACAAATGAACACTTTTATAATGCACGATGCTGAAAAAGTGCGTGGATGATCTATTTGAAAATGTTGTAAGTCATTAACGATGTTTGTGATATACTTTAATTTTGAAATAAGACAACTTCTACTCACCTTAAAATTTAAGTTCGCCGAAAAAAATAAAGTGAAAAAACTTTGGAGTAATCAATTCAAAAGTAAAAAAACACTAAAATAGCAAACAAATTGGGTATGTCACTCAAGACTCCCAAGTAATGGAAGGTTTGGTAAGTTATGTAGGAAAAATGTAAAATTGATTATTTGCAATTTATTTGCATTATTTAGTTGAGGCTAGTCAAAACAATTACTAATATTTATTTCTTTTTTAGTTCATGGGTTTTCTTTTGAATTCAATTCCTTCATTCTTTAAAAATGATAACTTAATTTTCACTGAAAGATTAATGTATAGATTTCAAACCAAACTCGTGGACTGATAAATAAATGAATATTAGCAGTTGTTTTCACTAGTCTAATCAAATTCTTATATTTTTTTTATTAAAATTAAAAAAAACGTGTTTTTACAAATATAAAAATAGTGCTGCTTATTATTTAACAAAAGCCGCCAAATATGACTTTTTGTTAAATTTACTTAAGTTTTTGTTATTTTCCTAATGGGTCTTATTGCAACAAAACATAGGAAGAATATAAATAGAAAAATTTATTGTGTGGTTCTAAAAGTTAGAAAAAAAAGATCATTTAATTTTAATATAGAGAAATTTTAATTTTGTTCTTTTTATATTGTCGCATGAAATATTTAAAATACTTTTTTTATTGTTATATGATTATTTTGTTTATATATGTGAGTATTTTATTTATATTTAAATATGATAATCACATCACATATATGAACAAAATAATTACACAATACTAAAATATAATTACATATGTAAACAAAATAATTATATAACACCAAATAATAATAATATATATTGATAGAATAATCACATAATAATAGAAAATATGTTGAATATTTTACATTATATAAAAGAAACCAAATTAAAAATCTTTAATGTCTAAAATCAGGTAAATTGACTAATAAAATATATTTTGACAAACTATTTATCAAAATAGAATATTGTACAAACTATTTACTAAAATGATGCATTTTTAATTATTTTATTTATGAGACACAGATTAGACAAGTCACACTATTTTGTAAGTAGTGTGACTCCAAAAATCGCGCTATTTATAAAATAGTATAACTTTGAAGTAGAGTCACACTACTTATAAAGTAGCGTGACATATTCCTTTACGTATTTCTTAATAATTTAATTAAAATTATCTCAAATCTATAAATAATTTCTAAATTATCCTATTTATATAAATTTGCAAAAAAAAAAAATTTAGTCATCTAACCCTAAAATCAAATACTCTTTTTTTTTTTTTCTCACTTTTCTCAAATAAATATGCCCCGTGTTGAAAATACAAAGCGATTAATTTACTTTGCTAGTGACATTAAACAATTTAAAAAAGAGTTGAATTTTCAAGCAATAGATAGTGGGACAGTTGTGGGAGTCGTAACCTACCACTGCCACCAAACACCGTACCATTACTCTACTACTCCCAATTCCAATTTCCAACCTCTGAGGTCACTCTCATTGGTTGGTGGCACTCGCATAATAAAAAAAAAAAAAAAAAAATCAGGGGTTGGTGAACGTCAGTACTTGACCTTCATTTAACTTTAAGCAGTAAGCACTAAGCAGGCACCACCAGATCCGTTAAGAGAATAAAAAAAAAGAAAAAAAAAAAAAGGAGATCAGATCTCACAGTCACTGTGATAAAATAAAAGCATGTCAGATCTCCCGCCATTTACTTGAGTCCACCATTTTCTCTCCCTTTTCTCGTCGCATCTTCCTCTTTTCTCTGCTATTCTGGTTTGTGCAGCAGCACTGACACTAGTTTTGGGCTCTTTGTGTTGGATCTGCCTTCAAGGTTTTCATCTCTTATCTTTGCATTACTCTGATAGATTTGCTTTGCTTCATATGATTATTTGAGACACAAATTCATTCTCGCTTTCTTTTATTACGGTTTTTCATAGGTGCAGTAATTAATCAAATCAAGTACACTAGTTCATTGCATTTTGGAAGCTATATATGTCTCTAACAGATATTTTGCTTTCTGATGCATCTCTTTGGTGTTGATTGAATCTTATATTCTAAGCTAAAAGACCTTAAAGGTTATGTGGATCAGATTAATTACCTAAGTAATCTGATGAACAGAAGCACCGACTTGAAACAAATGCAGCTTTTTCACCTTTGATCTGTTAGAAAAAGGGAGGAGGAAGATAATGATGTTATGAGTGACCATGTAGGATTTGATAGCAATTTTAATAGTAATGGTCAGTGTATCCATTTTAACAGTGAAAGTTTCCTTTGATGTCAATGATGACTGGTTTATTTTATTTTATTTTATTTGAAATTTGTAGATGATTATCTGAACATTTGGAGGTAATCCTCGTCTTTAAATTGTACAAAATATTGTTTAGTATGCCTTAAGTTCTGCTTTCGGTTTGTGCTGGGTAAACTAGGAAGAAACAATTAATACTGTTAGGCACATCTACAACACTTTGTATGACTGCTTTATTAGAAACAGAATTAAGCATGTTTCTAAAAATCAATCAAAGATAGAATTTGAAGATGTGTATTATTGACCTTTAAAAATTGGCTTATGTGATTACAATGAGAAATACTTTCTGAATATGAAGCTGTATAGTATTTTCTTATTGATGTTGTAGTTTAATTATTTGTTATGCTGAGATTTGGTAGCTGGAACTGTTAACATAATCTCCAAACAGATTCAATTAGTTTATTCTTTGAGAGACTTCTTGCTATTGAGTCTGAAATTGATGGATTCTGGTCATATCTTTGCAAATTTACATTTTATTGGAAAAAAAAAAAAAATTCTTTGAGTAATGTCCTTTAAACAAAAAAGAAAACAAAAGGATTCTGTATCTCAACCTGCATTGAACAGTCCTTCTGCTTTGGTAGGTTGCCTGCCTTAGAATCAAACAAAAAAAATGAAAGTCATAGAGAAAATACGGGCAGCGGCAGCAAATGATCCAGATAGGGTGGTGTTCTCCTTCGAGTTCTTCCCACCTAAGACTGAAGATGGGGTAGACAATCTGTTTGAGAGGATGGACCGCATGGTGGTCCATAGTCCTTCATTCTGTGATATCACTTGGGGTGCTGGAGGATCAACAGCTGATCTAACGCTGGAAATTGCCAACAAGATGCAGAACATGATATGTGTGGAAACCATGATGCACCTCACCTGCACTAACATGCCAGTTGAAAAGATCGATCATGCTCTCCAAACCATAAAGGCCAATGGCCTCCAGAATGTTCTTGCTCTTCGTGGTGATCCCCCTCATGGTCAGGACAAATTTGTCCAGACCGAAGGTGGCTTTGCCTGTGCACGCGATCTGGTACCATCTCATATATTCCCTGTCTCAGATACAATTTTCAATTTCATGCTTATATTTGTTAAAATAATTGGTGTATATGTTCAGTTGATAGAATGATGATTCTGTTTCTGCTCACTCTTTTGGTTCTTTATTTAAGAATGAAAAATTGAACCATGACAAATTTCAACTCTTAGGCTTTATTTGTTTTGTGAAAAATAGCATGTGGAAAAAATTTTAAACAGAAAATAATTTTCCCCTTATTGAAGAGGAGTTTTGTGTTGCACTGGAAAATGATATTGGTTGTGAAACCAAACACACAAAGTGAAGAAAATGAGAAAAGAAACAATTTCCTACAAGTTACAGATCCCTATATTGTATTTCTCACTGGTGATCCAACCTGAAATTTTGATTCACAATTTATCTTGAGGTCTAATTATCCTTCTAGCAATTGATCTTGTTAGGCTACTTAAATGGTCCTAACTTTATGGATGTATTGTTTTTACAGGTGAAACACATTAAATCCGAATATGGTGACTACTTTGGCATCACCGTTGCTGGTTACCCAGGTATCTTGCTTGTGTTATCTATAATTTTATCTTGCTATTGTTACATTATTTCATATGCTTTTTGTTCTTCGTTGCCACCATAATTTGCTCTTATAATCTATTGTCTTTCTTTTCAGAGGCACATCCAGATGCTATAGGAAGCGATGGTCTGGCTACACCGGAAGCTTATCAAAATGATCTTGAATACCTGAAGAGCAAGGTCTACCGCTAATTAAGATTCTGAGATTACTTTATACTGCTTTGTCCTAATTTAATTTTATTTATTATTGGCTTTCGACTTACATTTCTAGTAAGCATTCATTGAAAGCCGTGATTTACATGCTTAAAAATTAGAAAAAGAAAAGATCCATGAGTAATATTGCATTACATGAGAAAAGTGGGAAATCTTCTTTTGCTCTGTCAAAATGAAAGTGAAAAATAAAATAATGGGGTGGGCGAATACAACAGAGAAATTACCTCTTTTCTTGCTGCCTATCTTATTATCATCCTTTTGCTTTCTGTCATTAGTTTGTCTTCTGCATATAGGTTGATGCTGGAGCAGATCTGATTGTCACCCAACTGTTCTATGATACTGATAATTTTCTCAAATTTGTGAATGACTGTCGCCAAATTGGAATAACTTGTCCCATTGTGCCTGGAATTATGCCCATTAATAACTACAAGGGCTTTGTCCGCATGACTGGCTTTTGTAAGACAAAGGTATGCAATATTTTCCATATAGACATTTCAGTGTTAAATATTTTATGGAAATTAGTTTCAAGGGCTGTGACAAAGATAGGAAACAAGTTACAAGGATTTTATCTAAATGTGTTGATTATTGATCTCTGTCTGTCTCTATGTCTTGGAGTGAAATGTCATGTGTTATTACTTTGGGAACTTGGGTCTTTTCATATCAATCACACTTCAATAAACGTTGTACAGATGTGTCTAAAGTTGATGGTGGTGGCCAACAATAAAATGGAAGGAAACAGACAAACTGGAATGACCAGTACAAAATCTTTGTCTGTGCATTGTGCCTTCATGCACTTGTATCGTTAATGATGAAAACTGATGAACTATAAATTAAATACAATTTCAGTGTATAATATCTTTTTTTGATGGGACTGTATATGATAACTTTTCAGTGTATAATATCTTTCATGCTGTAATCTATGCAATTCGAATTGGTGGACTAATCTACATGAATCAGAATGTTAGGATACTAAAAGCGTTTGCATGTAGAAGTTGAGGCTTGGATAATGACAATTGAGGAATCATCTTGTTTTTGAGGTTTTTAGCAATTGCCACAATTTTAAATATTTTATATCATTTCAAAGTTAACTCTTCTACCCGAAATTGAACACCAATTGCAATCAAATATCAGATGTTCTTGGACTTAAGTGTGTGAATGTAGTTTGTTGGAGAAATTTATTGCTTGGTAAATTTTCACTCCTTACTATTTCTTTATATTAGCAAAATGCCATAAACTCTAATATAACATTTTTATTGTAATGATGTATTCCAGATACCTGCTGACGTTACTGCTGCCTTAGAGCCTATCAAGGACAATGAAGAAGCTGTCAAGGCTTATGGAATTCACCTTGGAACTGAAATGTGCAGAAAGATTTTAGCTCATGGAATTAAGACATTGCATCTGTATACACTGAATATGGAGAAATCAGCACTAGCCATTCTAACGGTTGTTATCTCTCATTTTCTACAAGATATTTGGGTTTGTGATGAGCATGAATTTGATATTATGATCATTGCTGATAGTTTTAATGCTGGCAGAATCTTGGTTTAATTGAAGAGACCAAAATTCCTAGGTCCTTACCTTGGAGACGCCCTGCAAACGTTTTCCGTGTGAAAGAAGATGTTCGTCCAATTTTTTGGTATGTTAGCTCTGTTATTGGTGCGCCTTATGCCAAAATGTTGAGAGAGAGAGTGTGTGTGCATGTATGTGTATCTGTCTCTGTGTTTGAAAGATTTCTTATTTTCTTTAACCAACAATCATAGGGCTAATCGTCCAAAAAGCTACATATCAAGGACCATAGGATGGGACCAGTACCCACATGGGCGATGGGGTGATTCTTGTAATCCATCATATGGCGCATTATCCGATTATCAGGTTCACTTGATTTTACTATCTTTGAAATTTGAGGTTAAGAGTTCATTGTCCATGGTTCATCTCAGATATGTTTATTGCAATTTATTTGTTTTGCTAAATGTATGCATATTCCTGCATTTTGTTTTCCAGGATTCATTTACACACAAAGCATTATTTCTTTAAAGCCCCTAGGTGTAGTCTAGTGGTGAGGGGTTTGGATAGTCTGCGGGAGGTCAAGGGTTCAAATCTCTATGCTGTCATGTAACCAAAAAAAATAAAGCACTATTTTTCTTGTAAAAAAAAAAACAGAAAGTGTTATGTTTGGTAGTATATTATTGAAATCATACTTTGCAACAAATGCTTGCTATGCTGGTGTGTGTGTGTAATAATTTACTGTTACATGAGCCAGAAGGTGAAAAAAGGGAAGATATTTCTTAACAATTAGGATTTCAACTAAATTAATTTCATAAAAGGAAAAGAAAAAAAAAAAGAGTGAAGAACTCTAAATTTAAGCCTTGAGTAATCACTCAATGAGGGACATGTCTTATGAGTCTGTTGCTTTGGTTGATGATTTGCTACCAAATTCATTTTTTATTCACAGTTCATGAGGCCACGTTCACGTGACAAGAAGCTTATTGAAGAATGGGCTGTTCCATTGAGAAATATTGAAGACATTTATGAGGTAAAGCTACTATACAGGAACTTGGTTAAATTGTTCTCATCAACACTTGTGTGTAACATTGACCAAATATGTGTCCATTATTTCATATCAGAGATTTAGAATATACTGCCTTGGACAATTGAGAAGCAGTCCTTGGTCAGAACTAGATGGTCTTCAGCCAGAGACAAGGATCATAAATGAGCATCTGGCAAGGATTAACACGAAGGGCTTCCTCACCATCAATAGTCAGCCAGCTGTGAATGCAGAAAGATCTGATTCTCCTACTGTAGGTGAGTGAAGATTGGGCAGATTTGCATTCATGCATGAGTTCTCATTAATCCAGTGGAGGAACTTTTAGTTTCTACACATTTGATACATCTTCTGATACAAATTGGATGCTTCTAGGGTTTGCATTTCTGAATTTAGTTACAGCCATGAGTGGGTTGTGAGCTGATACCGCTGTTAGCTAGTCAAAGGCTCTCTTTTTTCAGGGAAAAAAGTTGTTTCAATTTACGGAGAAGGAGGTTATTCCTTCTTTGTTGCCTGCACTTATTCTCTTACATAAAGACAAGATGAAAAAAAAATCAATAAAATATTAGGGTGATCGAAAAGCAATGCATGTTTCCTGATGAGAATGTCTTTTCTGCGCATGCACTATTATACTTGAGGGTATTATTCTCAGGCTTATTGTTATTGCTGAATACAAATTCCCCTAAATTCTTTGCTTTTGATATATGGTCCAGGCTGGGGTGGACCTGGTGGATATGTATACCAAAAGGCATATGTGGAGTTTTTCTGCTCTAAGGAAAAGCTGGATGCTCTTGTTGTTAAAGCCAAAAATCATCCATCTTTAACTTACATGGGTGTTAGTAAAAGAGGCAGTTGGGTATCCAATGTGGGGAAAACCGATGTGAATGCTGTGACATGGGGGGTCTTCCCAGCTAAGGAGATCATCCAACCAACTATTGTAGATCCTGTCAGCTTTTCGGTATGGAAGGACGAGGCATTTGAAATATGGTCAAAAGGATGGGCATGCTTGTACCCCGAGGGTGATGCATCCAGAAAATTGCTGGAAGAGGTTGGTTTTTAAGCATGCATATTGCATACCTCTAAAATCGAGCATACATTATATTTTATGGTGGCAGTGTTTTGATTCCTTTTATGCTTTTGTTGCAGGTTCAGGACACCTACTTCTTGGTTAGCTTGGTAGACAATGATTACATTGACGGGGATCTTTTTGCTGTTTTTTCAGATTTCTGAGAGGAGCTTCATATATTAGCTCTTCCGTCTGTTGCTGCTTGAGCTTCTTTATGTTTTTTCTTCCTGAATATGATGAATTAAAAATAGTAATAAACTGTTATGATATCAACTTGTTTGGATTTTAATCTCTCCACACGGCAAAGCCTAAATTCTAGCACAATTCCAAGAGTGATCTGTAATTGTAAGGATATTATCATTAATATCAAAATGTTATAATATCAACTCGTTTGTGATCACCAACTTGTTAACATGGAAGGCATATCTCCTCTTCCTATGGTAGTTACATGTATTCTGTTTTTGTCCTAATTGAAAGGATATTATCATTAATATCAAAATGTCATTGGGTTACAGAAGTGATGTTTTGTGGAAGTAAATAGCCATATAGGCCTTTTCGTGACAACCTTCGGTATTGAACATAAACCAATGCATTCGGTTTTCCTTACTTTGTGTTTACTTTCCCTACGATGTTCGGTTTTTTCCCTACCATGTGTTGGAGGGGATGGAAAGACATAGAGGGATTGTAATTATGAAGGTAGAATTGTGAGTGCTAAAAACCTTTATTTCCTGATGTTCCTGGTCTATTATAAGTTTAAAAGGTTTTTACCAGTTTGCCAAGAAAAAAAAGTTGTTACCACGCTTTTTTTTTTTCCCGTTTCTTTTACATCACACTTGAGGGAGAGTATTATAATCAACAATTGAATAAGGTAGCTACCATTCTTAGTTATTACTTCCATCAATCTAGGGAGAGCAGCTCAGGTATGGGACAAAGATAAATTCATGAACTTAATAGAATCTAGGCTTATTGACAATTTTAGTCTCTCTGTTTTATTGATTTTTACGAGCCAATTCCTAATTTTTAAAAGTGAACGATTTAATCTCTGTATTTTACTAAATTTGATAGTTTTAGTCATTCCGTTTATCAACCTAATATGTTGATGTGACACAGAAAAATTAGTTTTTTTTTTATTGTTATCATGTTGATATGACACAAATAAAATAATTTTTAAATGTTAAATAACCATTTAAGCATAATTAAGTCATAATTAATATAAAAAAATAAGTTTTTTTTATTCTTAAATAATCAATCTAGATTTTTTTTTTTTTATAAAATTCAAGTAAATTTTAGATCAAGTAAGACATGTAAAAATAATTTCATATTTTTTCAAATTAAGTCCATAAGAAATTCTATAAAAAAATGTCACATAAATTTATCTAATATAAATGTTTTTTTTTTTATTGTTTGAACTTTATGAAAAAATGTAAAAAAAAAAAATTATCTGCTTTTTTTTTTTTCCATGAACTTAATGTAATCTAACCGTTTAAATATATAGAAGTGTACTATCTTGTTTTCCATAAATAATACTTTCTAATATTGGGTTTGATTCCCCTAAATAATCATTTCAACAATGCCATAAGATGAAATTTATATTTATGCGAAGTAGGGGTAGTTGAGGTATTAGTGACCTGTTAAAAGGAAACAATTGCAAACACTGATTCAGTCATATAACGGAACAAAGTCCACTCAAACGCAATCCAAACAGAAATACATTGAGGTTAGGTCACAGATACATAATTTCAAGTCAAGTATAAGACGATTAAAGCTTTCTCTTTCTTCTGGTAAAGAACTTTACATAAAGTCAAACGATAACCTTTGTTTTCATTGTCAAACAAATATTTTGTGCTAGATTTTCAAAGGGGCTACTAGTTGTGATGGTTCACAAGTCACAAAGCTTAGTGGATTATCTCATCTATCATGAACATTCCAATTTGGTAGGTGAGATTTTCAATTTGCCAGAAATTTCAATGAGCAGTCACTTCTTTTCCTTGCAGTCAATGCCATAATTGTACTGGAATGAGAGAGAATAATGATCATTCAACACAGAAAATGAGAGTATTGTATTGGCCTTTTCGTCCAAAGCAAGACTACTGATTCTTGAGCTTTCATGTGTTCCATTTAGCAAATCAGAACATGGCTGAGGCTATCCTAGAAGTTGTGCTTGAGAATTTGAGCTCACTCATTCAAAAGGAGCTTGGCATGTTTCTGGGTGTCAATCAAGAAATGAAAAGGCTCTCGAGCACACTCTCGACGATCATGGCCGTGCTTGAAGATGCTGAGGTAAAGCAACTTACAGACATGGCCATAAAGAATTGGCTACAAAAGCTAAAAGATGCAGCTCACATGCTGGATGACATCTTGGATGAGTGTGCAACAGAAGGACTTCGATTAGAGCATGAAGGACAAAAGTGTGTATCAAGAAACAAGGTAAAAGTTTCTTGCTTATCAACTTTTTGTCCTAAGAGTGTTTTGTTCCGGCACAAAATTGCCAAGAAAATGAAAGAGATGAGGGAGACATTGGATGGCATTGCTGAAGAAAGAAGAAAGTTTCATTTGTGTGAGACAGTTACTGAGAGGAGGACTGAAGTCATGGAATGGCGCCAAACTTCCTCTATCATTACTCAACCTCAAGTCTATGGAAGAGATGAAGACAAGGAGAAGATTATTGACATTTTGGTTGGCCATGCTTCTAATTTAAATGATTTATCAGTATATCCCATAGTTGGTATTGGTGGACTTGGTAAGACAACACTTGCACAACTAGTCTTTAATGATAAGAGGGTAACAAATCATTTTCAGTTGAAAATCTGGGTATGTGTTTCAGAGAATTTCAATCTGAAAAGACTACTAAAAGCTATCATAGAATCGGCCTTTGGGCATAGCTGCGAGTCTTTGGATCTAGATCCCCTGCAGAAAAGACTTCAAGACATGCTTCAGAGAAAGAGATACTTAATTGTTTTGGATGATTTGTGGAATGAAGACCAAGAGAAATGGGATAAACTAAAATATGTATTAGCTTGTGGATCAAAAGGTTCTTCAATTCTTGCCACTACTCGTCTTGCAAAAGTAGCATCCATAATGGGAACCCTACCTTATCATCATTTACAAGGTCTATCCATGGATGACTGTTTGCATTTGTTCAAACAACGTGCTTTTGGACCAGAAAGTGAAGAACATGCAGAGCTCGTTGATATAGGGAAGGAGATAGTAAAGAAGTGTGGTGGGGTGCCTCTTGCAGCAAAAGCACTAGGAAGCCTTTTACGCTTTAAAAGAGAAGAGGAGGAGTGGCTCTATGTCAAGGAAAACAAGCTTTGGAATCTGCCACAAGATGAAAATTCCATCTTACCTGCCTTGAGATTAAGCTACTTAAATTTACCCCTAAAGCTGAGACATTGCTTTGCTTACTGTGCTGTATTCCCCAAAAATAGAGAAATTAATAAGCACTTTCTAATTCAACTTTGGATGGCTAATGGCTTCCTGTCATCCAGTGGGAAATTGGATATGGAAGATGTTGGTAATGAGGTGTGGAATGAATTATATTGGAGATCATTTTTCCAAGACATCAAGACAGATGAATTTGGTAACATTACAAGTTTCAAGATGCATGATCTAGTCCACGATCTTGCCCAATCAGTTATGGAGGATGAGTGTTACATTCTAGACAACGTAAGCTCAAATAATTTGTCTACAAGCATTCGCCATCTTTCTGTTCCTGTGTATAGGATGGAAAAATCTCATTTTGGTTTGTCACATATACCCAAATCCTTAAGAAGCAGCTTACATGCATCAAATGCAGTTTCCTCTGTTTCCCAAGTATTGAAGTCTACTTCTTTGAGAGCATTGCATGAGAGTGGTAGTGATAGACTAACAGAGTTGCCATCTTCAATTGGGGAATTGAAACATCTCAGGTATTTGAATCTTAGTAGCACTCAGATCAAATCACTTCCTGGGTCCATTTGCTGCTTGTGGAATTTGCAGGTTTTGATTTTGAGCAATTGTTGGAATCTCATAAAGTTGCCTAGATGCATGAATCGCCTAAAAAGTCTTCGAGAATTACAATTAGATGGCTGCAGCTCGTTGACTGGTATGCCCCCTAATATTGGTCAGTTAAGTTCCCTGAGGATTTTAACTCGTTATATTGTTGGCAGGGGAAAAGGCTTTCAGTTGAACGAACTAGGTTGCTTGAATCTCAGAGGAAATCTAGTTATAGAGAACTTGGAGAGAGTAACAAGTATGATAGATGCCAAAGGAGCCAATTTGGTGGGTAAGCACCTGCAAGAGTTGTCATTGTCATGGGATACCAATGTTGAAGCAGAAGTGCAAGAAAATGTTGAGCAAATGCTTCAAGTTCTTGAACCTCACCCAAAACTATTAAGTTTGTATGTGGAGGGATATAAAGGTAGCCATTTGCCACAATGGATGGCTGACCCAAATTTCAAACTTGTATATTCTATCAACCTTGTAAATTGCAGAAATTGTTCACAACTTCCATCACTGGGGAAGCTCCCATCTCTGAAATACCTTCGCATATCTGGTATGTATCTTCTTCAATACATCCATGATGAATCCTACAATGGTGAGATTGTAAAGGTTTTCCCATGTCTTGAAAATCTTGAGGTTTCTGATCTAGCAAACTTGGAAAATCTGTCCAAAATTCAAGTAGGAGAGAATTTTCCATGTCTTTCTAGCTTGTTAGTTTCTGGATGTCCCAAGTTAGCCTTGCCTATTCTTCCATCTGTCAAAGATCTAGTTCTAATTGACTGCAAGGAAGTGTCTTTGAGCTCAATCTGCAATCTCCATAACCTTAGATTCCTTCAAATCTCAGTTTTTCCTGAATTAACAACAGTTCCACAAGGGATGTTGAGAGGCCTCAGTGCTTTAGAGGAATTACACATCACTTACTTCTCTGAGCTGGAATCCTTTCCAAAACAAATGATGGAAGGTCTACACTCTCTCAGAACAATAAAAATCAATTCCTGTGACAAGCTGAAATCTTTGTGGGAGGCTTTTGAAGACCTCACTTTGCTTGAGAACATAGAAATCATTGGGTGTCCAGAATTAACAACTTTGCCAAATGGTATTATCCACCTTACTTCCCTCCAACGTTTAGTCATAACATGCCACTGCGTCAAAGATCACACAGACACCCATGTTCCTGCAAAGTTAGCAGTATTACCAGAGGCCATAGGACATATCACTTCACTGCAACATCTAAAGATAAGTGCTTCCCAAAATCTGGCATGGTTGCCTGAATTGGGAAACCTTATATCTCTTGAGATTCTAGAGGTTGGTCACTGTCCAAAGTTGATATCCCTTCCAACCAGCATTCAAAACCTAACCAAATTGCAGGAATTGAAGTTACATAGCCTGCAAAATCTTGCATTGTTGCCTGATGGGTTGGGAGACATTACTTGTCTTGAAACGCTCTGCATTCGAGATTGTCCTAAGTTGGTTTCACTTCCAATGAGCCTTAAACGGCTCACCAATTTGAAGACTTTGGTTATAGGGTATTGCCCTGAACTACAGAAGAGATGTAAGAAGGAAACAGGAGAAGATTGGCACAAGATAGCACACATCCCTTGTATTAAATTTGTCACTGAAGTCAGTACTTCTAGGTACAATGATGCAGGATGGGCTGATGCAAGATGAGCTGTCCTTAAGAAAATCCAAGTTTGGATTAGTATTTTGGTTAAACCATCCCACTATTTGGCTTAATCATTCAACCATCTATTTAGTTAGCTAATTATAATGAATCTGGTCATGTCTATTTTTAGTATATATTTCTTTTAGAATTTGTAAGCATTAAGGCTAGTTAGTATTAGTTATTAGCGCATTTTCTCGGAAGTTGTAAGTTATATTTAATAGCCTATTTTCCTATTCTTGGAGGGTTGTTCCAAGATTATATATTCTAATTTTCGGATTTATAAAAGAGAATTTTCAGATTATCAGAAGTAAAGACGTGTGGCTATTTCTTTCTAAGTTCTGTATCACATTCCTTGAGTGGTGAACTTGTTTTGAACTCTTATCTTTAAGGTGGTGAGTTCTTATCCTTAAAGTGACAAGTTGTAACGTTGTCTTACTGTTTTATATCCTAAAAATGTATCATTTGGTATCAGAGCACCCGGTTCATGTTATCCCTAGAATTAGCACTTCAAGTTCTTGTTTGGTGTCATGGCGAGGCGTGGAAATCCTATTTCTCCAGATTTTCAAGGCATGAATGACTTCAACTTCCTTCAAGATACCATTGTAGATTGGATTTCATCACCAATCTATGATGTTTATCCAAAAAATGTATTAGAAGATTCAAATAGTTTTGATTTGAGTGGCTTAAGTATATATGTCAAGGAGGATGAAGAAAGTTCAAATTTCCAAATGAATGAGAGTTCAAGTCTTGAAGAGATGAAAGAAGAAATTTGTGCTCAATTGGTAGACTTAGAATTTTGTGTTCCTGAATACTCAAGACTTGAGCACATTGATTTTCTTATTCCATACAAATTTAACATCATTTGTGACAAGAAATATAATCCTTTACCATTCTTTCTTTCTTTCTTTCTAGAACAAGATGGCAAAAGGAATTTCAAAGTCTTAATTTTTATTTGGGGCAAAGGATGTTGTTCAACTTATTTGGAGTTTTTATTCTTAAACACTTTAAAACTCGAGTCGAGTTTTCTCCAACAATGAGAGAATGATGCAGGATGAGCTGTCCTCTTGAAAGCTTAAGTTTAGATAATTATTCGATTTAATTATTAACCTGAATGTGAACCCACTTAAAGCAATACATATTGAAAATAGACATGACCAAATTCATTGTAATTAGCTAACTAAATAGATAGTTGAATGATTAAACCAAATAGTGGGCTGGTATAACCAAAATACTAATCCAAACTTGGACTTTTTTGAGAACAGTTCATCCTGCATCAGTCCATCCTACATCATACAAACAACAAACTACTGCAACAATTTCGTAGCTATGATCCAATCCATTTGTAATGTCTTTTATTGCCAAAGAGAAAGTATGGGTCAAATTTGATCCAAGAGATAAGAATATTATCTGATTTATAATTTCTATTTTGTTTCCTCCTGACAATTTTTCTATGCGAAGCATACATCAACCAATGATATTATTACATCAAATTAACCAATGATATTATTACATCAAATTTAAGATTTAGTAGTGTCATGTTCTATGAAAAGAAACTTGCTAATTTTAAAATAATTGTAATTCAACCTAAAGAATATATTATTACTACTATCATCCGCTTATGGAACTTTCCCATATTACTGTCAAAGTAACAACAGTCGTGACAAAACGTTTCACTCTGAGGAAAAAAAAAAGTAGTTCTGCAGATTTATTTTCTTCTGCAGAAGATTTTTGGTTGGCGGTCCTTGCCAGTAAAACTAGTACGTATGCAAGAATATAGAGCCCGAAAAGAACTTTACTTTTTCAACTGTTCTTTTGTAATTACCAAGTTTTCTTCAAAGAGAGAGAGACAACATAGATTGACAAAGGACGGACAATCAACAATAAGTTAAGATGTATTTGGTGAATCTATCCCAGCATCATGGCCATACATTGAAGGTAGGAGCCATTTGAGAAAGCCAACATTAGTTTCTCCGTTCAATCTATTTGTAGAGTACTCGGCCAACATGTTCCATAGGTCCCCCACTGTCCATTTGTTTGATAAAATCCAATGAGCAACCTATCGAAACATTGAACCAAAGTCACTGGGGGTGAGAGGATTTTCAATAGAGATATTAGGTCCGTGCACAAGAACACATCTAAATTGGCTGCTAGCACCAAACTGAACACATTCAAATTAAAGTTATGGACAAATCCAGAATCTTAGACCATGAAAAGTCAAAGCACACAAATACTTGCATATACACATGCAACCTTGGTGTAGGCATGGTAACCCTAGCCAAATGGTTTTTCAAACTATAATCACAGACAAATGAAGAATGACATGTTGCTGGCACTTGGTTGAATGGTGACAATGGCAATAATGGAATCCAAATGTGTTACAAAGGAGTCTATGCAGATAACGGGGCCGATTCATTTGTAAAGAAAACCACAAGGAAATGGAAACTTCTGTTGTATAAATCTTGAAATCAAAGCACAAGCACAGCTAATCCTATCAGAATGCAGAAATCATATTGGACATGAATGGCCATACAAGATTGCATGTTATTGGCACTGAAATTTTTAGTAATCAAAATAAGCAAAAATAAGGATAGCAGTTGCAAGGTGGATGCCTTTCCAGAATCCTAGTGATCATCTACCAAGACACTCTGCCGCTGGGAATGAAAGGTCAAGTTTACCTGGTCTAGGTTCTGTAATGCCTCCATGCCAAAGGAATAGTACACAATGAAAGGTCTTAGAGCCTGAAACATAAAGGGACAAATATAGGATCTTATAGCATGAATAAATAACGTAAGCACTACAAAAATACGTCTTGTACATCAATCTCTCATTACTTCCAGAAGTCAACAAACCCTCCATATTAGATTATCCCAATTCAGCTGGTGGAAATATCCTTGAAAAGACGCAGTTGCCAAGCATAGGACACCTTGTCCCACAAAACTAGAGTGGTACAAGAGGTCAAATATTTGATTTGATGAATTTCAGTTCCAAATATTAGATTTTTGTACCCTTCTCTGTTCAGAGGTTAATTTTTTGTCCTCAGCCATCCAAGCAGCACTGAGTTTTGATCACATCATCAATCCAACAAAATTCTAATAAAATGTGCAACTATTAAAACATAATCTGTATGCCCACCTGTTATGACCTCCACAAAAACACTCCGAACCAAAAACAAAAAAATATTCCACCATGAAAAAGAACCAAAATGGTGCTCAAAGTTTGAATATAGAAAGATAACTATGCAGTATTCATATACTTTCCCTGGTTTCAGCTAGTAATTAGTAAGACAGGATGACCAAGATTTACACTTGAGAGCCATGTATTCATGTTTAACGCCAAAGATATAAAGTTACCTGAGAAGCAGCAAGCCATTGAATTATGGCCTTCACTTCAGGATCTCCTCCGAAAGCACCACATCCCCAGTTTCCAGTCACAACCCCGATATTATCTTCCTGCTCCATGCTATGACAATCCTTCAGGAAATTTCTGGATACTTGATTTGAAGATTTTCCTTCACTTGTTTCCATAGAAGTTGAGGCAGTACTGCTGAACTGTGGAGAATCAAAGAATGCTCAAGAATGGCACAATGATTGAATATCACATGGATCCCACACATATCTCAAGTTATAAACATAAAACTTTCAAGAAATGTTCATATTTATTATTTACACAGTTACTCATCCAAATGTCCGAGCAAGATAGAATATCCACCTCTTGTAATGTTTTCTGGTACTGCTGATGTTTAGACTGATCCAAAAAGCCACAAAACGCCTTATTAGTCTCTCTGCAGGAATGAACAAGCTGCGTTCAGAATAAATTATCTTGTACAAAAAAGAAATAAATATAGCATAGTAATACACTTAAACCTAGAATTTTATAATGTTTTTCATGCCCACTAGGGAAAATTGGATGGTTGCACATTTATGTAATAGGTTTAGAACAAACCATATATAAACAATGCTTTATTATTTCAATCATAGTACACAGGCCCACTATGCCCTTCAACTTAAAGGAGAGAGATGTTCACAGAATTCTGCGACCTGCAAAATTTATTTACAAGACCAGCATCACTTATTGGAGGCACAGAAACTGGTTCGACCAACTTGTTTTCATCTAGTCCTCAAAATGTTGTATTCTACTTTATGTTACCTTGCAACGATAAGAGACATTCTAATTTAAAGACTAAACAATCTTAGGTGATCCTTCCCTGTTTTGTCCTCAACAGTAACACTGGAGAGTGAATTATATTAGCTCAAGAGAGCTCTCAAATCTCTTTGCAAATCCATAACAGAAACCCCCTTAAACAAGCCATTAACTGACACCATCCCCTCCCAAAAGAAAATACTGCCCTGGCACAAAAATAAATTAAGAGCAGAAGCTGGCATCACCTGGCTAACAAAAACAACAAAGGGAATAAGCTTGATCAATTCCCTGCGTACTTGTCAATGTAACTGTAATGCTAGTAGATTCACCATGCATTTGCACATACTACACCCAACCATAATATTCTCTCTCTAATCAGATTTTAGGCTGTGATTATTTTATCCTTAAGATCCTTCAAAAGGCTCTTAACTGGAAACCACCTCAAAAACATACTCTTTCTTCCTAAAACACACCATAAATGGCCTTATCCTGTATGCCAATCTAGCGGCTAGATGAATATAAAGGAAATAATACCTCTGCAACATCCAATGCCTAACCATGAAAATCTATAAGGATTTGACATCCTGTATTATAACACCTTTTGAAAACTATGCAGAAGGTTAGCCACCTATAACACTTATCTATCAGTTTATTTATAGGGTAAATTCGCAACTATAATTACAAGAATTTCCCTCTCTCTGCCCCCTCCATGGTATTCTTTATCAGTTTATAGGGCAAAGTCCCAAATACATTGACAAGAATTTCCTTTCATCCCACCACACCCCACCTTCAGATAATTGGATTGACAAAAAGAATCCCATAGCAATTCTAAATAGAGCTTCCAGGGAAAGTATGCAGGAGATACATTTTATTCAGAATTACAACTTTCAAGGGACAACCAATCCAATATATTGGTTTTTGGATTATATTTATTGTATATTCTCCCAAAATAGCAGTGGCGTCTGTATGTTTGCATGTGTAGTCCTATAAATGAAGATTTACAAACCGGATGAGAAACTTTGCTCTATACTGTCTCATCTCCGGCCAGCATAATGCATCAATTGCAACAATTCTGGATTTACGCCTTCCAAGTATGTCTATATCCCTTTCATCCCTATAGTCACCAGAAAATCGAAAAGAAGATGCATACCTAAACAAACCAGGAGATAATATTATCATTAGGATCTGAAGGTATGTCACACAACTACAATAAACAATAAAGCTTAAATAGCTGGAAAAACAAAGATGTGTGACATAACATCATATAATTATTTTCATTTTTAATCCATCCCACTATTGCACACTATATAGAATGCATAAGGAAACTTAGAATTGACATCGACATACTTTCAATTTTTTTCTGTTCTTTGATGTCATTGGCAAACTGTAAATGAGAGACCACAACCTCATCAGACCATACAGTCACCCAGTATCAATTGCTCCTGAAATCATACCACTAAGCACATCCACAATGAAAGTGAACAGAAAAGGATATATCGGTTCTCCATGTCTAACTCCATCTGAACACAACCAAGATTTAGGATTGCCAAAGTTTCAAATTGCAGTGCACAATACTACAACAGAAACTGGAGAGGTGAGAGAGGGAAAGGGATCTTCTAGCCTTCGTGTTGAGGAAGAAGGCTATATTAAGTTAGAAAACTAAAAAGTGGCTATTCTAGTTTTCCAGAGGAAAAAAATTAAGTATAACATTGTTACTTATATTGGCGTTTCATTTCATTGCCCTAGCATATTCATATATGTTTTCAAAATTGCAGCTGCCACGTAAGCTTAAAAATTTTAAGAAATAATAATTAAATCCACTAAGTTGTATGACCAGAGCATTTATTAGACCATCCCAAAACCTAAAACTGCAGTTTCCTGTCACCAAATCCAACCAAAAGGAAAAAGACACTATCCACCATCACATTTAAAGAGAATAAAGCAAGCAATGAGTGACAATAAAAACTGAAGTTCTAGTTTGAATTCAGATCGGTGGGTAATGCTCACCCTGTGTAAGTTGAGAACCTCTCAACACCAACAATTTCTATAGCCTCATTATCCGCCATGGAAGGCAAGAAAAGCATACCGGCAATCAATTCAGGACTGATCATAAAACGGATTTCTTCCTACATCAGATGATTATCATATACAAGAAAATATATTAAACATCAATAGAATGCAGGTTAAAATGAGATCTCAACATGCAGAATTTATGAAAGGAGAAAACATAATAACACAAAATGAACACAAGACTGATTGCATATGCTTATAAAACATATCAGGAACTTAAGACTTAAGAAAGCTATCACAGTTGCCCAAAATTCAAGCATAAAATAGGTGAGAATATGAATACATCAAACCTGTACACATCCTCTATGAAGAGCACCACCACCAAGATACTTATTTGCAAAATCCACTTCAACAGCTTCACTCAATTGATCTTCTATCAAGCCCGAAGTGTGAACCTATGAAAACACAATAGTATCACTTAATATATATATAAAAAAAAAAAAAANAAAAAAAAGAGCATCCAACAGAAAAAATAATAAATAACCTTTATTAACAATTTTCAACAGTTACCTCAAATCTGCACAAAGGAATAACAGAGGTGCTCCAAAAATCAGCATTTGGGTAAGAAATATAGAGGGGATCAACCGCCAAGGGAAGCACTTTTCGCTCAAATGAGACAATACACTTAGGCATATCAGAACTTATTCTTTCAAAATAGTGAATGATGCACCAAATCTTATTTTCCTGATTTTGGCTGTAATTGTCATACAGACTCCTGAAAATACAGAAGTATAACTAATCTTTTGAGCTCAGAAAATTTTTTAACATTTGAAATAAGGCACTCATTAGGTTTTGCATATAGACATAAAAATTGGTAATGGCAAAACAACCCACAATATAATCAAATAATGATCCACTTGATTAATTTATATGGTGTAGAACTAGAACCTTTTGGAAAAATCAAAAAGAAAAATTGTAGCGGTAGAGTTTTTACAATAAGCACCATTAGCAGAAGGCTGTACAAATTACTAGAAAGTGATGTTCAAAAATGTATTTTCTGTAAAAAGCATCTGGTTAAAAAAGTGCTTATCATTATTTTCTAAAATTATCATTTATTTGTTTTATTTTCCAATAATTAAGAAAGTAATTAATATAATTATAAATGATGCTAAGAACATTCAGATTAAAAGTTACTATTAAATGAAGATAAACTCCATATTTCCAACAGATAGTCTGTTACACTTGCCAATTGAAAACATTCAAATAGTACTGAAATAAGGTGATCTATAACATTTTGGTTTTGTTTCTGGCAGTCAGCTCCTAAATAATTATTTTCAGTATTGCTTTTACATTTTTCATATCCACAATACCTCATGCGACAGGGTGTATTAGTGTGCTAGACCTATTTCCTCTTGACTAAAGCCTGTCAAATAAATGTTAATCCAGGACCTACTTGACATTCAAACTCAAAATAACATTCTTCCCAGCCCTCTACTCTAGAATTATCTTGACAAACAAATCATGGATTGCAGACTAATTCCTTTGGAGAACAAAATTTTTTAAAAAAGTAACCAATAAATTTAACAAGAAAAGATGCATGCTTGCAGTATAATGCCTTAACCATGCCACATGCAATGTGATGGGGCTGTCTTCTGCCCCAAGCCATTAAATCCATTATCCACTTTATCCTGTCCTTAACTCAACCTTTCTTTCCAACTTATGGTGCATAGACTTTACCTGGAAAACCCTCCCCCCCNCCCCCCCCCAAAACCCTCTCTCTCTGTCTCTCTCACACACACACACACGTACACATTGATTGCAGTACTCTGACACCAATAGGAGCAATAAGACGAAATATTGTAGATTAGAAATAGGAGTAGAAGACTGTTTGGAGCTCCATAAATAAAGCTAAATTTTACATACGCAAACAAGTCATCAAAGTTGATCATGGGAAGATCATTGGCATATCTGTTATTGACTGGGAATAGACAAAAAAATGAACACCCAAGAACAGCAGCAATCAACTCCTGAAAATCAGTAAGCAATTAATAATTTTAATTATAGCCATGGTCATAATTGTGATCATAAAAATAACTAGAATGATAATACAATCAACAGTAGCAGCAGTAATAGTAGTATAGCAGTAGCAGTGGTGGTCGTAATAGTACTAATAGCAGTCATAAGTTTTATTATTTTGAGTGCTTGATATTATCATAGCAAACACATGTAACGGGGAATTGGTCTAAGAAAGTTTATTTCTAGCACTTATACATTAGAATTGAATACAAAATCCAAGACAACATGTTATTTATTCAATCTTGAACACAAATGGTAACATGCTTTTGTCAATTTAGGAACACTAGTAGTAGAGGTAGTTAGGCATTGTATAATCCCACAATTAGAATAAACTGAAACAATATTTTGACACTACCAATCATCTTTTGCCATATTGTTACCTAATAAGAACGAATCAGTTAAGTGAATCCTTTAACTTGTAATTTCATCAGGACAGATACTCACTCATTACCCTTGTCTTTAGAACTAGGATTCTAAACCACCTTCTATTGTAAATAAAGAAGAAAAGAAGGCTAAAAGTGCATAAATCATTATAGAAGGAAACCTGGCTAAGGAACACTATGCCTGGTTGCTGCGAATCCAGTAAGCGAAGACCAGTTCTGCTCCCTCCATTAATAATCTTATCTGCTTGTTCATAGTGTGCTTCCAACAGAGAAGGGAACCGCAAAAGCAAATTGGCCAATGCTGGAATTACCTCCGCAAACCACTTTTTTGATTCCACTCTAGTCATCAGCTGAACCAATTGTCATATAATTTCAGAACATCAATTTAAATATCTTCATTTTAGTAGTTATTATCAGTCAGCTGCAACCTAAATAATCTACAAAAGCAACCCTCATGTATCCAGAACCATAACACAAGTCCTTACTTGAAAATCTCACATTTTTTTTCCTTTACTTCAAATCTCAATATAAATTATACAACCCAGATAAAATAAATATAGCACATTCAATTTCTTAGGTCAAGTTGCGTGGAAGGAAAACAAAAGAGTAGCTAAATTAGTAACTGTAAATTACCTCGTCGAAGAAGAGGGCGTAACCCTCTGAAGCTGAAGGCACAAGAGGTTCGATAGAGAGAGAAAGAGAGTTTTTGAGGTCAGAAATGGCGAGGAATAAGAGCTCACCTGAGTCAACCCGGCTATGATCGGGTCCTTTTCCCATCGCTTTCAGTGCTTCTACAACTGGTGAGGGCCAAAAGAGAGACGAAGAACGCATTACCAGTGGCAGATATGGTAAAATTGACCTCAAGTCTTCTCTGTCTTCCATTATTTTTCTCTTCCTCACTGTCTTCCTCTCTCAGTTCCAAACTCGGAGTCTCCCAGTTCTGAATGGACTACGCCCCTGCTAGTACAACTAGTATAGAATTGGAAGAAGCCTTTTTTTTTTTTTTTGAGAAAATTATTCTTTGATTCCAAAATTTAANAAAAAAAAAAAAAAAAAACGAAGATCCTTTGATTCTAATGTTCTTTCAATTTGATTCTTCCTCTTGACAAGATTATTATGTAATTCCTGAAAAAATAAAAAAATAAAATGTAGACAACAATATTTTTTCTTAAGGTAATGAAAGCTACTAATGTAGTTAAGATTTATGAAACTAAAAAATATTCAGTTCAAATATTGAATTAATACTCTATTAGGGTTTAGAGGTTTAAAATTATTAGGTTAGATTCATAAAATGTATTTATGTCACATTTTTAAGAATATTTTATTAAGTAATTGCATACGTGTATAAATTATTTTCTTCATCTGATTTTTGTTTCTAAAATTGAAGTTCATTTTCAAAAGAGAAGTGTTGTTATTAGAATTCTAATTTTCACACACAAAAATGTAATGTATTAAGCAACTTTTATATTTTATAGTTGTTCAATAAATATCGTAAGTATCAAACAGCTTGCAGTTGAATGATACTGAAGTCATTTTCTGAATTTAATGTTCGAATTCAAAATTATAACTAAAAATAACAAAAATAAATAAAAAAATAAATAGGACCAGAGCAAAAGATAAAGAGAAATTATAAGTATTATTGTTGCTGAATAGTGACTACACTATTACATTCATGCCATTGCCACATCCCTATCTTGGAAACATGCTATCTTTTCTTTGCATATATATATATATATATATAGGAGTTTCTGCTAAATTTCTAGTGGAGTCACCCTATATGGATTCAAATGTTATTATTTGGAATTGAACCTTGATTGAAAGACCGATGGAAGGACAGTGTAAATAACAAGTGGAATCCGAACCACATGCATTTCATGTCTCCAAATTAAAGAGGCAGAGATGATTGGCACCTGAGATATTTTTGGTCCACTCACTTTCACAGTGAAGGACTTTTCTTCTCCAATAGCAGAGAAGGCAAGAGAGGGTGGCTCCACTGTAACATTGAGAAAGGTGGGCACAATAAGGGCAGCTTCATAGGTTGAGTTTGGGTGGCCTACATTAGTAACAGTCCTAGTGAAACTGCCCATGATCTCATGCCCATCCTCTATTGCAAGTGAGAATGAGGGGTAATTAAGATCCCAAGCCATTCCCTTATTTATACTTTTACAAACACTGTTATCATTTGTAATTAGTCTTATTTTTCTGGTGTTGTATCCTTGCTTGCAAAGGAAGTTAACATAATCTCCCTCAGAAGCATTAAAAACTAGCCCAGGATCCACTGCTTTCACAGGATTAACTTGGCCAGAGCCATAAGCAAATTCATTCTCATTTTCATGCATTTTACGGTCCATTATATGTGCTGCATTAAAGTTATAGAGATTTGTTAGTGAAACAAATGAGGAGGGAAAGAAAATTGTGAATCCATGTAAAAATGATAGATGTCTCATGACAATGTATCTAGCATGTATCGTGAATAGATTCGTGATCAGATTAATTTCTTCAAAATTATTGCCTTCATTTTCAGCCATTCTAGGACAAACTGCAAAACAATATAAAGGATTTCAAATCGCATATCTTTCTCATTACCTGTGGTCATGAGTGCAGACTTGATAGCAGCAGGAGACCAGCTTGGGTGAGTGGTCTTTATATAAGCTGCTGCTGCAGAAACGTGTGGGCAAGACACTGAGGTTCCAGAGACAACATTGTATTTCACACTCCTTGTATCCTTTAATGTTTCATCCAAAAAGAGGGTTGGTGGTGCAATAGGAGACCAACTCGCCAGTATGTTCACGCCAGGTGCGCAAAGATCAGGCTGGTCAGTCCAAGAGCTGAACTTGTCAGATTACAGATACTTGAAAAATATATGCATACTAAACTGCAGTAATAAATATCAAATTAACCATGAGGTGTAGCTCAGTTGGCAAACTGAGCTCCATGTGAGGCGAATTCTGAGGTAATGTCAAGAATTTGAACCCCACTGGAAGCATTAGTGGCCAGGTCACGCTGAAGCCCGAGCGAAAATTAGTCTCACACCAAAAGTGTGAAACCACCTTGTAGGAAACCAAAAAAAAAAAAAAATCAAATTTATTGAGGAAAGATATATATACCTTGAGAATTTCAGGATCAAATTGGGACCTCTACCTGAGAAAATTGCAATATAAGGGGCTTGGATATCTTTCCTAGTCTCACTAAACATAATGGTCACCTTTGGGTTACTGAAACAATAATTAAAAAACATCATGAATATCATGGTTTCTCTTTTTGTTACAAAGCTGCAAATAAGAATAAAGATTATGGTAAATTACGCAAAGATCATAAGGAGTGATATATTTACCTGGAAGATTTGCTGTATTTTAATACATGAGAGAACTCTTTGTCATCAAGGCGTGCTGTTTGGAAGGTATAAGACTTGGCATAATTCTCATATGGTCGATTAGGGGATATAACACCAACCCCACCTGCAGTGTGAACTCCAAGGCCATCGGTTTCACAGACAACAATTTTTCCTTTAACTTTGTTTGAATTTAGAGCACTTGGGTAGCATAGACTTGAGAGTCTGGGAATATAATTGGCAGAAAAGTTTGGAGCATTTCCTCCCCAAATCATCACATATGCTGCATTAAATTTATAAGGATCAGTTAGGGAAACAAATGAGGAGGGAAAGAAATTTGTAAATGGATCTCGACATAATACATGTATTGACAAATGTCTCATGAATCATGATAATGTATCTAGCGTGCATTGTGATTAGATACACTGTCAGATTACTTCTCTCAAAATCATTCCCTCCATTTTCATCCATTCCAGACAAAGGGGATATATGAATATTAAACTGCAGTAATAAATATTAAATTTATTGAAAAAAGATATATACCATGAGAACTTTAAGACTAATCAAGTTGGGACCTCTACCTGAAAAAGTTGCAACATAAGGGGCTTGGAGTTCTTTCCTAGTCTCACTAAACATAAGGGCCGCCTTTGGGTAACTGAAAGAATAAAAAAAAAAAAAAAAAAAAGCATATTTGATATAGATTTCTCTTTTTGTTGCAAAACTGCAAAAAACGAATGAAGATTATGCAAAGATCATATGGATTAATATATTTACTTGGAAGATTTTATGTATTCTAGTACATGAGAGAACTCTTCATCATTGACGCGTGCTGTTTGGAGGATATAAGACTTGGCATAATTAGAATACTTACAGTGATTACATCCCCATTTCCTAGAACCAAACGGAACACAGATTTCCTGTCAATACTGCTAGCTGCCACAGTCACCATCCAAGGAGATAAATTACTTATGAGTCCTCTTTCTGGTCCAAAATTTCCCTGCAGCTGCCACCATTTTTCATAGCATGAAAGGATCCAATTGTTACAGGGTCATACAGATACTGTCTGTTTGGATGTCCACTAATGGAATTTCATATAATATAACCCCATCTGCAATGGCATCATCAAAAGCAGCCAGGATATCAGCTGCAAAGCATCTATAGTCCCAACAGACATTGTAAACAGCAATTCTTGCATTAGGGGCTCCTTCCCTTGCATGACCCTTAGCCAGGCCATAGTAGTTGACTTCTGCAACCTTTCTACCAGCTGCAATTGATGCAGTGTGAGTGCCATGCCCAGTAGTATACCTTGCAGAGTAGATTTGATCGCTTGGGGCACTTTGGCTTATATAATATCAAGCTCCAATGATTTTACTGTCAATATTATAACATTACAGTCAGTTTTATGGATGAAAGCTACCTCTCTTTTCATAAATTGGAAGAACATAAAAGATTCTCAGTTGTTGCAAGTGAAGTTATTGGCAGTATGGCATCCATGTTTTGACCTGAATAGCATTCCAATGATGACATCTTCTCCAAAAGAAGAGGTTTTGATGTTGGCTTCAGTAAATCCCATGATCTTGTTGTTTGGAGTTGCACCTCATTGTTGGGGAAGACAGAAATTACTTCCTCCTTATCTGCAGAAAGTAACTCAATCTAATTGTGGTCTAAATGAATGAGCAAGCTTATTGTGTCCTCTTTCACTAGAATGTATTAGAAAATCAAGAGAAATTTTGGTTGCCTGCTCATCTGATAGCATAGGGGCAAATCCATTAAAGCTTCTTCCATAACTGTAAAGCATTGACTCCTTTGCAGCTTTAACACTGTATGACAAATTTTAAGTGTTGGATTAATTATCCTAGTGGACTAGCATTGTCAGAAATTTGACTTAAAACTCATTAATTAGATGTCAAACTAATTTAGAGCATCTTTTGGTTAGTCCATTTTGATCACTTTTGTTATCAGGTTCTATTAAGCACTTAACCAATCGTTGACTGTTTGTGATAAAGGTGCTATCACAAGTTAAGAGCATCTTTTGGTTTAACACTGCAGGACAGTTTTTAAATGTTTAGTTATGATAAAGGTAAAAAGTAGCTAGAAAGTGCCTAACTTTTTCTGAAAATGATGAAGGTAAAAGTAGTTAACCTTCCAAGAGTTTCTGCTAGCATAGAGTGATGCGGTGACTGCATGAAATCATAGACTTGACCCCAAGTCTCCCATGTAAACAATATAGGCCTGCAGGTGAAATTTGGCTCACTTGTTATTATATACAATTTTCTTTATCTCACATGAAATTTAAGTAGAGGGAAACCCACTTAACCATGTGAACTACACAGTAGAATTGAAGATCATGAAGACAAAATGTTAATATGCAAAAATTGTAAAAAGTGCAAGCTATGTTTTGGAACTAGTACTGTGAGTGGAGCATAGAATGAAGGTGTATAGCATATAGGCATACATACTTTTCTTGAGAATAGCTATGGATCAAAAATATTGCAAGCAAGATTATGAAAGGAAGAAGGAGTGATTGTGGTTTCGCCATTTTTGTGCCTGAAATTGGTTTTCTGGCTGGGAATTTATAAAGGAAGCATAAACTTGGTTAGATGGTATTTCCTAATCAAAATCATATATCTAACACACCTCTGTATGAGAAAATCCTTTAGGCTTGAAGCGTGGACAAAGTACAGACTTACTTATATCATATGTTGAAATTTCAATTTAATTGAAAAAGTAAGAGCAAAAAGATTTGATCTCCTAATTGTTTGATTAAAGAGACTCTAATATAATATTAATAAACCGATTCAACTTAAAAGCTTAAACCGTTAAAGTGAAGGTTTATAAATGGTTTTATATCTAACAATTGGTTAGTATCATTGTGTAACAAATATGTTTATTTATAGGTATAACAGTTGTTATCTCCTTCCCACTGTCATAAGGGTAACCAATATCTGAATGTGGGCTCTTTAAATTACTGTACTTTTGGTTACTCTCTAGTAATTGTATTCCCAACGTATTCTCATAAAGTTATCTATTTTTTCACGTTAGCCATTCTTTTGTTCAAGAAGAGAAATGACCCTATAGAAATGATAAGGCTAAATTGTATAGAGTTAATCAAAGCTCAATTTTAATATTAAGAAAGCGGTAAGAGAACTAGAAAGTTACACTTTCAATATCAAAGGTCACTTTCAACTAGTACACAAGAACTAGGTTCCTGTTAGCTGAAAAGATGAAGGGAAAATTACAGCGTTAACGATTTGTTGCGAAGAAAGAAATATAGGCTTTGAGAAGCTTTCGTAGCTAGATCCATGTCTAGTAACTCCAATTTCACTTATTAATTATTATAGATAACTGAAGCAATTAGCAAATACCAAGAGAGTTTGTTTTAATATACAGTAAGTAACATGCGTCTCCAAGGCACGTTTCAATGATTGACTATTAAGAATTCTAACTTTAAATTCTGAAATTCAAAATTTCATTAGGACTGAATGGGACAAAAATGTTAAAGCCAAGGTGCCAAAATCTAAGTTTTAACAAACTTTTCGTACATCAAACATAGCCAAAGATCTAAAAATCAAGCAAGGGAATTTTAAGAATTCAATGTTATTACATTAGGGTCAAAATTGATGTAAAATCAAGATTTTCTTCAACTAAAAAGCTCAAAAATATTTATTTTGAGCATAGTACGTGGGTCGAGTAAAGAAGTCTGCTGGTGGAGTTTTTCAATTCCACAGATAAAAGGGTTCGATTTGGTGCACCAAATTTCAATTGAAACAATGTTACCCTCTTTTTGCAGGAAGGCTTAAACGGGAAAGCAATACAAAGGCATCCCCTCCTCTTTTGTTCCTTCACATCCCTTTCTGTATACCTCCATTTTCTTAAAAAAGGGAGCATTCTCTTCTTTGGATAGAAAAGATAAAATTAGCTGAATGACGACCGAATAAATACTTGGTTAGTTCCTGGTAGATCCAACAAATCCTTAGCAATTTGAAACCCTTAGTTCCTTAGTAATAATCATGCACCATTAATGCTACACTAACTTTGGCTTTTACAAGAAATAGACAAGGAGAGACAATGCCCTTTTCTCAAGCAAAAAAAAGCTAGCCAGAAATGGATTACTCCGACCACTCATGCACTTACTTTTCATCATTCTACAGACATTTGCAAAGAATTGCGTATCAACCATCAGATGCCTGCTTAGGAGAAGTTCTATTTCGACTCGTACATTTACCTGGTTCCATGTCCACATATATGACACGTCCTAGCAATGTCTGAAAAAAGCGTTGGTTCAATTTCTAAGTTTTTGCCTTTTTATCAAATGAAAAATGAAGTTAGTAGAATCTTGCCTTTCCATTCATGTCCATACATGCCTTACGAGCTTCTTCCTCTTTAGCAAAGGTCACAAATCCAAAACCCTTGCATCTTGTTTGAGCTTTATTCATTACTACATCAGCTGGAAAAAGTGAAGGGAATGGGTGAATGATAAATTAAAGCTGATAGGTTTGAAGTTTGTAATGACACCAATGGCACATACCTTTAAGGACTTTACCATATTGTGAAAAAGCTTCAGCTAACTTCTCTTCTGTAATAGAAAATGCTAAATCTGCAGCAAGACTTATTGGTTATGGCAACAGCAAGATAGTTCAGAGTGAATAAAGTAATAAAGCTACAAGTGTTGTCAAATTAGATTATTAGATATGCTGGCACTTTATCAGAATAAAAACAACATTTAGGCATCAACTGAACTACTGAGTGATATGCTACATCCTACACACTAAAACGGTCATTTCAATGAAAAATTAACTGAAACGAACTCAAGCAGATCCTGCCTCAATTTCAAGTGGCTTCATGGTCCTATCTAAGGCCATAACTTAGATTTTGTTCTTTTGCATGTAGGTGCAGTGGACAATATTTTAGCTGTCATTACATCAGGCTAAGTTGTCTCAACCATAAATTAAATTAGAAGAAAGTATTCTAACAATTAAAATTCATCGTAAGGATACAAGAGTTGTACATGAGAATCAACCAACCAACATCACAATCATAACCTGTACACTCTTTTTTTTAAAAAAAAAAAAAATTCCCTTAGAGAACTCCAGAGTCCTAAATTTTGTTTAATGAAGAGCTTTATCACAAATCAAGAAATAGCCAAAAGAAAACAATAGCAATCACATGGCACCCAGACTATGATGTTTGTGTAAATAAAATGATCAATTACCCAGAATTTCATTTGACTTGTATGCTAATCCCTAATGGCACAGTCCTCCTGGCAGTTAAATACTCTAATCTTCTGCTCCATTTTTCATTATTGTATTGACTGCTTCTGACACATTAATGGTAACAGATGAAGCAAGTCAAATTTCAAGGCAATAATCAATCTAATCTGTTACAGAACCTCACAGGTTCAACGTGTTATAATTCCAGGTTTCAAAGTTCTCAAAATGTGACAGTATCTTACCAATCAAAAAGGACACAACAGCAAAAGGAATATAAGGGACAGAAAAGGAGTACCTTTAACAAAAATCTTGGAAGCCAGTCTTCGGTAGAAGAGACATTGAGAAAGAGAATCATAGTGTTTTGTGTGAGATATACATTGATGTAAGCTGCCGGATATTCCTCTTAAAGCCGCCATGTGACAGCAGCACAATTCTCAACTTTCAAGCAAAAGAAAGGCCTAGATTGGGAAATGCTGGCGTACTACAAGGCAGAAGAGTCATTCTCTTAGGATTAAGTGTAAAGGTATAAAGTGGAGATATTAGAAACAAAAGAAGAAGAAAGTATCCCCATACCCCAAAAGTACAATAACTTGAAAACCATCCCATGAATGAAAATCTATATATATTGGTCACCCAATAAGTGCTAGCATCAATAGGTTAAACTACACTTTTGTTCACTAAACTTTGGCGCAAGTTGAACTTTTTCTTTGAAGTATTCATCATTTTAAATTTGTTCTAATATCAATGTTGTCCTCGACTAGATGCTTATAAGTAATGGAATCTTCTTAGTTAGAGTTTACACACTTCATAAAATTGATAGTTCTTACTGAAATGATATAATGGCTATGTTGAGGTACCACCAAAAATCAATTCTCGGTGGTCCACAACCAATTCTGCCCAAAAGTAATGTGTTTGGTTTGGGTGAATCAAATATTGCATGGGGAATGGTGAGAATTAATTCTGAGACAATTAACTCCTCCTTTCTTATTCTGAGAAACAATTCAGATAATCAATTCTGTCAAAATTAATTCTCTTCAGAATCAATTCTTGGAGAAGGTAACCCAAAGGCACACAAAATATTGTTTTCAGTCAGATATTAAATAACATATATGTCATGAATTTAAAACAAACTTGTGAAACTAATGAAGAAAAATTCATGACATGAGCTTCACATAACAAAATTTTGTCATTCGAATTTAGGGTCTTCAACTTAAGGATAAATCATTACTTAAAATTTGAGTTTAAGGACATAATCTATTTAACAAGGAAATACTTTAGAAAACAATATTGAAATTTGTGCCAAGATTTAGGGAGAAAAAGTATACTCCAAAAGATACATACAGGATAAATCATAACTGCAATTATAGAACGATGGAAGCATATCATCTCTTGCACAACAGAAACTCAGAAGAGAATTCGAGAGGGTAGGGGAGGAAAAAAAGCGGAAAGGAAGAAAGTTAAAAGGAGATGAAAACCTAATGCTGATTCAATTTCAAATTAGCTTCACCACCAAGTGCTCTAAAAAAAAAGGAAAGAAATAAATCAATGCAAGTCCAGCACAAATTATCAATTTATTTAAAACAATACCATATGGATTCCGAATCAATTACTGATCAAACTCATTTAATTCAATTTTAATAAGAAATATTTTGTTTGAAACAAAGCATCCATATAATAGAATTCAAATGAACTTCCAACATTTAGAATAAACATCAAATTGGCTGAGTTCAAGTTCTCTAATAGCTCATTTCACCATTATCCTTTCCATTATGTCAGCTATCGATTTCCATAACTGAGAGATGAAGTCAGATACCACAGAAATTCAAATCAAACCCTAAAGCACTCAAGTCAAGTGGTTTCATGCATAAATTGATCTCAGAATCAAGCACCCAAGCAAAAAAGTAAGACACAAAAGGAATCGTTATCAAAATAAAGTCTAAATTAATGGGTACCAAAGGTTAGTGAAGGAACTTACACTGTACTTAGAAACCAATCTGTATAAGAGCTAGAGGAGGAGGCGTGTTGCGCGCGCGCCTCTCTTGGATCCCTCAGTTCCGGTGGAGGTTGGTTCACTCGGAAAAGGGAAAATGAAAAGAAGAAAAAATGGGTTGAGCTCAGCTTGCTCTGTTGTTCCCACTTCTCAGCGGGGTGAGAAATGACAAATGAGAAGACGCCACAATGTTTTTTATTTTTTTTTGTTCGTCGGCCTGTCCCTTCTTATTATTATTTTTTAATTGTTTTTTTTTAATTTTTATAAGAAATGACATATCGTAGAACTATCGACGTATTTGATGTAGACACGTCATTGGTGCGTTTAGTGATTTTTCCATGTCTGTTATGCTTTTTTAAAATAAAAAAATATAATATTAAGATAAAAAAAAATTAAAAAATGTAACAAATATATAAAATTATTTCTAAAATGTTATATTTCGGTTAAAGAGCTTTAACTTATCCCATGCAAAAATGGAATTAAATTACCCTATCCTACGTGCACTAGCTAAATTCTAACAAGTAGTGCTAGCAGTGGGGCCACACATTTATTTAATTGAGTATAAGCATCAAAATAGTTAATATAAATTTTAACAGATTAATTTTCATTTATTACAAATCAGCCCTAATGTTATGACTATTCTATTTTCCTGTCTTCATCACCCTTCGTTCTCTCTCTTTCGTTTCCCCTCTCTCCCTTCGTCCTTTTGTCCCATTGATCTAGAGCTGGGATAATGGGCCGAACCCAGTGGGTCAGCCCGTTAAGACCTGATAAGATGGTGGGTTGGGTTATAGATTCATATGCCCGATTAGAACCGGGCCACTTTGGCCCGGCCCGATCAATTTTTTAACGGGCTGGGCCAATTTGCACTTTTTTTTTTGATTCAACTTTCAATTGTCATTTGCTCACATTGTGATATATTTTGCCTTTGTCAATTATTCATATGTTTTCTTTGGTAGAATATGGTTTTTTGCTTTTAATTATGTAGAGAAATGCAAATCAATGTTAGAACTTAGAACCAAAGCGCTGGCTTCCCAGCGCTGAGCACTGCGTAAATGACTGGAGGACTGAGGAAGTTATGTGGTGCCAGCGCTGAGTGCGAGGGAGGGGGGCCAGGGGGTCGGCCTCGAGGAGGATGTTGTCTGCTTCTCTAATGCTAGCGCTGAGCGTGGGGGGCCTGAGGATGTTGTCTGCTTCAGAATTATGGGAGATGTTATTGGTTTGATTATTATTTATGCTTCAAAATTATGGAAGATGCTAATGGCCCTAGAAGACCTACTATTTGGGAACATTTTAAAAATATTGATGTAGAAGATGTGAATGAGTTACTAAGAGCTTGTGCAAAATATAAGGCTTGTGAAAAAGTTTATCATATACATCTGACAAAGTGTGGAACAAGCTATTTATGGCGTCATTTGTACCAATGCCTATCTCGAAATACAAGAGTTTTGGGACATGAGTAATTTGCTAGATTTGTTTTGGCTCGAGACTCAAGTGATTAAATTGTTATACTAAAAACCTTTTTATTGGTATGTGGTTAATAATACTTTAGTAGTTTATTATTATTTATCTTTTGATTAAGTATGTCAATATTTGATGCTTCATAAAGAATATGTTCTCATATTCTCTAAAAAAATATGCATGGCAAAAAAAAATTAAAAAAAGAATGCCAGCCCGTTTTGGCCCGCAGCCCAAAGTAGACCGGGCTGGGCTGGAAGGATGCTGGCTCGATTAGAACCAGGCCACTTTGGCCCGGCCCACGATAGGGCCAGCTCTAAATGGGCTGGGCTGGTCCATTACCCAGCTCTACATTGATCTCTATTAATCTTTGTACAGAGACTAAGGAATGGAGGCATGGGTTGGCGAAAAAGAAGGAGTCATCTTTTTCTTTTTTCAAAAATTTATTTTCTCTCTTTATTATGTTTAAGTGCGTTTTATTTTTTAAAAAAAATAAATTGTTTCAAAAATTAATAAAGGGTTAATAATAAATTAATGCCTAAACTAAATATACAATAATTATACTCATTACATGTTATATAATGCGTAAATATTTGATTTTTTCCCTAAAAATTTTTTTGGCACATGTTTCAAAACAAATTGTGAATTTTAGAATTGAATTTTATGAGAATTCTTACATAATAAAAAGTTCTATCTAAGAACAAACTTTCACATTTTAATGTCTCAATTTAAAATAACTTCAATGTAACACTATGATACTAGTGACCTTGACATTAGTTATTGTGATAAATTTAGGAATTTTCACACTTGAATGTCTTGATTGAATTTCTATGTAGCCTTTATTTTGGTTTTAAAAATTACTATGTAATTTAATTTAATAATACTATGATGATGGGCACAATTTAAAAGTCATGTCTCATAACTTAATCACCATGTTCAATCTAACTAGATATTTTCACACATTAATGACTTTATTTAATCATTATGTGACATAATGTAGTTATATGATTTCATTTCATTTGAATTTCATGTCAAAGTGAAAAAAGAAAGTCCCATTTTAATTTCAAATAATTGATACGATTCTTGTTTGAACTTTATCAGTGTTAATTGGAGAGGAAAAAAAAAAGTAGTAACTCCAAATTTTATTTTAATTGAATTTGATTAGTATAAAATTATAAAAAAAAAAAGACCTAATTTTATTAAACTTGATTAGTGTCAAATGTGAAAATTAATTTTATACAATTCTTTTCAATTGGAGATGATTAGTGTCAAATTAAGATAGAGAAAATATATGTTCATATAATCCATTTCATTTGACCTTAATAGATAAAAAGTTGAAATAGGGCCACTAAGTAGTGACATGATGTATATAGTAGAGCATAAGTTTCTATTATCTATAACTTATACTTTTGTTCAACTTATCAAATTCACTTTCTAATTAAGAGAAAATCCTTAATTAGTTTCTAGATGTATAAAGTATGGCTTAAGTTACCATGGTAAAATACTTATGTTCTTGTTCATGCTATCAAATTAACTTTCAAATTAAGACAAAATACACTAATTGGTAGTACGATATATTAGAATAGGATAAATTTATATTACTTATAACTTACACCTTTATTCAACTTATCAAATTCACTTTCTAATTGAGAGAAAATCTTTAATTAGTGGCTAAATGAGGAAGAAGATGAACCGAGTCTTACAAATCCTACTTGCAAATATGAAGAGTAAGAGAGAGTGTGAGATTTACTCTCTTCAATTTTTTGACTTGTTTTTTACCTTCTTGTTCTTCACTCACCTTAATCTATTTATTAATGTATATTTTTAAATTTTATCATGCTTACAAATTTATTTTAAATTGTGAATCTTTATGTATAAATTTGAATATAATTCTTTTTGAATTTTTTTTCATAAATTTATTTGTGAAAAATATGTAAATGGAGAGAAATATCATACTTTGTGTACTCTCAATTTTAACATAATCCTTATATACAACTAATTGATAGTCATTTTCTTGCAAGTGTGGCTATCCAAGGATAGTGTACTCACTCTCTCATTTCCTCCCTTTTCCTTTTTCAATTTCTCTTCACGAGCCTTCTTTCATTTTTGCTTTATCTGCCCATGCATTACATGGGTGTTGAACTAGTTTAATTACTAAAAAGAAAGCTTTAACATTAATTATTATTTTAAGTGGGGTGCTAACATAATTTTAGTTAAACTAGTGGGTCACATTAATATTGTCACACAAGCTGAGAAATGATCAATTGAACATGTAACCAAAAATAAACGTCTACCACTAGATTTGATACATAACACAAGAAACGGTAGTGATTATGCCACGTAGAATAGGGTTATATAACCCCATATTTTTGCCTGGGATAAATTAAAGGCCCCCTTTTTTGGTTAGTTTTGGCTATGATTTTGCATTAGAACACATAATTCTCAAGTTTTGAGGACAAATTTAGTATAACTCAACTACAAGCTATTTATAAACCAAACTCAACATTCCCAAAGCGACAGAAAAACAAGGGTGACAAAATAATTTTCTCACAGAGTTTCTTATGGATGAACATTTGTTACGTGTGAGAAGATCTCACTCGTAAGTCGTAGATTTTCTCATAGATCTGGTCAGTGAGAAATTTTTTTTAAAATTTTTTTGGTCTAAAATGACTATTTATTTTTTCTAAACATTTAATCAAATTATTAATCAAAATGAAATGAAATAGAAAAAAAATTATTAATCAAATTTAATTACAATAAAAAATTTGTTATACAATGAAAAAAAAAGTACAATACAAAGCCCTAAGCCTTAATCCTCGTCATCTACCCCCAAATTCTCATCTATGTCATCATGATCATCATCTGAGGGTTGTGGGGCCGAACCAAATGGTGCACCATGGCCTCGCTACAGTAGGTGGCCCAACATAGTTGGAAGGTGCTTTGTGGATGTGTTGATAGCCTCCAGTACTTTGACCACTGGGCAGAGGTGATCCAGCTCCTGCACCCGTTGCATTAGGGCGGCCATCAGTGACATCATCTCGGTCATTCTAGGATCTGGCTGCTCGGAGGGCTGGGGCTAGGTAGGTTGTGAATAGGCAGAGTGCAATACACTAGCCTCAAAGCCCATGCCATAAACCCGACCTTTCTTGTTCTTGTCACCAACCACATTGAGCCATAGCCCAATGTAGTCAACAGAAGATGAAAAGAATTGGGTCTGGCTCTCAAATCGGCACCTCTCAAACTCAGTCTACATAGATAAAAAAGAAAAAAATTAAGTTCGTACAAAATACATACATATAAGCCCTAATTGACATAAAAAGTAAAGAACTTCAAAAATACTTACATAAGTGGACTGAGCTTGAGGATAGACTATCCCTTGCTGGGACTATGTTGGAGATGACAAAAGACCTCTAGTGCGTTGTGCTTTCTCCCCAACTCTTTCGTCTATAAAAAAACTTCAATTGTTACTATATTTGACCTTCAAAAAACTTACCAGCCTCCGTTTGTGTTCGAAGATGGTTATTGAACCGCCCTTGTGATAGGCTTGCCATTGATCCAAAGAACAGTTCTTCTTGTTCCTCTATGAGACCGCTTTACCGCCTTCTACTGCTGAGAGGCCCATTTAGATTCCAGGGCCTCCAACACAGCAGACGACAACCTTTCACTCTTTGTCTTCCCGATCATGATGTCCTGAAAAGACGAGCGAAGGTTGTCAGAACACTTTGAGAGCTAGATCTTACAAATATGGCTCTCATGCTGGGGGTCCCAAACATATTTTCTCTACATTAGAAAATAAAATATCAATGTTAGTAAATATACAAACCAACTAGTTTAAAATAAAGTAAAATCAAATAAGCTAAAAAATTTATATTGAACTTTATCCACCAAAGTTCATTCACCTCATCAACTGAGGTGAAGTCTAGCCACACCTTCTCAAATTTTGAATTGTAGATAATCGAAAGGTAGTTGATGGGGTTTTATAAGAAATAAAACTGCATAAAAAAAATAAATTCTTATAAGTATTACAAATAATAAATTGTAAATCTTAAAAAAAAAATTCATTGTTAAGTGTTAGAATCAACTTACTCCTTCCTTTCGTGTGGCAGTATCCATAACTAACCATCAGCCACTCAGGAGCCCGACTGTTGTGAGTCTGAAATCGTTGGACTCGCATGCAGCGACCTTTCAGCGGCCAACGATGTGAAGCCTAGGGTGGTGGCTCCTGAGTATCCCTAGTACGTTGCAATGGGCGGTGGTGTGCACACCAACCCCGAGGTCGACATAAACAAAGGCAAGGCCGACTCAGTATGAGAAAGCCGAGCAACAACCTTGCCTTTGTCCCTCCTGGACGGCTGCCCAACTGTTGGAGATGAATGCCTTGGCGGGTCTAACATCTGTCATACAAAATAGTTATTAATTCAGCATAAATTAATAACATAATATATCCTTGATACCTTAAATCCAAACCTCAATCCCTAAACCCTAAATCATAACCCTAAAAATTAAACCTTTAACCCTAAAATCCAAACCCAAGACCCAAACACTAAACCATGCCTTGAAACCTTAAAACCTTAACCCCAAATGCAAACCCCAAACAATAAATCCCTAAACCTTAACCTAATGCCCAAACCCTAAATCCTAAACCCCTAAACCATATACATAAACCCTAAATCCTAAACTTTAAACCTAAACCCCAAACACAAAATCCCTAAACTTTAAATCCCTAAACTCATAAATCTTGTACCCTAAATCCCTAAATCATAAACCAAAGATTAAGCAGAGTCTCCTCTAAAAATTGAACATTTTAAGAATTTAAAATTCCACACAATTACACAGAAAACACAATCAAAAAATTATAATTTATTCAAAAATGAAAAACTACATAGCAGTAGAGGTAAAAACTTACACATAAATAGAAAAAATTAAAAAATTATTTCTACACCATTCAAAAAAAAAAAATAGAATGATTCAACATCAAGCATATAACAAAATTCTCTACCTAATCTTAACAAATGATATATATTTCATTATCAATTTCATTATCCATCAACCTACACTACTCAGCTACATCTAAAACAACTCCTACACTATCTAAAATAAGTAATAAACATTTTAAACAACTAAATCATATAATGTTCATGGTAATTGAAAGAGAATTACTAATACAAAATGCATAAAAATTCAAAGATAAGAGATGGGTAGAGAAACTTACCTAAAAGCAGAAACTAAGAAATATGAACCGATAGATTGGAAGTAGAGGACTTGTGGTGCAAAACCCAAGCTTCGAAAGCTCAAATGGTGGTGATTTGCTCCGGGGAAAGAGAGAGAGAAAGCTTTGAAATTGAAAATGGAGGTTGGAGCTGCCGACCGGGGGGGGGGGGGAGAAAAACAAAATTTCTCATGGAATTTGTCCGTGAGAAAAAACTCTAAAATTTAAATTTTAAGTGAAATGGTACACAACACTATTCTCACAGATTTTTTCACAGACTCAACTTGTGAAAATAGTAGACACATTTATGAATATGGTTGGGACATCATTTCTCACGGATTTTTCTCATGGTCAACTTTGTCCATGAGAAAGTCCTTGAGAGAATCTTAATAGTCACATGTCATAAGAAAATCTGTGAGAAATGTTGTCATTTTCTCACATTTTTTTTTTCTGTCAGAAAAATCGATTTTTCTTGCAGTGGAACCAAAAAGCCCCCCCTTCAATCTCCATGGGAAACGGAAGCTTTACCCCATAACCTTTAAACTTCAATCAATTCCAATCATCTTCAGAATCCTCCCAAGCCTGCCCCTATACACTACTCTTCTTCTAGTATCCAAATTTCAAAATCCACCAACGATGGCTTTTCTAGGCAAAACATTAGGGGGCCGGGGGGAGAGAGAGAGAGAGATAGTAGAAAAAAAAAGAGGTTGCCCTGTGTGCAACTATGAAATTAAAAACAAAAAAGGACACCTAATATGATTGGGATATTATTGATATAAAATCACATTACAAAAGCAATGGACATGTAAGAAGAAAAGAAAAGGAAGAAACATTCATATAGAAAGATACAATGAATTATGTGCAACTGCTTCTTGGATTATTGGCTTAAGTCCATGAGGCACCCTATTTAATTGGTTGCACATGAGATCTAAATTTATAAAAAAAGAAAAGGAAAAAAAATGAGAGGAAGACAATGTCTAAAAAATTTAAGACATCTCATTGGAAGCTGCTAGCTTTGCTCTGAGATCTTTTCTCAATATCTTCCCCGATGGAGACTTTGGGATTGCATGAACAAAGTAAACTTTGTGTAGTCTCTTGTAAAACACTACCTGTTAACAACAAATACCACACGAAATTGATCTCTTAAATAACTTTCCTTCCAAGTTTTCAAGGGGAAAAAAAAAAAGCTTATGTTTCCACATTAAAATTCTTTCCATCAAGTTTATTCATGAATTATTGATTATGAAGGGAGTTATAGTTTACCAAATTATATGATAAACTAAAATTTAAACTCTTAATTGAACCAAATTAACAAAAGAAACATTGCAGTAGTGCATATATATACCTGTTTAGCTATAAATTCCTTTACAGTCTCCTCCGTAAGATCAAATCCATTTGATCTAACCACGAAAGCAACAGGAAGTTCACCAGCAGCATCATCCTTTTGCCTATTATTTTTAAGTTCAACGTTATTAATTAATTTATAACACAAATTAAAACAAATTTCGCATTTTATACACTATATAAATATATTACGCTCAATAAATATCTCGTCTAAACACACTCTAAATATTTTAATGATATTAATACTTACGGGACGACGGCGGCGTCTGCAATGGATGGGTGGCTTACAAGAAGGGCTTCAAGTTCTGCCGGCGGAACCTGAGAGAATAAGAAAGTGAGCATTGTTGTGAGATTTATTTTTATTTCTTAATAATTTTTTGAGGTGAAAGTGTAAACAGATGCAAAGTAATTAAGTAGAATATTAGATACCTGGAAGCCTTTAAATTTGATGAGTTCCTTCACTCTATCAACAATGAAAATCTCATCATTCTCAATATCTACATAGCCAATATCACCGGTGTGAAGCCAACCCTCCACATCAATTGTTGCTTCTGTGGCCTTCTCATCATTCAGATACCCTAGAAAATTGAATTTGGGATTTATTGAGTTATCAATGGAATCAAATAATAATGAATATTATTCTTTTTAAAATATCTTATGTTCATGAAGATATTTGAACTCATTTGAATGATACTATTGCTAGGAAATGTCCATGCTTATTTATCTTAAGCATCAATGCTTTAACTTTGCTCATTGGTTATGGAAAAAAATTAAATTTCTTGATGCAACTTATAATGAATATTAAATCTAAATCTGAAACAAAAGAAAGATGTGTTATTATAATATCTAAATGGACATTTTAATAATTGAGTATTAAGGATTCTAATTAAAAAATTATAAAGTAAATAGAGCTAATTTTTTAGCTAGAGATATAAAAAAAAAATGGAGATTCAAAGTTAGAACATCAACCTTTTTGACAAATTCCTAGATGAGTTGTGATATATGTAGTTGTATATTAAGATCATGGTTACTCCATTATATAGCCCAATTATAATGAAAAAGGATTAAAATAAAATAAAAAGAAGTGAAGTAGTATTAGAGAAATGTTTATTGCACACTTTTAATACTCATACTAGCTTAGTTGATAAAATCTAAGCTATATAAAAGAGAAATTAATTGAGGTTTGTAAGTTTTACTAGCATGGAGATAGCATTAGGTAGTATTATGAGTGTAGAGGAATAAGATTATTAGGGTTATGTATGTACCTTTCATTATCTGTTGCCCTCGTATGCAAATTTCACCAGGTTGATTATAGCCAAGAGAGGAACCTGTGTCAGGGTCAACAACCTTGAGCTCTGCATTTCTGACTACAGTCCCACATGAACCTGACTTTGTTGGGAATGATTGCTTTGCAAATCCTAAGCACATTGATAGCACTGGCCCTGCCTCTGTCATTCCATACCCCTATACATTCATCCATACATAATACATTAATAACCTCAATTAAATTTTGATTTAATTATTTCAAATGAAGTAATTAATACTAGTAATAATCACACACCACTTGCATTTTTTCTTATTCATATTCATTTTCTTGATTTTATTTTTAAAAAGTTCAATTACATCCACAAGATGAGTGAATGTAATGATTCCATCAATAAAGTTCCTATGATTAAAGTCTATTTTTGAGGCAACATTTTTACTAAAAAAAAAAAATACACATTTAGTCACTGAAAATTACCACAAAAGTTAATGTTACAAAAAAGTTTTACAACAATTTAATAAGTAGAGCAAATAAAAGAGTAAATAAACAAATTGTTTAATGAATATTAGATATTTGTGATAATTTATGGGCAGAATAAATTATCAGTTTTCTTACTGTTTTATAATAAAAAGGATGAGGTTAAAGATTTTTTTATTTGATAAGCAATAGTTTAAGGTGAGGGGCAGATATCACATTCTAAAACTAAAGTATGCCACGGGCCTTAGTGAAAATTTATAATGGCATTTATAGATTGTTTACTAAAAAATGACTGCTCACAGTGGGATTCGAATCTAGGTCCTATAAATAAAATATTTTGATTCTTATCAATTAAACCAACCCCGTTTTGCAGATTAAATATAGTTTATTCTTTATGAGGAACTAATTTAAGTTAACTAATTAAGTTGTCTGAAATTGATGACAACTGCTTTTCCTGACAAGAACAGAAATGGAAATCCTATTTACGTAATTAAACTTATGCCGACATTAAAATGTTTTGGCTGTAAGCCTGGCCTGCAGGGGAAGAGATCCAGTCATGTTAACTTGAGTCATGTTGCTTAAATCTAAGCCGTCTATTCCATTTAAGGTCATTTCAACCATTAAAACACATTAATATTTAATGGTTAAAATGAGCTTTAATGGAATGGATGGTTCAAATCTGAGCAACATGACTCAAGTGACATGACCGGATCCAAATTCGGCCTGCAGAGAGTCAGAGACAACTAACTTAAATATACGACAAGTATAATATTAATTAACATAACGCCACAAAACTTGTCGACTTACCCAAAACTATGATGTTAGCAAGTTTGACAAATGGAGAGATAGATACTAAATAAGTAAATATCCTTTTATTATAAAGATGAGACTACTACTAATTAATTAATATTTAACAAAATCAAGTTGTGAAGAAATGATAATAAAGTAAAACCAATCTTGGAAGTCTAAATAAAATATGGTTTTATATTATATTGAAAGTTCAAAGTTGTGATTCAATATTATATTAGCCCTTTTTCTACCAACCTTGTTTTTTGTTTCTTTTGGTTATTTTTTTATTTTTTTATTTTTTTATTTTCTCCTACCTATGAGGACATAGACACTACGTTATTACTATTTGATTTTATATAGAGTCCATATTAACCTTCGAATTAATTCATATTGTATTCTCTTAATTTTAAATATAAGTTTTATTATAATTTATACAAATAGATAAAGGTAATTTTTTTTTATATTCAATTTTTGTTTTCAAAAATCTAAGTTTCCGTAATTTTTTATAAATAAAAATAAGACTATTTTTTAGTTTAAATTACACAAAAAGAAACTATCTATACCCAAACTCCTTAAAAAGACAATCTCTCAAATTTTTATTAAAAAATAATCATTTTCAATTTATTCTACTATGGTAATTCCCATATTTTCCAAGGGTAAGTTTTATGTTATCCATTTCCAAAAGAAAAAAAAAAAGAAAATGTTTGTGTTGTCCAAAAATCCAAGTAGCCACGTTTTGAACTAAAGAGGCTGCCATGTGTCGAAGCCAAAATCCAGAAATTTAAAGCCTCACAAAAGAAATTAAAATAAATTTTCTGACAAAAACAGCCTCATTTATGAAAAATGGGACAGTTTGTAATTTGGTCCCTACGCCCCTTTTCTCTCTCTACCATGGCATGCTCTCCATGCAATGCAAAACTAAAAGTTGAATGGCAAATGAACCCAAAAAGAAGAAAGATAAAATTAATATGACTTGGTATTTAGTTAAGGATGGACCGCTTACCTGTCCCAAAACTGCCTGAGGCACTCTGCTCCGTAGAGCGTCCTCCAGCTCCTTCCCCAGCGGCGCCGCCCCTGACAACACCAACCGAATTGAGCTGAGATCAAAATCCGCCACCATCGGATTCTTCGCCAACGCCAGCACCAGTGGCGGCACCACCATCGCCACCGATACCCTGTGCTGCTGTATCAATTCCAACAATGACCCTATCTCAAATTTCGGCATCAACAACACCGCACTCCCCGCTCTCAGCGCGCATAACAACACACTGTTCAACGAGAATATGTGGAACAACGGAAGCACACAGAGCAAAACGTCGTCTTGTGTCAGATATAGGTTGGGATTCTCTCCGTCCACTTGTTGTGCCACACTGGTTGTTAAGCTCTTATGGGTAAGGATCACCCCTTTGGGTAAACCGGTGGTACCGGAAGAGAAGGGTAGCGCAACCGGGTCATTTGGGTCAATTTCAACCTCTGGTAGTTCACTCTCATCGGCCTCGGAAATCACTGAGAAATGCAAACAATTTTCCGGTGGATCGTCGACTGTGATAACCTTAAAATCGTCGCCGATTTTGGGGTGATTGTCTTCGTTTTCTCGGAGCTTGTCGACGTAGAGGGATTGGGTGATGATCAATTTACATTCCGAGGATTCAAATTGCTTGAAGATTTCGGCGGAGGTGTAAAACGGGTTGGCGGTGGTGGCGACGGCGCCGATCATGGACGCTGCTATGAATGAGAGGACGAACTCAGCGCAATTCTGGAGGAGAATCATAATAACGTCGCCTTTCTTGATTCCGAGATTGGCCAAACCGGCGGCGATCTTCCTGGAAAGGAGGTGGGTCTCGCCGAAGGTGTAAATTCTGCCGGTGGAGCCGACGATGAGACATGGCCGATCGCTAATTTCAGAGAGGTGCTCGAAGCAGTAGGTGTGGAGGGGAAGGTGGTTAGAGATGGGTATATCCGGTAATTTCGATTTGAATATATGGGTATTTTTGGGAGGAGATGGGTTTTGTTCAGGAGCATTTTTAGGAGAAGAGAATTCCGGGTTTTGGGTATCAACAGAAGGAGCTACAGTTATCATGGTCTAAATTTTGCTGTTTCACTGTAACAAGGAGAAAAAAAACACAGTCTTCCACTTGTTTCTAACTGAAATTGATATATAGTATACAGGTCACAGGAAGTACAACCAAAAATGGCAAGGGAGAGTTTTGAGGAATGATGAGGAAGAGGCAATACGTTATTTTGAGTAAGAAAGAAAATGGGAGTGAAGAATGAAATAGAGAAAGCAGTAGTCTGGTAATATAAGGCAGAGAAGGGAGGGGGAGGGTGGGTTTTAATAAGAGAGGAAGGTGAAGAAACACAAGAGAGGGTGGTAGGTGGGAATGATGTTGTATAAGTTGATGGTAGTAGATGGAGAGAGGAAACCCACGCCTAGTCTCACTTTCAAAACCAAGCGTTCTTCCTTCTTTCCCACTCATGAAACTACCCCCTCTTACTTACCTACCCACCCACTTGTTTGTCCTTCTTTCTCTTGTAAGTTGTATATATATATATATATATATGTGTCATTATCATATCACCCAATTCTCTCTCTAAAGCTATTAGATATTTTTAATATTTATATAGTATATTATATTACACAAAAATAATTAATTTTTAAATGATATATGTATAAATTAATTAATTTTAAATTTATTTGATAAAATAAAATAAATTATATTTATATTTAATAAAATATAAAAATTACATATATTTATCACATTAATGTAATACGATATACTCATATAATATCATAGAATCTCTGTATTATTTTTTAGGAGGTTTCTTAGATACTTTTAGTATTTATGTAGTATGTCATACTACATAAGAATAACCAATAAATGAATGACATGTGTATAAATTAACTATTTTTAAATTTGTTTAAAAAATTAAATAAATTATATTTTATATATAATAAAATATGAAAATTATGTATGTTTGCCACGTCAATGTAGTATGACATACTTACGTAGTATCATAAAATCTCCATATTTTTTATTATTTTTGTTTTGAATTGATTAATAGTAATCTTGCACTAATTATCTTAATACATAAAAATTTAGTAGGTAAATAATTTATTTTAGAATATTATCATAATTAAAATTTAAATAAAACAAGCTATAAAGAATTCACTTATAAATTATATATATATATATATATATATATCAGACTTACTAGTACATGTAGTTAATTAACTACTTAATATTGGATATTGGGCAACGTGGTAAAGGAAATTGAAGGATAATAAATGACGTGCACCGTTTTAGAACAGTCAGATTTGAGCAACGGATACGGAACTGACCGGTCAACGGTCTTTTGTTACTCTGTCTCATGTCTGATTTGGATTCATCAAATTATGTAATATAATTTATAGGAGGTTTTTTCAAATATTTTTTATATTTAATGTTAGTATGTCATATTATATGAGATTAGCTAATACGAAATTGATACATGTATAAATTAATTATTTTTAAATTTATTTAAAAAAATAAAATGAATTATATTTATATTCAATAAAATATAAAAATTAAATATGATTGTCACATCAGTGTAGTATGATATACTCATGTAGTATCATAGAATTCCTGTAATTTATATTAGAGATTTAAATTATACATTTAATTGAAAATTTATCTCAATTATTGATTATATATTGTCACATCAGCATTTATTCATAATATGAGTCATATAACATGACTAAATCCAAATATCTAAATTTAAATGCAATGGCTATATTTATGGTTGTATGGACACTTGTAAATATTGCAAGAACAAGGAGACTTTTGTTTGGAAGTTTTTTAGATATTTTTAGTATTTATATAGTATGTCATACTACATAGAAATAACCAATATATGAATGACATGTCTACAAGTTAACTATTTTTTTCGTTTGTTTAAAAGAAAAATTAAATTATATTTTATATTTAATAAAACATAAAAATTATGTATGTTTGTCACGTCAATATAATATGACATACTCATATAGTATCATAAAATTTCTTTTTTTATTTAGAACAAAGAGAAAAAAGTCTTAACTAATTAAGTATTTTTGGAGGAGTAGATCTATGATAATTTAACAAGGAACTCCCTCTCCTTACCTTAAGTTTGATATACGAAATGAATATCATTAAATTATAATAGAAATGAGAATAAAATATATTGGATTGAATTAACTCGCATTCCATAATTAAGTAATTGTAGAAATAGTACATTAAATTAATAGGAAATAAAATAAGAATTAGTCATAAAAGATATAAATTCTCTTCATGTAAAAATATAACAAAATTAATTTTGTGTTATGAATTTCATACAATGTTAAAAACGTAAATCAATTAAGATCTTATTATGTTTAAAAATCATGGTTAATATTTAGTGAGTCCTTTCAAATTTATTTACTGGAAATTATGTTTTGAAAGCACATAGTAGAGATAGAAAAAAAAATTACCATATAAGTTATTAGGTATAATTTAGTGGTGAGAGATTTACAAGAGGTTAGGAGTTTAAACTTATGTACCGTCATATAACTAAAAAAATAGTTTTATTTTTATTAGAATTAGTCTAAATTGTTAGAGATAAACATATGTTCTTTATATATTAATAAAATCGTATATACTATCCAATCAAAAATTAGGCTACTAAGTATAATTTAGTGCCAAGAATTTGAATTATTTGTAGGATATATATATATATATATATAAAGTCAAAATTTAAACTTTCATGTTAGAATAAATCTATATTTGCATTCTTGAAATATTCAAAATTTAATAAAACAGTCCTTAAAAGAATACTAACTTCAAAATAATCATCGAAAGAATTGATATTCGTAACAAAATAGTTAAATAAAAGTTAAATTTTAAATCTTTCAATGACTATTTTGTTAAATATATTAGTTCTTTCGATGACTATTTTATAATTAATGTTCTTTCAAAAATTATTTTGTTAAATCTTAAATTTTTTAGGGACACAAATATAGGTTTACTCTTCATTTTATTATATATAAAAAAATGCAACAATTTACCCTTTTCATTAAATGAAAATTCAATAAAAAAAAAATAGTGAGATGCACCTAACAACTTTAAACTTTTAAATTAACAGCTAACTTGGTGAATAAGACTTGGTCATGATTGGATGTCTATATTAGTTTGGACATATCTATATTGAATGGTCAACCAATCGAGTCCACAAAGGACGAATTCAAATAACCGCTTCCTTAAAACACTGAAGTGCATAAACCACATGGTTAATAGCCATGTCGACTGAACTTGAAAATTCTTGCATGGCTGCATGCTATATTTTGTTTTAAAATATTGTGCGTGGGCGGTTAGGTTAGGTGGCCTGGATTTAATTAGCTGAGAAATTTCCGGTGGGAAGAATTTTCGTTTTTATAATTATTTATTTATGTATTGGTAAATTACCTAATTTCACAAGTTGAAACGTTGTTAGTGAAGCATTATTTATTTATTGGTAAATTACCTAATTTCACAAGTTGAAATGTTGTTAGTGAAGCATTATTTTATATGGGATTCTATGATATTATATAAGTATGTTATATTACACTGACGTGGTAAGTATACATAATTTTTATATTTTGTTAGATATAAAATATAATTTATTGAATATAAAATAAAATTTATTTTATTTTATTTTTAAAACAAACTTAAAAAGAGTTAACTTGTACACATGTCATTTATATATTGGCTATTTTTATATAGTATGACAAATTACATAAATAACAAAAGTATATAAGAAACCTCCTATCTTATATTGTGTTTTTTCTTTTGGTCATAGCTTAATAGATAGAGCTAGAATTTTTAGTTGTGAATATAAAGAAATGAATGAGAATAAAAAAAAAATTTGGGATCTCAATTATTTTAAGAGATCCTTAAATTAGTTATGTTATGTGTACTTGTATTATATGATTATGTTTAAAACTCATGTTTGACTAAAATAAAATAGCATAATTTAAAAAAATGAGGTTTCTTAAGTACTTTGTAGTATGTCATATTACATAAGAATAGTTAATGTATAAATGACATGTATACAAATTAATTATTTTTAAGTTTATTTTAAAAATAAGATAAATTATATTTATATATAATAAAATATAAAAATTATGTATGTTTGTCACGTCAGTGTAGTATGACTTATTCATGTAGTATTATAGAATCTCCGATAAAAAAAAAATTCAATTTGTATATATGTATACTTTTTTTTTATTGGTATATGTATAATTTTTTTTTTTTCTATCTTAGGTAAATGGAGGGAGAATTAATACTCTTTGCAAAAGGATAAAGGGTTCGAATTCCAAACATGAGATAGGTTGGGCATTTGGTCCAATAACATGTGAGCTAAGTCAAAGCTCTTAAATAATAAAATTGCTAATTGGTCAATTGATCTTGTGTAATATTAATATTAAAGTTTGAGGTAATTGAATCAAGCTTTATCGGTGTAACGGATATTAAAAAAAAAATTATTATAATTTTAGTTATCTTATCTTAACAATTTGAACTTTTTTGTTTTTTTGTTTAAAAATGAATAATTTAACCTCTCTATATTTATAAAATGTGTAATTTTGATCAAATTTTTTTTAAGTATAGTTCTAGGTATAAATTTTTTTGATTCATAATCATACCATTCAATTGAATAGTTACATTTTGTGAATCTCCTCACATAATTTTAATTAGTTTGATTTAACAATGAATAAATGTAGATATCTAGTTAAATGAAAATTGTCAATTTTGGTATTTTAGTTTTAATCTCGCCACTAGATCAAACTGAATTTTATGGTGATGTTCGCAAGATGTAATTTTTTAATATGAATAGTGATATTGTGAATAAAATAACTTTATACCTTAAACTAAACTTAAGAAATTTTGGCTCAATGACGGAAGAATCAAAATTTTATATTTATGAATATAAAAAGACTAAATCATTTATCTTTAAACAAAAAAAATTAATTTGTTAAAATTGGGACCAAAATTGAAATTATTAATTTTTATTTAAGAGAATTATTCTAAAATTTTAAATTTTAAAATAAAAAATCATATAGTGCGGAAAGCGAAAAACCAAGACAGCAATCAATTTGAGACTGGAGAGTAGAGACCGCAGGACGGGCACAGGACACAGAACTACATGGAGCTTGAAACTCTTCAAAGTCGCGCACAAGCCTTTTGAACAACTTTTATCCCCAACTCGCAAACCCAATCTTTATGGTTCAATCCCTTACTATTTTTCATTTTCCATATTCTCTAAAAAGATTCTAACAACCTGCGAAGGATCCAGAATTCATACAATTAAGATTGATGGAGTACGAAGCCTTTTTTTCATTGTAATATATCTAAAACCACTCAAAAGCTTAACATGAAAATTTAAAAAGACATAAAATACCTAGAATATATTATGTTTCATTTTTTTTTAGCCCAAAAACCAGAGTCTAATCTCAATATTTAAATGGAACCAGATTTATTAAATTTGGGACGAGTCAATATATCCAAAATACTCAAAAGCTTAACATGAAAATTTAAAGACATAAAATACCTAGAATACACTATGTGTCATATTATTTTTTTTTAGTAGCCCAAGAACTAGGGTCTTATCCCAAATTTTGGATGAAGCCAGACTTACCAAACTTAGGGCGAGTCATCATTGCTCTAGGGGTCTTGCTTGTCGAAGCACCCATAACTATTACTTTGTGTGTGTGAGTGCTTTGAAATCCTTATTTTATCAATGAGAGATTTAGAACACAAGACCATCTTCTTGCGAGGAGAGCCTTGTGACCATCTAATCTACATTCCAATTGGCACATTATGTGTCATATATTAAGACTTAGTTTCAAACACAATCTAGACACAGTTTCAACACTTCATTTTTTTTTTCACAAGATTTAATTATATCTTGATTATTTATTTGACAACTTCAAGTATGTTAGAATTATCATTTGATGTGATAACTCAGTAGGGCCTTTTGTTACATAGATAGAATTAAAGCTTTTAGTTGGATATATGTAAAAAAAATAATTTAAATAAAAGAAATCAACCATTTACATTAATTGATTAAAACATTGAATTTTTTCTTTTGTGGGTTGTCACTAGCTAATTGAATTTTTTATTTGTGAAAAATGAGCTAGATGTTTGAATAGGTAAAGCCTAGTTAATATTTCTTAGGATCCTAAGGTGAATCTTGAATAAAGTATTTAGGTGTAATATTAAAAATATAAAACTTGTTTTAAAGTGGATTACCTTATAGGAATTAGGAGGTCCCAAATCTATTTTGGTTAGCATTACGTGTCTATCACGTCAGCACAAATTGTTAGTTTTTGAACATAATTAACTCATTGGACCAAATCATTCATTTTGTAAAATTTCAAAAGTTAAAAAGTTTAATTTTAAAATAATAGACCAAAATGTTCATTTAATTAAAATAGAAGGATGAAAACAATACTAAGCCTATTATTCAAGTTCAAGAAAATGAACATTCATAAGGAGAAGCAAACTGAACTTGAGAACCTGAATCTATGTTCAAGTTCCATGTGTTCTGTTGCATATGTTATATGGAGGTCCATGGTTAAAAGGAAGTAAAACATTAACAAATATATTTGATCACCAACTTGGATTAAACTATTTTCAAAGGGAATATATACACACTCACACGCATAGTAGTATAGAGAAAGGATTTCGCTCTTTGTTATCCATGTTTGCTTTTCTAAAATGCTCAATATTCCATGTTTAGAATTAACAAGGTTCATTAAGGGGATACTTCATAGTTAGCTTTGGAAATTTTGTTATATAGGTTTTGAGTTTAATCTTTTTCATTTTTTATTTTTATTTTTCACTACTAACTCTCGATTCGAACACAGAATCTACAAGCTTTGAGAACGACTTCAGTACCACTCAAATACAAAGTGTTCGGTAGTTTTAAGTTTAATCTAAGGCTTAATTGCAATTTTGGTGCCCTTGTTTTAACCACTTGAACGTTTTGGTCCCCCTTTTTTAAAAATGAACTATTGAGTCCCTCTATATTCATAAAATATACAAGCTTAGTCAATTTATCTTTAAGTCAAAATTCTTAGGTTTATTTCAAGGTGTAAAGTTCTCTGATTCATAATCCCACCGTTCAGATTGAAGAGCTACGTCTTGTGAATCTTTCCATCAAATTTCAGCTCGATCTAATGGTGAATAAGTCTAAACTTTTGGTTAGATAAAAACTTATGGTTTTGGTATTTTGGGTTGAGTTTCACCGTTAGATCAAACTCAAATTTAGTGAGAAGGTTCACAAGATGTAGCCCTTCAATCTGAACGGTGAGATTATGAATCAGAGAACTTTACACCTTGAAATAAACCTAAAAATTTTAACTTAAAGATAAATGGACTAAACTTGTACATTTTATGAATATAGAGGGACTCAATAGTTCATTTTTAAAGAAGGGGGACCAAAACGTTTAAGTGGTTAAAATAGGGAGACCAAAATTGTAATTAAGCCTTAATCTAATTGTTGAAAAGGAAAGAGAAAATTTTCATTGTAACATCTTCACCCACATTCACATTCCTACATGTTGGCATGCATGTTAAAATTTTCAATTAAATTTCAAGATTTAGATTTGTTTTTAGAGTAAACCTACATTTGAGTCCTCCAAAGATTTGGGTTCAGACAAAATCGTCCCTGAAAGATAGAAAACTACAAAATCGTCCCTGAAAGATAGGACATCCATAACAAAATAGTCCTCCGTTAGTGAGGCCTGTTAACTGGTAACGGAAATGCTGATGTGGCACCATTAAGTGCTTACGTGGCATGTTAACCGCTTGCATGGCACTTTAAGTTGCCACGTGGATTATAAACTCAAAATCTCTCTCTTCCCCTCCTCTCTCATTTCTCTCTCTCTCTTCCCCTCCTCTCTCACGGAACCACCCTCATCTCTCATCTCTCTCTCACTCTCATCTCTCTCTCTCTGTCATCTCTTATCTCTTTCTCTCTCTCTCACTCTCATCTCTCTCACTCTTTTTATTGTGAGCTACGGGGTGAGACAGAGGCCATGGGGTGATTTATTGATTTATTGTTGAATCCTCTAGAAGGGTGAAGCAGTTTTCACGTCCCACCAAAAATGTATGGATACGCACCAAACTTTTACAGATATATGTAAAGGAACAGATGCATACAAACATGTAAGACAAAGGGTACGTCAAAGTTCATGGTGGCGCCTAGTTTTCGAAGGTGAGGACTAGCTAGATATGTGAGTATTGATTTTAATACTTAAATAACCGAATAACCACTAGTATTTGTGGATATCAAAACGGGTTCAAAAGGCTTCACAAAGTTTAGAACAATGTCAAAGCTGGTGGTCGTATAGGTTAAGGAGAAAGTGAAAGTTTACATTTCCACCAAAACAAAAAAAAAAGGATAAGCTTTGCATCAGAGTGCAATATCCATCAAAAGCATAAGTTGTGGGCATGACTAGCTACAGTAAAAAGCCAGTCCATTCCTGCATAACCATAAGCTGCAATAGAAACCCAAGTGCATGGCAACACTGAGTTGACCCACCGAGTTACCTGTACCCCTTACTGAGTTAACCCACTGAGTTACATATACCCCATTCCTTTATGCATGCAATGGTCCTTGGTCCTTCACTTTTTCATACTATTTTTTCCTTCTTCCTCTCCTACCCTCATTGCTACAGGGAAGACAACAAAGTGTATGGATAAGCTAGCCAATGGGGGTCATCTTTGTTTGAGAGATGTTTTGAGAGGATTTTATGAGTTTGGCTCAAGAGAGAGCTGTTGTTTCTGTTAGTCTGCTTTTCTTTTTTTTTAGCACCCCGTAGTTCACAATAAAAAGAGTGTGAGAGAGATGAGAGTGAGAGAGAGAGAGAGAGAGAGAGAGAGAGAGATGAGAGATGAGGGTGGTTCCGTGAGAGAGGAGGGGAAGAGAGAGAGAGAGAAATGAGAGATGAGGGTGGTTCCATGAGAGAGGAGGGGAAGAGAGAGAGAGAGAAATGAGAGATGAGGGTGGTTCGTGAGAGATGAGGGGAAGAGAGTGTGCTCGTTAACTGGGACATAGCCAAACAACGCCGCATGGAGAAAAAAATCAAGTGTGCTGGTTTTTTTTTTAAAAAAATAATCCACATCATATGCATGAATGAGAAATTAAAATGTCATGTAAGCATTTAACTGCCACACAAGCACTTAACGGTGCCACATCAGCATTTCCGTCACCAGTTAACAGCCCTCATTAACGGAGGACCATTTTGTTATGGATGTCTTATCTTTTAGGGATGATTTTGTAGTTTTCTATCTTTCAGGGACGATTTTGTCCGAACCCAAATCTTTGGAGGACTCAAATGTAGGTTTACTCTTTGTTTTTATCTTACTGATTGGGCCATGCACCAAACTTTTAGCCCAAAGTCCAATTGATCAAAAACAAAAAACACTACGCCGTATTATGGAGCCAAGGCAAGGAGTTGTCATCGGCTTTTGTTCGCTAGCGGCGAGTTGCGTCGGCTTTGTAATCAAACTGCATTTCTCTTTTAGCTGGAAAATCCCAAATCCCAGTTAGTTCTTGCGTTACATCGGAAAGAGCATATTCAGATTGAATTCCTCAAATAATTTCCTTCCTTAGATTTCTTTCAGGTGTGTTTCAATATTCTGGTTTTCTGCTTTCTTTGCTGGTGTTGCTTCATATCGTGTTTGCTTGCTGAGAAAATGGTGTTTTGCTTTAGCTGTAAGCCCCTCAGTTCCTAATCTAATTGCTGTTGGTGTCCCAAAAATGGGAAAAAAAAAATTGATATCGATGCCGCATAAACTAGCTACAAATGGGTGGAAATTTTCTGGTCATATACTTCACTGGATTTTATTTTTTCCCATTTCTCAAACTTTGAAGTAGACTAGGTTATCTATGAGTAGTGTGTCTAAAGTGCTGAACTTAATTCTCCTTCTCTACATGTCCATATTTGGGATTTGGTAATCGGAAGCTCATTTGCATGTATAGTTTAAATTTTGGCATTTGCCTTCCATGTACTGAGCAACTGTTCTTAGGAGATTGTCTTTCTCTCTCTCTCTCTCTGTTTTTTTTTTTTTTTTTTGTTTTTTNTTTTTTTTGGTGTGACAAAATAGGACATAGTTGAATTCTATTTTTCTTCATTACCAAATACCTATCTATCTTGCTGATTCTCGAAAGCTAGAATAGCTACCACCATGGGATTTCATTGTTAACACTTTGCTTGTCATGTCCATATGTTTAATTTTCTTTTCCTCGTTAGTGTTTCTATGTTGCACCATGTGTGTCGTGCTCTCGCATAGGTAATTTATTTGAATGGTAGTTTTAGATAATTAGAAACTACTGGTGATATATGGATATCATTGAAAGGCTAAATCCTGGGAGTGAAGTTTCTGATATAGAAAAATTCTTGTGGTGAGTTTTGAAGCATTTTTTTTTTTACTCATGTGTGTTTATAATGGTTATTAATTGGCAGTCTTGACTCTTAAATTCGAGATTTTTTGGAGTTTGGACTACAGTCTTATGTTTTACAACTAATAAATCCGTAAGATTCAAAATGTCACTCATGAATAAGGCTAATGACCTGATTTCTCTTATCATTGTTTTGTGATCTTTACTTCCAGAGGAACTTTATTTTCACACTATTCATGTTTGTAAAATATAGAACAGATAAAGTAGAAATGGAAGCCGTTACCCACACTTGGGTCGGCACAACATATATATGCAAAAGAGAAGAGAGTACAATGATAAATTGGGAAATGACTATTTTACCCTTACCCACTAACAATGTTCTTTTTGCATCCACCGTTACCCTTTGATGTTCTCTTGACCTTCTTTATGCATGGTGAAAACTTTTTGATCTTCATATTCTCAGCATGCATCTCTTCCTCCTTTCTTGAAAAGTGAAGATGTCATTAAGGGAAAACAGCCCCCTCCCCAACCAAAAAGAAAAAAAAGGAAAAGAAAAGAGACCCGCCAACTTCTCTGAGAGTATGCAAAGAGGCAACAGCAACAAGTAAGATTGTCAGTATTGAGGGGAAAAAAATTAGACAGAATCAGTGTCTATGCAAGAACTCTGAAAGGTGATCTCCCTGTCAAAGGCTGGCGAGAGAGACATCTATTAGTATTGCATAAAGCAATGATTCTTCTGGGTCTCTGCTGAACATTCATCTTGAGTCCTAACCATATACAACACATCAGGCAAGTCTCACTTGCTAAATCACCTTATGCCTACCTGCTTATCATCTAATTAAAGAATGTCTAATCTGTCTGACTAACTCTGGCATACATAACACATTCCATATATAGGAAAACAAAAGGAAAAGGATATAGTGCTGAAAATGAACTGACATGGAGATGGATGAATGTCTCTTCTCTCCCTTCAAAGCGGAGAGCAGCTAATTTTAAGCAGCTAGTGCTTCCTCAAGCACGGGATGCCAAAAGATGGTTTAAAGCTACTGATGTAAAAAATGAGATGATAAGATCTAGGGATGCCAAGAAATCTTCCTAGGAGAACTACAGAAAACTGAGACAGGTACCTATAGAAGCTGTTTGGAGAGGAATCCTCCGCTCGATAACTTTCATTGAATAGTGTCATCCCTTCCCTCTCCCTTCATCCTTTCCCAATAAAATCAGGCGCAAAATTCATCATAGGTTATATTTTACAATCTTGAAATGACTACTGAATTGAACATTACACGAAATTCTCTTTGTGCATATTTTGCTAATTTAGAGACTTCACATGTTCTATTTTGTGACATTTATCTAGTACCACGTCACATACCCTTTACTCTTGTCCTCTCCTGCTGTCTCGTGCACTTTATTAGAAAGTCAAAGGATAGAGGTACTTTATTTTAGTTGAGATTTATGACCTCACTCCTGATCGTGTTTGTTTGATGACTTAGTGATTGATATTAATTGAGGATACCATGTTCTGTGTTATATTGTCATTCTTTTGTTGTCCTGGAATCTAAATCTAATTTACATGAAATAAAAAATGGAAGACATGAATACTAAATATGACATGTTCTTTAAAAGCGACGAGCAGCTCCTTTGCTTTATGTTTGTCTTTGTTTTAATTTGTTTTCTCTTGATTTTCTATAGATCTTTGTTCTGTGGAGAATTTAGGTGATAAAGTTGCGTGACATAAATGGAAGCCAAGTTTTTTCGCTTTCTTAAGATTGTGGGTGTTGGATACAAAGCCAGAGCTGAAGCTCAAGGGCGTCTCTTGTATCTAAAATTGGGATACAGCCATGAGGTTGAATTGACTGTACCACCTGCTGTCCGTGTTTTCTGCTTCAAAAACAACGTGGTTTGCTGCACTGGAATAGACAAGCAAAGGGTGCAGCAGTTTGCTGCCACTGTTCGTAGTTGTAAGCCACCTGAAGTTTATAAAGGCAAGGGTATAATGTACATTGATGAAGTTATCAAGAAGAAACAAGGGAAGAAGTCAAAATGATCGCACAATGCATAGTAGCGTGTAATTCAGTATTGGATGTACAATGGCCAAGTATTCAGAGTTGGTCACTGACTTCGGAGGAGCACAATCTTTTGAAGCCATTCTGATTGCAATGTTTCAACTAGCATTATGTATTACCTAGATGTTTACATTAAACTAATGACTCAAATAAATTTTATGCTTTACTTGTTTTATTCAATGCATTCATTTTCATTTAGTTGTAAGCATGTTGAAATCCCAGGACTGTGTTTACTTGGTTACCCTGGCGCCCTTGGCTTGCTGCTTTAGGTTAGAAGTAGCGAATTGCTAAGCATCAACATTCATCACAGTACACTATATAATAGAAAATCAAGAAAATTGTATGTTGGTCAGCACTGATGATAAAATAAGGAAACTGTCCACAACCTTTCCTGCAACCAAGCAGTTAATGCAATAGTCGGAACTTACATTCTAAATCTGTGTTGGATTAAAAATAAATTCCTATAAGAGACAACATCAAACATGCGGCGAAGTTCAATGATCCATCGTAAGGCAGCTGGTGGGAAGACCCTGATTTCTGCGGACCAAGATCTGCTTCAATGGGAGAAGGGGCTATAAACAATGGAGGACTGAGATTGTTTGATGGTGAAGGGTATGAAGGAGATGAAGAAACTGGAGGTGATGAAGCCCTAGACGAATTGTCTGTAATGTTAGGACATGGAGGTGAAGGAAAACTGGAGTTATTTACTGATACAGTTTCTTCTGACAAAACTCCATCTATTCCATGGCATCGAATTGAAGATCCTGCAGCAACACATATATTAGGACTGATGATCTTCACGTTGTTGAGAACAAAATTCTTCCTGCCATTGTTGGAGATTGTAAGCATAAAGTTAGGCAATGAAGTTGGAATAATTGTTCCTGTGGGGAACTGTTGCAAGGCACCAAATAGCAAAGGTGATGGGATTGAATGCCTAAGCAAGAAGCCAGCAACAGCACCTTCTGGCGTAATCATATTAGAGAGCATTCGGTCATTAGGCATCAAGAAAGTGACATTCCCTTGAAGCCTTGTGTCAGGTGGAGACATATTGATGAGCATTACAAATGTGAAGTAATTAGCTTTCTGCATCTCTGCTGTGGCACCAACAAGCTCCTCAGTTTGCTTCCTTGGAGTTGAAGGGATGTCTGTTGGGAAAGCTGATGAAAGCAGAGTCATGAGGAGGAACACCACCAAGGAACATTTGCTTCCCATTTTTTAGCTTTTCTAGTGCTTGCCTCACCACTTCCCTTGGTTTTATCATGAAGCTTCAAGATATTCAAGACTCTGAGAATTAGAAAATGGACAAGTTTTTTTTTTTTTCCTCCGAGTTTCCATACACATGCAAGGATGCTGCTTCACCAACTGAGTTTCATGCCTCTTGGATGATTGAAAATCTAATGCATATAACTTTCAATCCCGAAAACAAAACTAGGGTCGTTTAGGCTAATATCAAATTCTAATGTTATTCTAAATTTCTAATAAACACAGCTGATAAGGGTAGGGTTGTTAGGTCTTAGGTTCGAGAGTGAGTGATGATACACACACTCTTTATTCACGAACATTTTTCAAATTGTACAATTGACAAATTCAAGACCTACCCAACACAATGCATGGATCATGCAATTACACTTTTTTTAGATAAGGTGCTTAATGGATGGGAATGTGAACCACGTTACAAAATCCACTAAGCTTCGTTACAGTGTTGTATTATATCACGAACCTTATTGGTTGTGTGTCTGTTATCTTTGCTCAAATTGGGATTCCAAGAAAGAAGCTGTTGATTGTTAGAAGAAAACTACTATCCTAGCCTTTAATCTTAATTCTGATAATACTTAAAGGGAGCTGCTATTTTCATATTTTATTTTGTTAATATTATACCTTATTTAAGAGTAAACCTACATTTGAGTCCTCAAAAGATTTGGGTTTCAACAAAATTGTCCCTGAAAGATACATAACTACAAAATCGTCCCTGAAAGATTGGACATCTATAACAAAATGGTCCTCCGTTAGTGATATTAGTTAACAGTTGACGAAATTGCTTATGTGTCACCGTTAAGCGCTTACGTGGCACGTTAAACGTTTACATGGCATATGACGTGGACTAATTTAAAAAAAAAAAAAAAAAAAAAAAAAAAAAAAACCAGCACACTTGATTTATGCGCCAAGCCGCGTCGTTTGGTTATGTCTCAGTTGGTCGTCTCCATCATCTTCCTTGCTGTTCTCTGAAGTGTGCTGGGTAAAAACCCAAACTGCCATTCTCCCTTACATCAAGAAGATACCGGCCTTCAGTTTGGCAAGCACATCGGAGAGAATTACTGGCCTTCAAATCCTCTTGGCACACTATCCCATCACCCTCCACGATCATGCTGAGCAAGCTCTTAGAATACCCACTAGTCATCACCACCGCTTGATGCTCTTTCTTCCCCGGGCTGAATCTCCACGGAAGTGGTAGTGGCGTTGTTAAAGTTCCAAAACACAATATGTGGAACCCTTTTATACCCTCTTCTTCTGTAACTCTTCCATGCCTCATTATAATACAAGGCCCACTTGTTATTAGAAGCCGTATCAAAATCCTTGCATGTAAAAACAAAAACTTTCTTCACCATCGTTTCCTTCGTGGCCTTCTCTGTGATGGCAGCTTGCAAAATCCTGTCATAAATATTAAGAAAATCCAAGCTTTTATCTCCACCCAACTGTCTCAAAAACTCCCTTTTTGATTGCAGATTGTCTCCTTCAATCTTCCGAAGCTTGGGGGAATCACTGAAAGTGAACACCTTTCCCCTCCATGGACTTAGGCTTAGCTCAAAAATCAACAACCCCATTAAAACAGAGACCTCCAAATACACCCCCCCCCCTCTCTCTCTCTCATGTTTTCAGAGATGTCACACACTACAAGACAATTCTGGAACTTACTCTCTTTCTTGCAATATTGAACTAGATTCTGCCATTGAGAAAATGCAACATTTTTAGAAGGAAAAATCTGGTTAGGAATTCCAACATTTTAGCACTTCCATTTTCTTATTTCTTTCTTATGCCCTTTTCTGAATTTCTGTACCCTTTTTCAGCAAAATATTATGCCCTTTTGTGACCTGAATATGAAATTAGCACACCTTTAGATGTAAATTGACAAACCTCAAAAACCAGCAAAAAAATAAAATACAAGTTCTGCTACAAAGAAATATACTTTGGATGACAACTTAGAAACTAACATAAGCATACTTTTGAGCTATGAACATGAAATTAGCACCCGTTTAGACACAAATTGATGACCCTTTAAAACTAGTAATAAAACACTGGATAACGAAACTTTAGAAATTAACATAGATACATATTCATAAATTTCTATGTTTATAACATGGGAAGCAATTCTTAAGAAGTTGATCAGCAGAAACAATGATGTAATTCTACACCTCTTAAAACAGAACACTAATTAAAATTTTGGTGCTATTTGACCCATCAAAGTTTTATATCAGCAATTCATATAAGTTCTGTAGAAACTAAGTGGTGACTCTACCTCTAGGAAATTTCTCTCGGAAACCCAATTGAGTCCTCTAACCTTGAGCTCTTACAAGCTCAAGATTCCAAGAGATGGTTTTCAATAATGGCAGAAAAGCAAAATATATAGATGAATATACCACCAAAACGAATCATTGACAAACAAAGCAGCATCTGACACCTGTGGTAAGAATACAAGAATGATAAAAATAATAAGATTGTGGGTCGGCCAGTATCTGCAATGGTTGTGCTATACGAAGCAAGAATTCGGAAATAGATATTATTTTTCGAATATTAGTTAACTTTGCCACCACAACTCTTACCTTTGGATCCAACGTCTCCTATGAAGGGAGTTAAATAGAATATAATTCTATAAAATTCCTTTTTTTTTTTTTTTTTTCTGTTACATGCAAGTTACGGTCCATACCAGGATAGTGTTACATTCAAGACTACTTTTCTCACTATCCATACGTCCTTGTATTACTCAAAAGTCCAATTTAATCTAGACCTTATAGTTTTCTGAACGAACATGATTCAACTCAATCCATATTACTCAATATTTCTTAATATTGATGACAGGATTTTGCAATGCTTGGATTTCTTAATATTTATGACAGGATTTTGCAGGCTGCCATCACAGAGAAGGTCACGAAGGAAGAGATGGAGAAGAAAGTTTTTGTTTTTGCATGCAAGGATTTTGATACGGCTTCTAATAACAAGTGGGCCTTGGATTATAATGAGGCATGGAAGAGTTACAGAAAAAGAGGGTATAAAAGGGTTCCACAGATTGTGTTTTGGAACTTTAACAACGCCACTACCACTTCCGTAGAGATTTTCAGCCCGGGGAAGAAAGAGCATCAAGCGGTGGTGATGACTAGTGGGTATTCTAAGAGCTTGCTCAACATGATCGGGAGGGTGATGGGATAGTGTGCCAAGAGGATTCGAAGGCCAGTAATTCTCCCCGATGTGCTTGCCAAACTGAAGGCCAGTATCTTCTTGATGTAAGGGAGAATGGCAGTTTGGGTTTTTACCCAGCACACTTCAAAGAACAGCAAGGAAGATGATGGAGACGACCAACTGAGACATAACCAAACGACACCGCTTGGCGCATAAATCAAGTGTGCTGGTTTTTTTTTTTTTTTTTTTAATTAGTCCACGTCATATGCCATGTAAGCGTTTAACGTGCCACGTAAGCGCTTAACGGTGACACATAAGCAATTTCGTCAACTGTTAACTGACCTCATTAACGGAGGACTATTTTGTTATGGATGTCCAATCTTTCAGGGACGATTTTATAGTTATGTATCTTTCAGGGACGATTTTGTTGAAACTCGAATCTTTTGAGGACTCAAATGTAGGTTTACTCCTTATTTAATGTCTAAATATGATATAGACTAAATTACTCTCAATTAATATAATTTTTTTTTAACTTTGACTAAAAATTTTCTAAATTAAATGAGAGTTTTTATAATTGACTAAAAATCTTTTATATTAAATGAGGGTAAATTAGTCTATATAAACATAAACAACAATCTTTTTTTTTAAAAAAAAAAATAAATAAAGATTATAATTGCAACGGGTTTAAAAAATAAATACTTTTTTTTAGGGGGAAAAAAAACAAATAGATTTCATTCTATGGAGAAATACATTTATCCATACATTGAACACATAAACTTTTCTCTTTTTTTTTTTAAAAAAAAAAAAAAGATTCTAGGGAGAAAAGGAAGAGATTAAATTTATCAGACTTAGTTTACAATAGGGGTTAGTCTGACCTATATTTTAGATAGATATATGATTCATATTATTGTTGAGTTGTAGCTTAATTTCACTCAAGAGTGAATCATATTTTAGAGAATGTAAGATTTAAGAGCTTAAGGTTTATATGAAGAAGTCCTAGGCTATCTCCTAGGATCTGCTCCACACAATATTGGCCAAGTTTGTGGAGTCCAATTGGTTTCATAGTCTTAAAATTGGATGGGAGAGAGAGTGGTTGGTGGTGATAGTGAGTTAATTTCTGTTTGAGGTGTGTCAAAGTGATTGTGTGTCCAGTAGGTGAGGTTGGGATAGATTCAAATGGAGCAATTTGGAAATCAAGGGGAGAAGGACAAAAAAGAAAATCAAAAGTGAAGGGGATAGGGAGAGCAAGAGAATGCAGTGAGCTCTGTGCAAAATTGTGTGTTGTGCCTTTGTCATGGTGAATAAAGAAAAGACTAAAATCTAAAAGGAAAATACTGTAAAGCTGAACACAATGTTGTATAGATCATAGAGACAAAAATGGGATCAATGACATTAATAATGCGTTTTGAAAACTTAATTCCACAAATACCATATTTTTCAAATAATTTTTATATTTATCGTAGTTTTCATTTTGCAAAAAAGACTGGTGATGCAATATCCAAATAGCATCACTATAAGGGTGATGCAATAAACTCAATTGCGTCACTCTTCCACCATGGTAACACTGTCAAGGAATCTGGAATCGATGAACATGAGTGATGCAATTTGAGAAATTGGGTCATATAAATAGTGATGCTATTTGAATAATGTGTCACCATAAGAGTAACGCCATTTGCCAAATGACATTACTCTTATGGTGCCGCAATATATACAATTGCATTACTGGTAGTTCTATCTTCTCTCTCTTTTTTTTTTTTTTTTGCAAAATGACATAATATTTTAAAAAATAAGAACTATGATAAATGTAAAAAATAGTTTAAAAAATATATTATTTGTAGAATTAAGTTTGCTTTTACATTACTAATGTCTTTGATCTGACAAAAGTGTTAATGAGGACAATCTTGTCACTTCCATTTTTTTTAACTATGGAGATAAAGAAAAATTAGAAACAGCATCAGTAAGAATATTCTTATCAACAACCGTAAGTTACGAAAGTTTATGTATAAATTTTGAAAATTAAGAGGAAGTGTAAAATTTTGAAAATGTAAAAGATGTTGAAGTAATTTATTCCTTTTATTTATTTATTTGCTTATTTTTATCATTTCGTTGACCTCCACTAGATAGTCCCTGGCATAGAGTTTAAAATTAAAAGGGTAGATCAAGTTTAGATATTGCCATGTGTGCAAGTGCTGACACGTATATTTGTAGGTGCAAAAAATACGTAACTCTTGTGCAAGAGAGCACACAACATTCAGTGATTCAGTCAGTGACAAAAACATCTTCAGGCAGTAATCCCCATTTGCCATAAGTCTTTACTCATATTCCTAAAATTTACTTCTAAATAAAATTCATGAGCACAGTAAATAGCACAACTCTAATCCGTTCACCAACATAATTAACTTTGAGGGGGAAAAAGAATGTTAAGAAAAGAAATTTCACAGAAGAATGACCTATTATGGGAACTGGAATGAACCTCCAATTTGGGTATTACCAGCAGGGGGATTGATAGCTACCCACAGGAGGGAAATGGTGATTGCTATAAGGCCTGACCATACAAAAACAATGGTAGGTGTCCTCCCTCTTCTTCCCATCAAACCTTTGGCAAAAGGGTAGAGATGAGCCAAGACCCAAAAACTGAAGAAAACACCACCTATTAGACGGCTCCACTGTGGTATCACACTGTATATAGTTCGGCTAACTCCGACTGCTATTGCTATTAAGTTAACCATCATGATTGTGATTGGTGGTATCATCAGGGATGTCCATTTGACAGTATAGAGATCAGCAAATTCATCATCTACATCATCACCACCAGATTTTGAAGTCAAGGTGAAGGAGATTTCAATCCCTGCAATGACTTTCAGCAACCCCTGAAGCACAGCTGCAAGATGTGCACTGGTCCCTCCAATCAACCAAAATTGCTCATTTCTCCACCATTCTTCCAGATCAATGCCTGACCACTTAATCTCAAGCACCGCAAGCATGGATAAAGTCACAGTGATAGTCAAGAGATAAACAAGAAAAGTGACATTCAGGGTCTGAACAATGAACTGGCCAGAGAAGAGGGACAGTGCAGGAAGAAAGCAGTAGACTATAAGGAAGAAAGAGGTGAATGGGTATATTCCAACATTAAGGTATGCAATCCGTTGAAGAAATTTCATTCTTGGACTTGCCAAAAGGGCATTGTTGCGAGAGAAGAAAATCTCAACTGAGCCAGTAGCCCATCGAAGAACCTGATGTAGCCTATCAGTAAGATTGATTGGAGCAGTTCCCCTGAAGGCATCACGCTTGGTCACACAATAAACTGATTTCCATCCCCTATTGTGCATCCTATACCCAGTGACCACATCCTCAGTAACTGATCCATAAATCCATCCAACACGATTTCCCCACTCAGTCTTGTCTTCATACCAACATGAGATGACACTGATTGCCTCTGCCACAGTTGTTGCATCTAGAAGCTCACGGGGAATGGTAAGAGCACCAGGTGGGCGGCCATTTTTCACAGCTGGGTGATCAGCAAGTGGCCTACCTTGGAACTCTGCCACTGGGATTGAGTCAATGAGGAAAGTTGAGTTTCCAAACTTCTTAGGGAACAAAGATAGATTCATTTCTTCATCATCAGAATCACCCATCCTTAATGCCCTATTCTCTTCAGGAGTGTGTGCCATTGATCCATGCTTCTTGTGACGGCCAAAGCAGCAACTACAGCAACCTGGGTGGTGTTCTTTTGATCGAGGTGGGTCAAAACCATAAAGGGCAACCCTTCTAAAAAGACATCCAGTTCCCACATAGACTGGCCCTTGAAGTCCGTCAAGGGCTCGCATATTGACATCAAAGAAAACAGTATTATGGTTAGCATATCGATCTGAGGGGTCAATCCCTTCAAACCTCTGTGGGAACTGGACATAACAAAGGCGGTCACCTCCACGATCCATCATAAAGCACATACCTTCCCTCATTGCCTTGGAGTTGTAAATATAGTGGTCACAGTCAAGATTGAGTATAAAGGGGCCATTAGACATGATGGCTGAGGCTCGAACTAAGGCATTCATGGCCCCTGCCTTTTTGTTGTGATCATAGCCCGGACGTTTCTCTCGAGAAACATAAACAAGAAGGGGAAGACGGATATCAACATCAGTCAGGTCAATCAGCTTTGTATCATCAGCACTTCCAAGAAGAGGGTCATCACTGGGAGGTTTTAACATCACCTGCATGTCCATGAAGAATAAACTGTTCATCCTCATCTCTTGGAAGAAAAAATTTTACAGTTGAATAAAACAATTAGTACCAATGAAGTACCTGGATTATACCGGCATGATCACCCTTAGAGTGCTCAGGTGCAGGATGTAACCAAGTCCCCGGCCAATAAGTTCCATCAGCCATCCATGTTGCTTTTTGAACCTTCACACTTTCCACAGGTTCATCTTCCCTGTTTTGTCTCTCAAGTTTCATGGCCTTGATTTCTTCTCTTGCATGAAAGGCATCTGACCGGCGACGGATTGAGTCAGGAAGACCGTTGATCCTGACCTTGAACTCATCATACTCACGCTTCACCCGTCTACGATCCTTAACAAAGTCCGGCCGAACTTTATCCTTGTAAGGATCTCTCTTTAAATTGAAATACGATTCAGGATTCCTGGGCTCTATATCATGTTTACGGCAGAATGGAACCCACATGTTAGCAAAGCTTGCAGCTTCAGCCATTGCCTCAAAAGTTAGAAGCGCGCCTCCATCATCAGAAACATAGCAAGAAAGCTTCTCCACTGGGTAATCAGCTGCTAAAATAGACAAGATAGTGTTTGCAGTGACAAGAGGTGGTTCTTTCTCTGGATCAGCAGTGGAGACAAAGACATCTATACCAGGGAGATCAGATTTTCCAGTAGGATTGTTAAGACTAGGTGTTTCAAATTTTTCCTTCAGAACATTAAGATCTGTTGAACGATTTATAGGGCATAACTTGGGCAGTTGATCCAGAAGCCAAGAAAAAGCAAACCATATCTCACAAACCACAGACATGCCCCATAGCCAAATTGCATCAGTATTTGGGTTCTCGACCCTCCATGCCAGGAAAAATGCCAGGACAACCATACGGAGGAAAATGAGAAGGCTGTAAATTCAGGATGAAGCAGTAAAAAAAGAAATTGTCAGATTTTATGTAAAATACAGTATTTTCTAACTCACTTTGTGATGTGGTGAAACACATTTTCCCTACATATACATGACAATGTCATCATTTCATCGGGCCAAAGGCAGAGTATTTACGGAAATTATTTTACTGCAGTGCATTTTGACACCACCAACCTGCATCTCTACCAAGCAACATATTTGGTGCTTCTCTAAAAGCTAATAACATCTGCCAAAATTTTAACCCAATTTTGGCTCAGTCTGAAATGGCTCAAAAAACTATCACATATATAATGAAAACAAAGGGGGAGAACTATAGCTTATATTTTCCTATCTCCTGCAGTCTTCCTATCAGATATATTTTATCATATTTCCTATGTATGAGGTTCCATTCCGTAAATTAGCCACTAATGAAACACTCCAATAAGCATGATTTTTTCGGATATATTGTTCCATCAATTAGAGTTTGTAGCATACACCTATCTAATCCAATTATCAATGTGGGAAGAAGAACAACTTAATAATGACTGAGATAGTGATTACAATAAACCAATCACTACTGAGCTGATTATCTAAAACTAGGCAAATAGCATACAGAACCAAATAAATAACAAATCAGTCATGATATGTGCTTATGTAGCGTTCACATAAGATGAAATATACTGGCCAAATGGCAATCTGTCCACAACAAGAGGAAGTGCACTGTTCTAATCAGAAAAAAATTTAAAGAACAAAAAAAGCATTTATCAACACTAACATTAAGCAAATTTACAAAAGGGGATAATAATAGTATGCACAACAAAAAGATTTGACTATACCGATATGGGCTCAGAATAGCAGCAGGTATCTTTAGTTTCCTCGTAAGTGGCCTCCAAGGTCTGCTTATCAACTCAGTTGGCTCAGCACCATCATCATCATTTCCATTTCCCAAAGCCCCTTCCTTTGGCCATATAGCATTTCCATAACCATAGGTCCCCCTTGTTTCAAAGAGCCATCGATTGTGATCAAAGTCTCCAGTTTGGCTCCTCATTAGCACTGACTTGTTTGTTGACTTCATCAAGGACAATCTCCTCTCAAATTTAGACATTCCACTTGGTGGAGGAAGTGGAAGGGGTCGTGAATTATCCACAGCCACTTCATCCAGTTCTGTGTTTCTATATGGTTCCTTGCATCCTGGGCATATCCCTCCTCCTGATTTTACAGCATCTATATAGCAATCCCTACATATCTTAAAATCACACTCACAAGGAAGAATATCAACACCGCGTTCATCACTCATCACCTTAGAATCACAACCAGGAATTGCACAGGAAGATCCTTTTGCACCGGCCATCTGGGGGTGGTTTACTTCCGATTCTATCACTTTGTCCATTACATGGGCTCGCGTAACACTATTGAATCCACCTGTGAAGAGTGAATTGGAAACATACTGCTCCTCAACTTTTTGTGAGATTGAGGGATCCATAGGTTGGTTATCTGGGGTTGGCGGTAAATGCACTGTATAATGCGCAAAGTCATTACTCCCTAGCTCACTGTCAAGATCATCCCTAGAGTAGCTGACATAGCGACCCGAAGAAGTTCTACGGCCAAATGTTACAGTTGGAGGCAAAGGAGGCTTCTGACCTTCAGATGCATCAGATGATACTGACAGAGATGATCTGCTCGCCTTGAATGATCTTGACGCCATATTTCAGAACTAAGACTGGTTATCTTTATATTCTGCAATTGAGAAATGCACCAGATCAGATCTTAGTTAGCATCATATTTAATCCACTTCATTAAACACAAGACTGTATCTTAAAAGAATAACTGATGCCAAAGTTCAAAAATGAATCTTAATCCCTTATAGCCCAGAACACTAAGAAAGAAAGGAATATCAAAGTAAATTATGCATACATAGTACAAGAATCAATTAAGTCAAATCTTGTATTAAATGTCTCTATCACCTATAAGAATCAAAATACAATATTGCTAATCTTCTAAACCCTTTTGATAAGTCAAACAAAACACCACGAATAGAGCAAAATATACAGATTCCGTAAACACGTTTGCAGGCATACCACAGAAATAGCTACAGAACATTAGAGCAACCACAAATTTCCAAAACTTCAATTTGGTAGCGCAAACTAAAAATTGAAAAGATAACAGATACCAGATTCACCCGAATCTGAAGTACACAAATGCATACACCAAACAGATGGAGATTTTATTCTCCAAACCAACTGGAATAGCTCAGTGGGACTAGATTCTGATAACAAAGTTCAATCCTTCTTGGTGGGCTCATTGTTAGGGAGAAGAAGTAAGCAGAGGAAAAAAGAAACAGAAGCAAAGAAACAAAACACTGATCTCCCTAACCACATCACATCAACAAGTCAGCCTGAGTTGGTAAATCCCTTTGACTTCCCTGCTTGCTTAACTCACAAATCACCATAAATCTACAAAACCCAGAAAGAAACCTAACCAAAAAAGGAACCCAAAAGCAGAAAATTCAAGCCTTTTTTCCTTTTTCCCTTGCTTTCTCGCTTTTTTTCTGGGCAATCAACAAGACCCATTATGCAACAAAAGCCATGAGAGAAAAAAAGTTTATACCTTGAGCTTAAAAAACAAAGACCCATAATCATATCTCACAAAAGGGACCAAGCAGGCAGAAGCCACATGGGAGAAGAAAGCATACCTCCTTTACTAAGCTAAAAATGCTACTCAGTTTCAGATCTCTCCGTCGGATCTCATCAGAACCCCATAACAACAAAAGGGTCTGTCTCTGAATGTGAAGGGAATGCTTCAAACTGGGTAACTTGCTGTCCAACTGAGTCTTATACAAAGACGCAGATAGACAGAGAATAACAGAGAAAGACAGAGAGACTCATTCGTCGTGAGCAAAACTAAAGCACTACTTGGCCATAATTGAAGGCTTCAATATACTTAAATCTTCTTGCTAAAATATTTTATATTGTTCAAAATTTCAAAATTAAACAAAATAAATTATATATTTGAGAAAAAAGAGAAGTTTCTTGGATTGGATGAGGAATGGGGTGAACCAAAAGAGGAAGAGTGGGCTGGCTTCAAAGTTGCCAATTTCAAACGACAAAGGTGGCAGAGGGTACCTGATGGGTATTGCTAGCTTTTTTATTTCCACTTTTCAAATTTTTTCTGCGTGTTTTATTGGTGTGTTTTGGAGGGTCGGCTATTTCTAAATTCTAAATTCTAAATTTCTAATAGGAAGAAGGCCTTCCTCAGTTCCTTGACCTTCTCAGTGTGGGGTGCTTATCTGGGGTTTTGGTGGCACAATTAGTGGAGACTTTTGGACAAGACAAGAGTGAAAATAGGATTCATTATTACCGTAAAAGGGCATTATTGGGATTTTGAGAATATTACAAAAGATCGCAATCAACAGATTTTTTTGTTTATGCTCTCAATCCAGTAAAGAAAAAGATGGCAGAAAAACGAAACTAAGTTATGAATATCTCTTAATCAAATACAGAAACGAAAATTTGATTTGAAAATATTAGAGAGAATTACGGTTTAGTTTTTTAAGCTTGCAAAAAAAATTTATTTGGTTCTAAATATAGAAATATTAAAATTTTTTTTTGCATGTTAAATGATTATTTTATTTATTTTTAAATATGTCAACTATATATATATATATATATATATATATAAACAGAATAATTATGTAACATTAAAAAATAATTACACATATAAATAGAATAATTACATAACATTAAAAAATAATTATATATATTAACAGAATAATTAGATACTACTAAAAGATATTTTAAATATATTGTAGGATATGAAAAGAACCAAATTAAAATTCTTCCACACTTAAAACTAAATCATCTTTTTTTTTTTATCAATTTTAGAAATTAGACAATAATTTTCTCAAAATATTACTTAGTCAAATAAAAAAAAAAAAGGTATACGTTTCTCCTAAAAAAATTTACACATAATAAGTACCTTAAAATCCTGCAACTAGAGAATGTGATGTTTAAGAAAGGTGAAAAGATTATATAGAGTATTTTCTTTTTTCCCCCTTTCTAAACTAGCTATTATTCGATGGCCAAAAAAATAAAACACTAGCTAGTAATTCCTTTTTTTTTTTTTGTTGGTAATTCATTATGAACTTATATATCAAGCAACTCGTGGAAGAGTAGTATTAAGGTCGACCTCAGAACTAATGAATTCTGATTCCAAAATTGTAGCTAAAATACAAAAAAAAAAAAAAAAAATTATATATCAAAAGGTGAGCATGAGCATCACCCCACATAGCTTGTCCATTTGGCAGCGTTGTGGATTGCATGATACCACAGATATAAAATAGTATACTAGGCCCCCAAATAGAAGGCTTCTTTGAAAGCAAAAACTAATTAAGATTTTAATGTCATTATTATTTCGCATTTAATTTTGGTCTTACTTTATATATGCCGATATAATCATTATAAGCATTTCCTACTAATACGTTGTTTTAGTTCTTTAATGAATACTTCATATTAAAAAATTGTTTTATGAATACTTAAGATCCAACAGATTAGATCTGAATTGAAGATTCCATAATATATTATTCTACTTATTACACATGACTATGTGGCTAAAAATACTTGGATACAATCTTCCACCAATAAAATAAAATGGAGATTCTATGATACTATATGAGTATATCATACTATATTGACGTGATAAATATATATAATTTTTATATTTTATTAGATATAAAATATAATTTATTTTATCTTTTAAACAAACTTAAAAATAATTAACTTGTACACATATAATTTATATATTAGTTATTTTTATGTAATATAATATACTACATAAATATCAAAAATATCTAAAAAAACCTCCAAAATAAAAATATTTGTATAAAGTCCGTAGCTTGAAATAAGAAAAAACCATAGAAATTCTTTTTTTTTTTTATGAGATTAAATTAGCAAAATTTGAAGAATAGACCCCTAAAATATGCACAAAATACCATATCCATGAGAAAAAATATTTTTTTTTTGAAAACAAAAAAACAAAAAAAAGGTATATAAAGAGGGTCAGAAAGTGATATGTTGGGTTTGGTGCCGTTAGTGCTTGCTTACCCATTTTTTATTACCTTTTGTCTTGAAAGATATATACTTCAACGTTCAAACTTCAAAAAAAAGTGCTCACTTTTTAAGATATACAATTTAAAGATCCTATTTTCATCTTTTTTGGCACTATTGTTTGTAAATTGTATTCACTCTATCTTTTAAGAATAAAGTTAATTTTTTCTCTAAAATATAAGAATGTTACTTCATATTTTCTTTCACATCATTCTTATACTCATATAAATATACATTTTATCTTTTAAGTGAGCTATAAGATGTGCAATAAAATCTTAATTGTAGAGTTATATAAGCTAAAAATGGTATAAAGTTTCTTAGAATCTCCCAACAAATCCAAGGTCTCATGTTCAAATATTTAACTAAAAACATTTAGCTTTATCTACTATAACAAAAAAATGATATAAATTAAGTAATTGTGCAAATAATATTATTCATTAAGTCACTATATATGATTTAGTGGTAAAGGGTTTAGATAATTTATAGGACATTAGAAATTTGATCCCCTTTGACATTATGTAACTAAAAAAAGTATTACTCATATGAATTTAGCCTCTTACCAAATAGAAAGTGCTCACCATTGTAAAATTTCACTAAGTATCATGTAAATATGAAATTGTGTTTACTATGTATCATTATTTTTTTTATGAGCACCATTACAATTAATTTTGATTAACATAAATGAATAATAATATCTAACAATGTAGCTAACCGCCACTTGATTAAGTGTGTGAGAAACTTAAAATTTTCTCACTCAATGATTTGGGTTTGAGGTCGAGAAAATTTATCAGTAAAACATCATACACGAGTCTTACCTTTGCTTTTAGCATAGACTAGCCAATTCCTAAATCTTTGGTACACAAGAAAATCTAAAAAAGAAATATCTAATAAGAGAATTTAACAATTTTCCAATGTTTAATTCTGAAAATTAAAACCACAAGTGGTAGTTGGTCATAAGGGTAATTCCAAAGCAATAGTATCTACTCTTAATAAACATAAACTATTGATATTTTATCTTAATTTTTCTTTTTGAATAGACAAAGTTAAAGAGATCATTGATAATTTTACCTATTCTTCATAGAAAATCTAGTTGTATATCAGTAGTTGAAGATGATAGTGATTTGAGGTATCAAATTGAAAGATAAAATGTGTCAAGGGAAATAATGTCAAATATAATACAATAATGGGTAAAACTTTTCTTGTGGGAATGAAATTACAATACTTTTCGTTGGTTTTCAACATAAATCTCATTCCTAACCTTTGCTCCTACAAGAATTTGACCTAAATAATGTTTTAGGTAGTTATATTAATTTGCGTGCGTGTTGACACGTTAAATGATTGCCGGCTGTCATTACGCTGTACCTGCTCCATGCTTTATCTATTTTGGTCCTAATCTACCCTTGATATTTGAAAGATATTACAGATTGCCCCTCAGGACCCAAACGCGTAAAAGAAGGAATAATTATCGAATGCTTGTCTGTCTTGTCTTGGAAGCTATGAATGTGATGTTTAGAGACTTACGTTTTCTCGCATATCACATGCATACGATACTCGTATTATGAACGCTTTCACATGTGATAGTGATACGCCTCGTGCTAATGAGTCATGCTGATGCCTCCCTCCCCGGAAATAAGGAGCGCGTTTCATAGACTGAAACAATTTTTTATTGAAAAAATAAATGGCAAAATTATACTGATTTATTTAACTTAATATTACATTTTTACAACAAAATTATATATTTATTACACTTTCTAACTTAATTACTTAAATATTATAATTTTTTTTTTTAAAAAAAACTTTTTAAACATGTGAAAACCACAAGTGGCCATGTGACATGTTCACGTAAGACACGCCAATAGTTCTTTAATATATCTTTTTTTGTCACACTTTCCTTTAATTTTTTTTTTATTCTTATAGGCAGCTAAAGAAATGGCACGTTGTGAGACTACCGGCCTGTCCGATGTAAACACGCCACGTGACCACTAGTGCATCTAGTGGTCCCCACATACCCGTTACGCTTTTTTCTTTACTTTTAATTTTTTTAAAAGTATAATATTAAAGTAAATATATTAGAAAATATGATAAATATATAAAATTGTTTCTAAAATGCTATATTCTGGTTAAAGAGCCAAATTATACTACATGTTTCTATACATTATGCTAATTTTTAATTGGATTCTATAATTTTTCTTCAAAAATTAAGTTTTTATATTTTTAACTTGATGAAATTAAGTCTCTATAATTAACTATTTTTTTTGTTATATAACAATAAAAAATTTGCACACATAACTTCCTGTATATTACTCAAATTTTTTTTCTCTACTTTATGTTTAGAGCAATTACGATTTTTTTTTCTCTTAATAATGCTCTCATTGGACCTTGAACCCTTGCCTACAACCATGGCACATGTTCAAGATTCAATTTGCTACCAATTGAACCAAGAGGTTATTGGTACTCCTGTTAAAGTTTTAATTGCATTTATAGTCACTTTAGTTTTGAAAAGTTCAATTTAATCACTCTAGTATCAATTTTGACATTTGTCTATAAATTTTAAATTGAAGCAATTTAGTCCTTTACCATAATAATAGTTACTTATTTTAACGGATTACGCTAACAAGAATTTGATAATATGCCACTAACAAGTAATGATATGGTAATGTCGTTCTGATGATGTGGCATTTTCACATGGTGAACATCATCACTGGTTAATGCCATACCATCAAATTATTTCTATTTTCTTGAAGGGATTAAAATTGTTCTAGTGTTTATAAAAAAGGAAAAGAATAAACCACTCCTAATAAGAAATACCAAACTAAGCCATGTTATTTTTAAATCCTTTCCATTATGCCTTAAGACAACTTTTTCACTTTGTTTCAACCCACAAGTGATTCTAAGCATCAATCATGAGTCCATTAATTCCTTAAAAGCACTTTTGCAATCAGGATGCTGGGTCAACATATGCTGAAAAGAGAATAGGTTTAGGTCCAAAAAGTTCGACGACTTGAGCCCCATGCTTACGAAAGGTTTAGAACTAATAACATTCAGTTCTATTTCCATATCATCATTTCCCTTCAATATAAGTCTCCAAACCTATGTTGCACGAGTACTTTAAAATTGGTAGAACTAATAACATTCACTTCTATTTCCATATCATCATTTCCCTTCAATATAAGTCTCCAAACCTATGTTGCACGAGTACTTTAAAATTGGTGTCATACCCGTTTCCGAGACGTATCAGAAACTTGAAACTTGTACCAAAGTATGAAACTCATTTTAGCTTCTTTTTTATTTAAAAAAATTGTTACATTTTGAATGGCTAAAACGCTCATTGTGACCTTACTTTACATTTATTATCTTCTCCCCCATTAAGTTTGATCCTTCACAAACCCAACCCCATTCTATTTTCTACTAAAGTAAAGGAATATGACATGATTTGCTGTACCAAAGAATTTTATTATATATATGATGTGACGTACCTCTATTTTTTAAAAAAATTGTTGTACCAACATTTCATACCGTACCAGGTACGAAACTCGTACCAGTACCCATGCAACATAGCTCCAAACATGTTTGACTGTATTCACCACTTGCTAACGTCAACGTCCAAGGCCCTTAACCATATATCTATTTTCTTCCATGTCTTTTGTTTGGTGCATTTGAAATTACAAAATAGGGTAGTCTCTGTTTCTTCTATAAATTCCACACTACCAATTCTGAAGAAATTCGAACTTAAAACCTTTAAATAGAATAGAGTTCTCGGTCGTCTTCAGGATTTGTGAGTTCTATGTTCAAATTCAGAGTTGTAGCCAAAATACCAAAAGAATAGAATTCCTGTCACTCAATTGTTGAGAGGGAGGGAAACTTACTTTGTACTATATTCTTGTCCTCGTCTTGCCTCGTGCAGTCATTAGAAACGCAGAAGGACCAAACAAAAAAAAAAAAAAAAAAAAAAAAAAAAAAAANAAAAAAAAAAAAAAAAAAAAAAAAAAAAAAAAAAAAAAAACACAAAAGAAGAGGGAAGGAGAATAAGCCAATCTCGCCGCTTATGATGCCAATCTCAGTCTCAGTGGCTGTGCTAACTAGTTATCGTGGAATAAACGGAGAGTGATGATGGTGATAGGAGAAAAGAAAACTCATGCTAAAAATGGGTTAGTCAAGACTCAACACAGTCATTCTTAGGGTCACACAACAAAAATTTTGAGCACAATCCCAAACTGATTAGTTTACAGCTTTGGAAATTGTCAGATGATTTAAGGTGAATTTAGATAATTTCTCATTAAGAAAACTTAAATGTTGTTGAGTGTATTAAAAGATGTACTTAAGAAACAGATTAAAATGATTTAGCGACGTCTGATTTAGAAGAAAACAATAAACCAACTTTCGTTTTCCTGTCATCCACCTATCAATGAATCTTATGATAACGGAACATAGAGGCTTTCATTTTATTTCTGTATCATCAGGGTTTACGCTACAAGGCAGAACTAAGGCTCAATCTCAAACTGGTTTAGCACTGCTACAATCCTTTTCACCTTTATTTATGATAGAAACCAGAGATATCTCAATTTTAAAATGGAATGTGAGAGGTGCATACAATGGAGAGGATAAGAGAAACATCAGAGATGTTATTCGTCGTGAAAAACCTACGTTAGTGGCAATCATGGAACCTCATGTTCTGAGACTCTATAGGATATTCTCTAATAAGTCAGGTGGATCCTGGGAGCACGCTGGAGGGGTTTGGCTATTCTCTAATTTGATTAACGTGACTTTTACTGTTTTGGATGTTTTGAAAACAAATTTCAAATCTCTATTGGCAACCGTGATTCTGTAACACGAGTGCAGTAAATGTAGCATGAGTAACAAAACAAACGTGAATTGTAGCCCATCAAAAGAGTATATCAAAAGTGGTCACTACCAAAAAATTGAGCTAAACCACAGATATTCATTTACAAAGAAAAATAAAGCTAATTAAGAGAGACCTGGACCAGTAATGTTGGAAGGCCGGCATTCACAAGTACACCGACTTCTAGATCCTTCCACTACACGCTGAGATCTTCGAGAATGAAGCTTGATATTCACCACCTTGCCAGCCATCTGTTGCACGATATAGAGAACACCATAGTTAAATATCATTCCATATGGAAAACATTCTCCAGACATCTAAAGAAGCACATGCAAAGGAAATATCAAAGAAAAATATAATGAGCGCCTCCTGCCCACACGCAGTTGCATTGGTGTGAGACTTGGTGGTTTATACATAATCTTATAAGGAAACATACTGCTCCTAATATGGGAACCTGATAACATACTACAAAATCCAGAACTTGAGCAATGATGAAACTTGCCAATTACCACTCAAGTCAGAACTAATTCTAAAGTAATAAAGCTTATGGACTGCTAAAGTCAGGCCTTGCATCAAGATCAAATCTTATTATATCTTCAATATCCCATCTATCATTTCTTGGCCCTTTCACTTTCTGCATCAGACAGCCTCTAAGAGAAACCTAATTACACCTTATGAAACAAACAACCTATCATGATTAAATTGCATCCAAAAAGACTAAAGCCATTTCTTTTCACAAAAATATATAGAAGAATGACCGAAGGAAAAACTCAGTTGTCATACTAAGAGTCAATCCAGAGATAACTTCAGTATGTGAACAACACTGTCTAAACAATAATTATTAGAAAGAACAGAAACTTCAATAATAAAAGAGACAAAACAAACCATTCGCCAAACCAGGTCTTCAGGACCCAATGGTTGAGCTGGACTGGAATACAAGAAATGCCTTGAGTACTGAAGAAAACAAAAACAAAACAATTACTACCCCACAAGACAATGCACAATGTATCAATTTTAGAAAATGAAGAAACACGGAAGTTATTTTTGCTACATATATTCAATCCTAATGCATAATCATTATATTGAGCAACAGTAGAAAATTACCACCAAACAACAACCCTGCAAATTAGTTTTGAAAGGAAACATAAAACCTCTTTCTTTTGCAAGTAATAAATAAATAAAAGAATCAAACACACAAAATTCTGAAGGGTAAATGTATGGAAATCCCCCAGTTGTAGTCAATGTGCACAGAACACCCTGAGTTTTAAAAAGGTGCAGTCAAAACCATTTTGTGCACAAAAGACCTTCTGTTAGCTTGATTGTTAGTTTATGATGGAAGTGGCATGTGCCACTCACATGATATCAGTCAAACTAATGGAAGGTCCTTTGCGCACAAAATGCAAAGTTCAAGGTTTTGATTGCACCTTTCTAAAACTCAGGGTCTTTTTTACACATTCACTATAGTTGGAAGGGGTTTCTTACATTTTACCCAATTCTAAATAGACAAAAATGAGTGAAATGAATTCTAAATAACACTAATTACAAACCTTGGCAAGATTTTGTTGCATTTCTTTGATAAGAGAGGGACTGATGCCTTTCAGAAATTTCAAAAGCCAACCTGGCTTTAAAGCATCACTGGAAGAAGCAAAGAGAGCTATCTGCATATATGAACAAGGAGTCAAAACCCTTAGCAATCTCCCATTGAAGAATTTCAAATTAAAAAAATTTAAGCTCAATGTTTCAGTTATCCATTTATCACAAGACTTAAGAATGCAGCCATCTCTGCAGATATGTCATGCATCTCCTGCAATGTATATTGGAATTTTTAAGAATAAGGGAGTAAGAATGTGTTAAAATATGCCCCACTTTCTGACAATGAATCAACAAAACTACAATATGTTTGATATAATTTATTCTATTGATGTTTATGTAACCAAAAGAAGAAAAATGAAAATACTCAAGTATAAAGACAATTTTCATCTCTAGATATTTTGGACATATTAGGCCAAAGAAGGAGGTTTGGATCTGGGCAATTTGGTGTACAACAACATTGCATTGGCACTTGGCAGGTAAATGGTTATGGTATTTTCCTCAAGAGATAACTCCCTGTTGCACCAGGTTATAAAGAGTAAGTATGGTTTACACCAGACTGAATGGGATGCCAACCCAGTGATCTTAGCTACTCACTCAAGTCCCTTGAAATTTATTTCTTAGGGATATGCCACTTTTAGGCCGTTGGCATTTCTAACTGCGTTTGATGTTTCTGGGATCAGATTTCAGGAGGATCTCTTGTTGGGCAATATTCCCTTTAGAGAAATCTTCCCTCCCCCCCTAATGACTTTCCTCTTTACATCATTCCCTGTCTAGAAGTTTGATAATATAAAATATTCCAATTCCCCAGGGAATTTTCCTTTTTTGGCCATATTCCAATTTTCACTTCTTCCAGAACTTGCATGATAGGGAAACCTTCAAAATTCAATCCATTTTGCTCTTGCTTGATTCTATTTGTCTTTCTCCCACCTTGGTTAAATAGATTTGGACTCTTGATTCTTCTAGTGGTCTTAACCGAAAGATCTCTCAAAGATTAAGACTTTAAGTCTTCCATTTGGAGAGGGTACCCAATAGTATTGATGCTGATGAATATGATTAACTGCAGGTAATTAGACCACATAAAGCCCCTTCTCCTTATATGTGCATTATGAGTGGTTCTAGTTTGCACCCAGCTGCCCATTTATTTTTGCATTTGGAGCAAGTTATTTGGACTTCTTGATGAATCTTAGATTCTTGCATGTGTCCTCTGATTCAGGGGCTTTGGAGAAGTAGGAGGGAAAAGTTTGATGGCAGTGTTATGCTGTCACCACTCTTCTTTGCCATATCCAGCTAGAGAGGAACATTGCATCTTTAATGATGCTTCCCTGACCTTAGATCTTGTATGACCTCTGTTTGGTACTCAGCTCATGGTCTGTTAACTACCTCCCTGATAGACATAAAAAGGGATTGAAAAGCCTTATTGTATTGATGAGATTGTATGTTTCTGTATCTTTGTAAAGGAGGATATCTTCTCACCCTCTTCTTTGGTCCTCTATTGCATAAAATTTCTTCTTCACCTTTAACAAAACAATATCTCACATATAGTATCATGTCAAAACAAGATATCTTCATGCATTACATGCTCTTGTAATCATATTATGCCACAGACTTATAAAGTGAATTGTGATCATGTAGAAAGTATCCCACACTCCCTGCTCTAAGGTAGAATCCATAACATCTCTCAGGTTGACTTGCTACCTGTTGAAGCTACCAAGTTGTTTTCATTATTATCTCATTGTCATTTTAAAACTAACTCTCATTAATATGTTCCATTTAATCAATTACTTGATGTTTCCAAGATTTGCATCAAAGCAACAAACAAACAAATAAAAGCATACACACCTTCCTATAATCAAGTATTCCTTCGAAGGGAAGCTCCAGCTCATCACTTACTATAACAGGAATGCATCCACTAACAATAGCATCAAATAATCTAGCAGATGATGGAGTATCACCAGCTGGACTCAGGCAAAATAGTGACCTGATCATATGGAAGGAAAACAAATAAATAAAACAAAGCAAGAAACCAGGTTATATATTTCAGGTGCAGAACTTATATTACTTGCGCATGCCCCTTTGAGCTGCTGCTTTGCCTCCCTCTCCAGCTGTTCCCTCCTCAATAATGACACCATCAGCTCCACTTAACTCTGCAACAAGTCTAGATCGTATTTTTCCTCCCTGAAGAAGACCAAGAAGAAAGCAGCAAAACCTCAGAATTTATGCAATACGCATGAGACACAGAGAACATATAAGCGGCATGAATAAAAGGTGCCAAAAAACACAAAACTTCCAGCAAGGTAAAACATGATTAGAAACTTCTGATCCAATAAAAATGATCAATAAAACCATAGAGCAAAAAATCACATTCTGACTGACAGACTCCAATTCTGAGTCAACATATTAACACAAATAGATTTTGTCTTGCTATATACCTTTTTTTTTTTTATTGAAAGAAGAGTATTTTTATCTTGCTATATCTTTTATGCACTTTCAATAAAGTTTTTCAGGATTAACCTATAATACAGCATCAAATGAATTACATAAGCAAATCAAGTCTCAAAACAGCTGTCTGCAAACCAGATCAAGAGTCAAATAACCAAGAGGGTGCAAATAAAGTCTCATGGCTGCTGTCTGAGGACTTAGAGAAAGAGTCAAAAGAGCTAGAACGTTACAACTGGAATCATGCTTTATATTAGATTTGAAAATCTTTTGAAATTTGATAGAGTTTTGGTAGAATTCAGTCATAAATTATATTTATTTATGATAAATCATGTTTAGTATTATATTTGAATTTTATCTATGTTTAAAACATTAGAATTCATTTGAAATCATTATTTTTATAATTGGTTTCAATCTTTTACAATAAACTCATTTTATTTCTTTCAAATAAAGGTACCAGACACTACCTAAAGGAAATGGAGAAATACTTGCATAAAAAATATAATCAAATAAATGTTATTAGCCATTTGACATAAATGACATGTGGAGAATATCATGTTTTTGGCTTAATAAGAGTCATAGTCTTCTTTAAGCAAGCACGTATTGAATAAATTTGCAATTTCAACATCAGAATAAACAGGAAAGTTAATAAAAATATAACTCTCTGGAATTAGTGGCATCATACGCAATATAGTGTTCTAGTTGTCACAAACCAGTGTAAGACACAGTCCTTTCTATGAAAGTATCCATAGAAATAAATTACTTAGTACCCAACAAGGACAATGCCGCTTACATTCATCTATTCCACAGTTTCTACAGGTTGATATCAATCAATCAATTAATCAGTAGTTGCACAATACCCTTACCGCATTTCTTTTGAGCCGACCACGAAAAAAAAGCAGTGAGCTTCTTTTCTGATTTGTTTCAGCCAAACATTTGGCCTCACATAAATCAAGATTTGGAACATAAGGAAGAATGAGGTCTTTCTCCAGGAAAACCTGTCCTGGCTTGTACCTGAAAGTTGAAGAAGATCACTTCATACCAACCTCAAAAGACTAATAGCATTCCAATTTACAACTTTCTATGCAGGTTAAGAAATAACCAGTTTCCTGTGGAATCCATATCTGGTAACAGCCAAATTGCATTCTTCACATATCTGCGAACAGACTTAAAAGACCAGGGGTGATGCACAGGAATTATATGATCTCTTCCACCAGAGCGCTTCCATGCAGGTTGATCTGTAACCCACTTCAAAGCTTCCTACATCCCCAACTAAGAGTACATTAGAGTAATAAGACATAGAGAATACTTTAAAAAAATTACATCACATCCACAATTCACATAGAGTACAAGGGACTAATCGAGGAAGTTAAGGTTAAAGGTAAAATTGGTTCCCCCTAATTAGCAGGAGAATAATTGAAATCAAAGTGATAATAATGTCATTTTTTTTTCCTTTAAAATATTGTTGTAGTAAAAAATGGCAGTGAAAATGCAACATGAGCCTGTACAAAACAGCCATATACTCTAATTCTTCTGTCCCTCTCTCTTGTTAACAAATTTTATATGCAAAAGATATATTACAATTGTAATTGATGGCAAACTTATAAGAAATCAATGTAGGAGAGCTTTGCAAATATTGAAAAAGGTTCAATTTATGCAGACGTACTAATATGAACCTAGCCTAACTCCACCTCAAAAGCTAGCTCATAAGGGGAGGGTTGCCAAACCCATATATATAACAACAAAGACCGCCCTCGCTAGCCGATGTGGGATCTCATTAGACCCAACCCCTTTTAGACTGCATGTCCTTGTGCAGGGAACTGAACCTTGTGGGGCACACTGACCAGACAAGGTTTGGCTTTGATACCAGATCTGATGAGATCCCACATCGGTCAGCAAGGGCAGTCTTTGGTGTTATATATAAGGGTTTGGCAACCCTCCCCTTACGAGCTAGCTTTTAAGGTGGATTTAGGCCAAGTTCGTATCATTTGGTATCAGAGCCAAACCTCATCTAGTCAGTGTGCCCCACAAGGTTTGGTTCCTTGCATGAGGACGTGCAGTCTAAAAGGGGTTGGGTTTGATGAGATCCCACATCAATTAGCGAGGGCGGTCTTTGGTGTTATATATATGGGTTTGGCAACCCTCCTTTTACGAGCTAGCTTTTGAGGTGGAGTTAGGCCAGGTTCGTATCATTTGGTATTAGAGCCAAACCTCGTCTGGTCGGTGTGCCCCACAAGGTTCAGTTCCCTGCACGAGGACGTGCAATCTAAAAGGGGTTGGGTCTGATGAGATCCCACATCGGTTAGCGAGGGCGGTCTTTGGTGTTATATATATGGGTTTGGCAACCCTCCCCTTACAAGCTAGCTTTTGAGGTGGAGTTAGGCCAGGTTTGTATCATGTACAATTGCAAACATTTTAACAGCAACATATAAGGGATTCTAAAAGGGCTAAGGATTGGGTTACATGAGTGGCAAAGTATAAGAATGCATACGGACCAAATACTTGCTTATAGGATGGCAGAAGGGTTTTGCTCTGGAAATTCCTGTTTAAGAAAATGGAGATCAGAATATCATCTGTTTGAGGAACAGGAGCTAAGAAATCAACTTTATAGAACTTACGTAGATTATATGGTCTGAAGGTTTAATTATAGGGAAAAGACTCAGAATACTCAAGGTAACTTTGGCATATCACCTGTTCCTTAGACATCAAGTTTGGGATGAAACTGCAACATATAGTCTAATGGAAATAGCCTCACTGCTGACTCTGTTAACTTCTTCTTCATTGATTTACACATTTCTACTTCTCACCTGAAGAAGGATATGCCTAATATTGACACTATTATGAACTGAAATTAAAACCCAAAATAAGCTAGTAAATCCCATTTAGGAAAACAATGGCTCAAGTTCAACCTAAGTGATGTGGGTAATACCAAAAGTACCCCAAATTTAGGAATGAAGGAAAACCAAAATCGCATACTACTAACAAGAAAACGAAACATAAACCATTCTAAGTATTCTAAATTAGTTAAGTTTATGAAGTGTCAAAGTCAAATCCTACATACATATAAACCATAGGTCAATATTCCAAGGTCCATAATCTTTCTGCTGCCCACATCACATTGTCCCCCCAACCTCAAAGCCCAACAAAGAAGCCAAACCCCTATTCAGTCCTCATAATTCTCCAATTTCTTAACCAAAGCATTAGTTATTAACAACTTAAACATTTCTTTTTTCCTCAAAGCCCAACAAAGAAGCCAAACTCCTATGCATAACCATGACATACATTTAGATAATTGATAAATTTAACACTAGCCAGATATCTGGGTAGTATACCAGAGATTATAATTAAATAGGGGAAAAGGAAATGAGTGAAATTCTAAAATTGAGAGTCTCCAAAAACTTATGTGAGAAAAAATATGGAAACTACTAAGTTGTGATGAAAAGAACTCCCAGAGAATAATCAATGCAAAATATACCTATCCTCTTCAATATTTTTGGGTTATATTAAAATTATTCCTTTCTGCCTAAACATTTAAAACATGGCATGACGGAATTGCTTTCCAAAAAAGATAACTCTCACAAAAGAAACCAAAAATCTTATCAAAATTCTCCAAGAAAAGCCCCCTACTATCAAAATTAAGGGACGAATCCTGACTCAGGATGAAAGACAACTATGGCTATCCTTGCAATATGAGAATGCTTGTCAAATTTAAAATGACGAGTGAGAAAGAAACCTAAAAGGAGAAAGATAAGCATTAACTTCTTATCTCCTGGAAATCAAACTGCTAGTATTCTGATGTTTTGCCCACATTTTAGCACTGTTTGGAGAGGGGAAACCAAGGGAAAGAAGGCAGAGGGAAGAGAAAAGACAGTCATGTATACATTCAAGAGTCTTTCTAATTAAAAGGGACAGGGAATGGAGGGGAACTGTTAAGTATGGGAGATTAAAAATAAAAATTATCCACTTTTTTCCTCCGAATCATATAAGGAAAAGCAGATTATCATATTACTTTTTATTATACATTGAACAAAGGGTTAAAGTACCTTCACTTCACTTCCCTTCCCCTTTCCCTACCTTCCCCATTCCTTAGAAACCTTTCCTTCCCTAAAACACTATGAAGGGCCAACAGTAATGAATGAAGATAGATTAACAGAACATATACAATAAATGAGCATGTCAAGAAGGGTGGGATGAATAAAAGTAAAGAGAAAAGGTTGAAATACATTGTAAGTGCTGTAGTCTAGATAGGAATTTGAAAGAGTTGTGTTCTTTGCTACACTTCCTGGGTATAGGAATGACATCCTGCCCTGCAACCACACCCCCCCTTCTTTCCTCCTCTCCCCTCCTTATCCCCAGGGGCCATTTTCTGTCTCTATTCTTGGACAAAAGTAAAGAGATTAACATCATGAAGACTAAGACATCCTACTTCCTATACATTTGAATTTACTTAGAAAAAAAGTTAATAAGAACTACGAAAAAAGTATATTTCATTCATCCAGCATAAAATATGAAAGGGACTTCAAAGTCCTATATAGGTGTGCATGTCTAAGTGAAAAGTTCCTAAAATTAGAGCAATATTCATTTAATGAAACATTTTAGGTGAAACCATCAAATGATAAAGTGCCGCAAACTTCACAAATACATGTCACAAGTTACTTATAGTCAAGCGAACAAAGAAAAGACAAGTGCAACAATGAAATAAGTTTCGGAAGAGCACTCACACCCTATAAAGTGCCTTGCATTGTTGTTTCTCCAGCAGGAAGAAGCTTATAGTTGTGAAAAAGGGTACATAGAACAAGTCTGCCTCCTCTTGTCTATGAACTCTAATAACACTTTTCAAAAGTCTCTCTGATTCTGGAGCAATCAGATCAGCCCATAGCCAGTAATCAATAGAGTGCTGCATGAACAACAAATTTCACCTGATGGAATCATTTGACCAAGAGAATTGGGAAAAAGGCATGGAAAGTTGTAAAGCAATCACGTATTATCAATAGTCCTTTTGTTCAAGCAGAACAGCCTACTCCTATCCCTCAAGAATTATATTGGAAATAGTTCAGCTTGGTGTCTTGGCTTCCTTTTATTTTCTTGAATGAGCATTTGCAAAATTAAAAAATTATAAGATCTTTTACTATATTTCCGGGCTTCCAGAAGCTATACACTATACCACTGGAAAACTAATAACTATCCTCACAAAGTCTGGTCTTTCAACTAATTCAAAATAACATTAAGTGCCAAATTTTTATAAGAAATAATTGTAACAATAATAACTCCAATAGTTTTGAATTTAACTTGTTTAGTTTTATCACTACCAAGGTTTTAAAAGTCAACTTTTAAGCCAAAACAGGATTAGAAATGGTTTGCAAGAAACAAAGCAACGCCAATATGGTTAGCCCTTCTTGTTTTCATTCCTTTCAATTCCGATTTCTAACCAAAACAATGTCTCAAATCTCAATGAAAGCAATTGCAATACCAAAGTCCGAGAATATGAACCTTTATAATTCTCCCTCTTTTATTGATCACAATTCGAATATCTAGCCAAAACAACTTCCTAATGGAAACAATAGCAAATTCAAAAATCCAGAGAGAAAAAAGAAAAAGAATTTGAGGAAAGTAATGGTACCTGTTCGATGAGACGGTGTAATGGGCTACCATTAGAGGTTAGATTGGAGGTCTCCTTGTAGGTTTTACTAAACAGCCAAAGCAAATCATAGGTGAATTTGCTTGGCATGTTGTACACATAAACCTTGAGGGGCAGACCCACTGGGTAGTAAGGATCACCATACAATCTATCCATCTCCATCTTATAGACTCCATTGTCCAGCTTCGTCACCTCCTCTTCCTTAGCATCTCCCTTCACTGTATCGTCGCGAACAGAGGAAAATTTCGGGGCTTTATGGGTGAGGAAGTGCTCGAGTGAGGTAACAAATGAGGTTTCCACATTCGTGTTTGGGTTTGGAACCTGCAAATGAGTGGGATTGCGAAGTGGAGACGAGGAGAAAAGAAAGAAGAGAAGCGAGAAACCGAGAATTGAAAGACCGAAAAGGAGGATTCGGGATTTGGATCTGGGAAAGTGCTTTCCTGCCATTTTTACAGTAATCTCTCTTTTACTAGTATGTAAAACTGTTTAGATCTTAAGGAAGCATTGTGTTAGATCTTTCTGAAGCTTCTACGAGCACTATGGTACTTAAGGAGGAAGGGAAACCTGAAAGAAAGGCAAACAGAACAACAGACAAAAGAAGACGACTCCGTCTACACTCTCCAATGAAAGAAGAAAACGCGCGTTTTAATTAGGCATGCAGATCTGCTTGCCGATCCTAGGTAAGTAAGGGTTTTCCAAGATATGCCATTAAAGTGGGTAATGCTATCCTCACTTTTCGGAGTTCGAGTGAAGCTATCCCATTAAACGTGGGTAATTCTATTTTGGAGAGTTTGAGTGGGATCTATTTTCTGAATTTAGTGTTATTATAAAGATCTTAAAAAATTAAATTATTTACCATGTGCCAAGCACACTAAAATATTTACAGAATTTGAGTTTAATTGAGTCAAAATCATTATTTCAAGTCTTTTTCTTAGTGTGTTTTTGGAATTTTCACTATATCGATCTATTTATATATTTTATAAGGAATTAATTGTTTTAACACACTATATGACTTATTTTTTGAAATCTTTATAATGACACCAAATTCAAGAAATAGATCCCAATTGAACACTTCCAAGTAAGGGTAGCATTACCCCTAAACATAGGGTAGCTTAGAAATCCCTTTTCCTTCTAAAACTAAATGCTTAAATACATTTTTGCCCTATAGTTTATGGAAAACAACCAATTGGTTCCTTTTTTTTTTTTTTTCAAATTCGATAATTAGGTCTACATAGTCTCCAAATTAGAGCAATTTGGCCAACGTCATTTGTGTCCATCAAGTAACTTAACGAAATGCTTATCAATGTGAATGTTATTGCATTAGTCACTACAAGAAAATTGTCATTTTCACACGGAACAAATCCGTGAGAAATGAGGGAAAAGGTCTGTGAGAAACAATGTTCTCACAAATCCCAGGGCGCGAGAAAAACATGCGTGACAAAAGACCTTTGTCACAGGCAAATTGGTCCATAAGAAATTTCTTATGGATTTTCTCACGGATAAACATTTGTTACGCTTTAGAGTATCTCACGTAGAAGGCGTGGATTTTCTCATGAACCAATTCCGTGAGAAATTTCTCATGGATTCTTTTCCGTGAGAAACTTCGTTGTAAATGGTTATTTTATTTTATTTTTATATTTTTTTGCTGAAATGACTATTTATTTTTTCTAAACATTTAATCAAATTAATAGACAAAATTAAATGAAATATAATAAAATTTAATTACATTAAAAAAAAGTTATACAATATAAAAAAAATACAATGGAATGCTAGATCAGTCTTGAGCACTAGTCATCATCTTCTGTCCCTAAGTCCTAAGCTATGTCATCCTTAGCGGCGGGTTATGGGGCCGAACTGGATCTTGAACCATGGTGCTGCTGCAATAAATGTCCTAGCATAAATGCGAGGGCCTTGAGTGATATGCTATTGGCATCTAGTGCCTTGGCCACTGGGCGGAGGCGAGCCATCTCTTACTGCGAGTTGGCCATCTGGGTTAGCACCTCAAACATTTAAGGATCCAGTTGGCGGGAAGGCTGGGTAAGCTGTGAGTTGGTGGAATCCAATACGCAAACATCAGAGCCCAAGCCATAGACCCATCCCTTCTTATTCTTCCCGCCGACAACATCAAGCTATAGCCTGATGTCGTCGACTGAAGAGGAAGAGGACCCGACTTGGCTCTCAGACCAATGCCTCTCAAACTCAGTCTGCATAGATAAAATAATTAAGTTAGTAATATATGTAACTCACATAGGTGGACTCTGGCCGTTGATGTACCCAGCCCTTAGTAGAGCTATGCTAGAGGTGACTGAAAACCTCATGAGTGTTAGGCTCTCTGCCCAACTCCTTCGTTTACAAAAAAACATAAACTATTAGAAAACACAAATTGACATAAACTCAAATTTAACAAAATTGTTAAATAAAATACATACCAGTCTCTATTTGTGTTCGGAGACAATGATAGAGTCATCCCTGTGAAAGGCATGCCCCTGATATAAGGAATGATTATTCTTGTTCTTTTCAAAGATGACCCTATACTCCTGAGAGGTCCATTTGGCTCTAAAGGCCTCAAGTATAGTAGGGGACAACCAATCACCTTTGCTCTTCCTGATTCTGATGTCTCGGAAAGAGGCGCAAATGTTGTCTGAGCACTTAAGGAGCCAGATCTTAAGAATTTGGCTCTCATGCTGGGGCTTTTAGACACATCTCATATGCAATAGAAAACAAAATATCAATGTTAGTAAATACATATATCAAATATGTTAGTAAATAAAGTTAAATCAATGAATTCTTACATTGAACTCTGTCCATTAGAATTCTTTCACCTTATCAGAAACTGAGGTGAAGTCTAGCCAAGGCTACTCAAATTTTGACTTGTAGACAACCAAAAGCATGTTCACAGTCTCCTTGGAAGGCGCAAAGTTGGAAAAAAAATTAATTGTTAAGTAATAGAAATAACTAATTAGAAAGTAATAAAAAAAATTGTTAATAAAGTATTAAAATTAACTTACTTATTCCTCCCGTGTAGCTCAATAACCAACTAATCATCAGGCAGTCGGGAGCCTCGAGGTGGACATGGAGAGTCTAAAATGGACAGACTCGTGTGAGATGACCATCCAGCGGCCGACGATGCGGAGTGTGGAGTGACGGCTCTTGAGCACCCCTCCCCCGTCGCAGTAGGCGACAGGGTGTGCACCAATCCCAGGGTTGGCATGAACATAGACAAGGTCGGCTTGGTCTGAGAAGGCCGAGCAACAACCTTGCCTCTGTCCCTCCTGGAAGGCTGCCAATTTGTGGGAGATGACCATCTTAGGTGGTCTGACATCTATCATACAATTTAAATAAAACCAATGAAATAGTTAGTACAATAAAATCAATAATCTATAGACTCAAACTTAAACTCTAAAATCAAACCCTAAATCCTAATCCTTAACACCCAAACCTAATCCCTAAATCCTAAACCCCAAAATTCAATCCCTAACACCCAAACTCTAAACCAAAACCCTAAACCCCAATGCCTAAAACCCAAATCCTAAATTTCAAACTCTTCAACCCTAAACTACCAAAACACTAAACCCTACCCTTAACCCCTAAACCCTAAATACTAATCCTTAATCCTAAACTCCTAACCCCTAAACTCTTAAACACCAAACTCCTAAACGCTAAACTATTAAACCCCCAACCTTATCCCTAAATCTCTAAACCTAAAACCCTAAACTACTAAAGCAATTAAACCCTAACTCCTAAACCTATTTAATCCCAAACCCTAAAAAATTAGGTAGAGTTTTCCCTAAAAATTAAACATTATAGGAATTTGTTATTCTACAAAATTAATAAAATCCATAACAAAAGTAACTAAACCCTAACCCTAACCCATAAATCCTAAACCCCTTTAACCCTAAACCTTAAGTAAAATTTTGGACAAAGTTTTCCCTACAAATTAAACATTCCAAGAATTTGTTATTCCAAACAATTAAACATAATTAATCAAATCCATAACAAAAGCAACATATTACCAACAGAAGCAACACAAATTTAATAATATCCAACAAAACAATGCATATCATCACAAACCCCAATCAACACAAAATTAATAAAATCCATAACAAAAGCAACAGATTACCAACAGAAGCAACACAAAATTTATAAAATCCATCACCACCATCTAAGTTGAAATTAAGAAAATAAATCATGAAATGGAGGAAAAATTACATATTGTCTGAGAGAGAGAGAGAGAGAGAGAATTCGAGAGTGAAAGTGGGTGAATGCCAACGAGCTAGAGAGAGAATCACCACAGTCGATAGAGAGAGATACATAGGTCAAATCACAGAGGCAAAGGGGATTTATGGTGGGTTTTTTTTGATTTGGTGCTTAGGGTTCTATGAGAAATTGAGAGAAATGAAGAGAAAATCATAGAGGAACAATGGATTTTTGGGCGAAAAATGAATTTGGGGACTCGGTTGTATGAAAGATTGTGAGAGATAGAGAGAAAGGAGATTGAATCGTGGATGGAGGATAAAACCCAGATTTCTTATGAAATTTTTTTGATTTTCAAATTTTAAGTGAAACGGTGCGTTGCAATTTCTCACAGATCTTGCCAGCGTGAGAAATTCTGTGAGAAATTTTGAATTTTCTCACAGACAATGTCCGTGAGAACTATAAATTCATTTATAGAGACGACTAAGACACCATTGCTCATGGATTTTCTCATGAATTTTTTTCACAAACAATCATGTCCGTGAGAGAATCTCAGTAGTCACTTTTCGTGAGAAAGTTCGTGAGAAAATCACGACATTTCTCTAGATTTTTTATCCGTGAGAATATTTCATGAGAAAAAAACATTTTTTTTTTTTGTAGTGAGCTAGCTGCCACATAAATGCCACATGGCCGTGTAATTAGCTAAATGGGTCAACATTTTGACTTTGTCATATCATTGGTGACGTGCCATCAATAGGGGTAAAAATAGGCTAAGTTAACTGTTAGGGCCCTGGCCTGACTTGACCTAGCCTATTTAGCAATTCAAGTCGGGGCCTAGGCCTTAATATAGGCTTAGCTACTGGCCTATTTATTTTAATATTATATAAAAATATTTTACATAAAAAAATGATTATGTTCAACTTTTGTACAGGTTCTATAGGCCAAAATAGGCCATTAACCTCTTTTCGGCTTGATGACCTATTTTTTTTTTAGGCTTAAATCGGCTACAAGATGAGGTATGGTCTCTTCATTTTAATAAAGAGGCCAAGCCAAACCCAAATTTTAGCCTACATCAAGCTTAGAACAGGGGTTTGCTATACAAACTTGTTTTAGACAAAGCCCAACCCAATCTATTTCCACCCCTAGCCATCAATTATACTAGTGTATGCTATCCTTGGATTGATGAGTTTTTGGTGGTTATTTTATATATATTTGATTGGTTGATTGAGTTCAGCTCACATGCATTATTATATTATTTTGAGATGTCCAAAATATAAGAGAGACTTTGCCAAAATTTTGTTAGCCAAGTTTTCATGATTTTGTTTGTAAATGTTGTGAATAATCTTCTTGTCTATAGAATAACAAGATTGCTAGGTTAGGTGGATCTAGTTTATGCGTTGGTCATGATCCAAAGGAGCAGGCCAGTCGTGGGGATATGAACAGTCACTCAAGCTACGAGTCATTTTTGTTTTTCTGTTTTATTTAGCTTAAAAACATTGCAAGACTGATATTTAAAAACGGTACTTTAACTGCAAAAAAGATTATGGGCTTGTTTAGAAAAGTGGTAAGAATTGATTTTGCACTGTCCCAAGGCAAAAATCTAAGCATCTCTAAGTTGTAATATCTCAACTTTTTCTTCCAGGTACTAACAAATTAATTCCAAACAATGACTCGGTACTACTATAATGTAGATACTCCACAAAAATTTGCTTCATAATAATTTTAGCATGAAAGATATTGGTGAAGCAAATATTATTCTTGGCATGAAAATCACTAGAATGCATGATAAAAATTTTCTTGATCAATCTCATTATGTAGAGAAGGTTTTGAACAAATTTAGTTATAATAATGCTAAGCATGTCTTCATTCCTTTATCTACTAATGTTAGTTTATATCCTACTTCGTATGATAGATTTATTGTGAGACAAGAGGAATATCCTAGCATTGTTAGGAGTCTTTGTTATTTAACTGATTGTACAAGGCCTGATATTGCATTTGCAGTTGGACTACTTGGTAGATTTATTAGTAAACCAAGTATAGAACATTGGCATGAAGTTGACTATATTATGAGATATCTATGTGGTACTAAAAATTATAGTTTATTTTATAAAAGATATCCAAGTGTGGTTGAAGCTTATGCTGATGCTGACTACAATACATCAAGTGACTCTCTTTGTACTTCTGGTTACATATTTACTTTCGGTGGTTGTTCAATTTGTTGGAAATCTAAGAAACAACAAATAATTACAAACTTAACCATGGAAGCTGAGCTTATTGCTCTAGCAGTAGCTAGTGGTGAGGCTAGCTAGTTGCAGGATTTATTATATGAAATTTTTGTTTGGGAAAAACCAATACCACCTATATTGATACATTGTGATAGTACTGCTGCTATTAGTAGAGTACAAAACCGTTACTATAACGGTAAATCCAAACCTATAAGGAGGAAACATAATATTGTGAGATCTTACATAAATAATGGTACCATACATGTGATTTATGTAAGATCAGAGAATAATCTTGTGGATCTATTAACAAAATCTCTAAATAGAGAAAATGTTTGGAATACATCAAGAGGGATGGGGTTGAAGCGCAAAGAAAATCATACTACTTATATATGAGGATACCTACCTAGTGATTAGAGATCCTAAGAAGTAGGTTCAAAGGAAAAAACGAATCATAGAGTAAGTCATGAGTGTGGGATACACCATATATTTAAGAGAATATTCTTCTCATAAACCATCCCTAAGGTGTAGGTGTAGGTGTATCTATCTTGCAAAATAATGGAGGATGAGTTTTCTAAAAACTCTTAATGAATTTTGTAGCTCTTAAGAGTGGGGTGTCACAAAATGGCAAGAGCACCCTTAACAGATTCACCTATATGAGTATTGTGAAGTGATGTCACTTCTATGAGAATAATGGCTTAATTCTCGAATAATACTTATGAAACCAGGATAACGCACAAAGGCCGGTTTAATGTGCGGGCTTAGGGCTCTATATTGCACTTGGATTATTATGTGTAAGATATATATCTTGTCTCCCTTAAGCAGTCACAGTTTAAGACAATAGACTACTATTGGCTCTGGAACAAGTATATATATTTTTACTAAGTAGAGGTTCAAGACAATGCTACATCTATTATGGATAATAGTATGTCTCTACCTAAGTGTCTACATGTTTGTGTTTTGTGTTTAATTTTTATAAAAATAAGTGGGGGATTGTTGATATTTTTATTAAAAATAAATATATATATGTTACAACTTCTCTATATGTTTATTGTGTTTAAAGACTTTTGTTATTAGCCTTAAAGACATTCAGTTATGGCTCCGTAACTGCATTATGAAATGCTTTGATTGATTGAACGGTTTTGGCTTTTAATTGGCTGTTTTATTTGTGCTTTGATTCTTTGTTTTAAAAGCTTATAATATTTATTTAATTGTGGCCAAACAACTAGAATTTGGAAATGTGGTACACTATATATATGTGTATGTGCTTCTACAATTAGTATGATATACATTTGTAAGTGCAACCTAATTGTAGTGTGTGCATATTTTTTGCTTATATTGTGTGAGTAGACACTTGGATAGAGAAGGGTGTTGAAGAGAGTCATTTCCTCCTATTTGTGCAGAATATTGGAGGATAAACGGTGTGGTTACCGGGCTGTTGTATCTTGGAGACAACGCGTCTAGAACTCGTTACACCTAGTGGATATACTAAAAATCACCTGCGAGAGGGTGAATTATCTTAAAGAAAGCGAGATACCTATGTCTCATCCTGGTGTCACATCTCTAATTTTCTCTAACCTATTGTTATTATTTGTATTTTATTCTATCTTGTAGGCTTGGTAACAACAGTTACTCTGGTAGACGTTCTGGATACAAGAAGATGGGGACGAGTAGACTCTAAGAAAGTTACATATATGAAGCTCGCCTTAAAATGACTAGCCACTACAAATCATTCTTCGCAGGCAACAAAGGTATCAAACTATCAACACACCAGTTATTCAAAAGGCAGATATCTAATAATCAGAAGCTACAGAATACATTTTATATTGGATAGACTTCCCACAAAACTGTACCAACATTGAAACTCTCAAACCCCACCTCTCCCCTCCTCCTCATCTTTCCATAAGGATATCATGTTATAACTGATAGAGTAATGCTATCTGCAAACTTTTTAGACTCATATCTACCAAAACTAGTATAGTTGGCACAATTTAAACTTAATTAGGCTCACTAGGTCCTTTTTCTGTATGACCTAGACTTTGCCAACTCACGAATGTGAGAGTGTGACGGTTAACTAGTATGCAATAACCGTTTCTACACTAATAACGCCGAACCCAGCTGGGAGTGACAAGACAACAAAGAGCCTTGTAATTTGTAACAAAAGAAGCTCCATGCAGTTTCTTTATATCCTCACGAAGTTTAGTGCAGGAAGTTCTCCATTGGATCATTGTGATGTATTTTCTTCATCCGGTATGCGTCCATCTCCTCTGCAGTGACTTGTAGCATATAAGATGCTTAGAAAATCTGCAAAAGAAACCTGCATGCAAAAAAATTCTCAACCAGTGGCATGAAAAAGCATAACTCATCATTCCATCTAAAATTATATTTACTTGCACTTCCTCTCATCTTTCTCCTCTCTCTTCCTTTGATTCTCCTGTGAAAAACCAAAGGGTTTCAACAATTGGCATAACATACACACGTAATATATATTTGAATAATCCACTAGATTAGCTGAACCAAATTATTAAACATTATAAATTGAACTTTCATAAGATAGAGCTAAAACATTCCTAACTAGTCATCTTCTGTTTCTAGAAATAACATGCAATGAGTATTTTTGAACTAAGTCTTCACCTTGGTAATTAAGGTAAAAACTCCTACTGACACAAAACTATAACTAATTCTACTGGAAGCAGAACATGACATAAGAAGAATGAAACTAACAAATATCGATGTATATAACGTCGCAAAGAGATATATTAATGCAAAACCAGTTTAGAGAAGCACACATTATTCTAAGCAAATGACCAAAAGGAAACACTCTTTAAAAGGACTTAGTCCTTCATGTTTCAATAGACAATTTCAATCAAGTTTATTAATTCTGAATCGATATAATCCATGCTATTATCAGGATGAAAGGGTGCCAAATTGATAAGTCAAATATCATTCTCACCTAACTCATTAATTCCAAGTAAAGCATGCCGAGATATAAATACAATCTGCATGAAACTTTGGAGAAATAATTAGCAATATCCCATGCAACTTGCCTCATAATCTCCTCCTGACTGAAAAAGGCTTAGGGAACTTGTTAGGACCAAAGGGGAGCCTAGAGTTTAACTAATGTCACTCTTTAATATAAATACCAGTTTTCTAGCTGAAAGAAGAGTTTCTTATTCAAGCATTTTCATGGGGCCATTTATCCAAACTTTAAAGTGTCTTTTGCTACGGCATACTTGCTCAAGTTATATGTTTGCCTTATAAGAATTTCTGGAAGATTAACAGCATCGCTCTACGAAGAACCCAATAAAATTACAAAGCAACACAACCACAATACATCAGTCTTGTCAATGTACACATACTACCACATTATTCCTTCCGTCAGAAAGTTCTTACAATGTTATGGATAGCAAAGATTACAGAATTTTTGCAGCATTTGTATGAGTATATACCTGTGTGCATGTACATGCACTAAAGTATCAAATCACTTCATGTAATGGTAATATCTTTGTGTTTGTGCCAAACTTAATAACCGTAATTGATCAAATGCATCAAATGACAATTCAACTTTGCTTTTCAGAAACAATTTGAATACTTTACCCCACACAAAAACACATTGATCAAGACCATGACACAACAGAAAACAGGTTACTCGTTTTATATGAACTATCCCCATTTTTCATCATAAAATAGTAGAGTAGACCCCTAAATCAAAGATCATAGAAAACTCCTCAAAATATGTGTGCAAATTCACTTCAACCGACAAAATTCTAAAGGTCGATTCAACATATTCCATGCCACCTAGCAGCAAGAATAAACATCCAAAGGACTCTTATATATTTTTTAGAAAATAATACATTCACTAGGAGATAACATCTTAGGCCCCAACTCCTGCAACAGGTTATTACTATTAATTCTATTGAGTACCCAAAAAGTCCAAAATCAAAAAACTAAACGAATTTGAACCTGGAGGGCAACATTCCCATCTACAGAAATCTGAAAGGGGACAAGACTTAAGAATATTCGGCAACATGAGAAAATTAAAGTTATTTTGTAATTGGTAATTCTAAGGAAGTAAAGTATTCCAATAAACAGCAGAACCATCATTTAAGGTACGACCAAAATCTTCAGCCCCTCTTTTTCCACCTTGAAGAACAACTTGAGATCCAACCTATGACTGGTTAATGACTCATTGAAAGGTTTTGCTCCATTGAAACTGCATTTCTGGATTCTGAGGGGCATTATGGCTGAGCTACTGAACTTGAACACCCTTATGGTATTGGGATGATTTCCGTCTACTCATATCCCTAGCAAAAACAATGAAAGAGACAGAGAGACCTACCTAAAGGAAGAGCCTATGATGCCGCCCTCTGTCATTGAAAAATGCCGCAAGCCATCGGAAAAAGCCTTACACCACCAGAGTAGGAAGCTCGAAGAAAATGGAGAAGGAAGCTAGGTCTTGGTGAAAGGGAATGATGAAATGCGAAAGGGGAAGGGGCGGAAAATAACCTATAGCATTCCAATGGTATTACAATGGAAATACCGTTACAATCAACAAAAAATTTCAAAAAAAAATAGAAAAAATTTCAACGGTATATTTCGTTAGAATTATTTAAAAAAATTTAGACAATTTAAACGGTAATTTTGATGAAAAATTCCAACAGTAATATAATTTCGTTGAAATTACCTTTAGAATTTCAACAAAATTTATTTTGTTGGAATTACCGTTAGAATTTTTGAAAAATTTCAAAACCTTTTTTATTTTTTTTTTATTTTAGTGATTAAAGCTAAAATGATACATTAATTATTTACCTTTTTGAATGCTTCAGCAAGCAATTTCTCATCCAGAATCAAGTCATCTGGAACATCAGTTCCCCATGTAGCAAGCTTTTTCTCCTCCACTGGGGTAGAAACCTCTGTAGACGTTAATGAAAAATCAAAATTAGAGGAAGCTACACATGATACAACAAAACTATTGAGCACGCAATGAAAATCGAAAAAATTAACAAATTAAATATAGGGGAAGGAGAGAGAGGTGTAATAAAGGGAGTCACGTAAATGTTAAACATTAATCTAAAAAAATTTATAAGAATACCTCTTATAAAATATTATATTAGTAGAAGATATTAGAATGTTATAGAGAGCAAAAAGGTCGACTGTGCATGGAAAAATCTAGATAATGAGAATGATAGCTGCATCCTTAGTTAAAAATATCATGCAGGTTTAATAAAAAATGGTCTGCAACTTGTAATAAAAATCAAAACACTCTACATGGAGTAGAGTCGGTGGAGTGAAGCCTATAAATAGGCCTGAGTACTTGAACATGTATATAGTAAAGACCAAGCAATAAAGTCAGCAATTAAGCCTTCACTTCTCTCTCCCACTCATGTCCTATCCGTTTAGATTACATAGCCTCAAACACCAACAGTAAATGCTTGAGTCATTAAACGAACCTTCAACAGCCTCTTTACGGGCAATATTAGCTTTCGTAAGATCAGTTGCAGCGTCAGCAGTCTCAATACCAGCAGCACCTGTGCAATAGCTATTACTTATTGTCTGCTTGCAGCACTTGTAGCCCCATTGGTGATCCTTCCACCATGAGCCCCAAACGGTAGTATGATTGTTAATGTAAATATCTTCTTCATACTTGCTCCTAGGAAGTGCTGCCTCCTGTTGGAAGTATCAGATATATAATTCAATTACCATCTTAAAAAAGGACAATGAAAGACGTTAAAGCATGATAAAAAATCATATTCTCCCTGAGAGTTAAAACTACAAGTAACGATTATGCTGTTAAAAGATTAATTTTTAAGATCATAAAGCATAATTGAAGTCATATTCTTCGTAAGAGTTCAAACTACAAGTAATGATGATGATATTAACATACTAGGGGAAAGGTCAAGCTACACCATCGACAAGCATTATATATACAATTCAAGAATAGTATGCAAGTTAGAAGCCGATCTATAACAACTTTTAATGTAAATTTCACATGTCCCTTTATTATTCTACCAGCATGATCATACTCTACTTGTTTCACTTTGTCCCAGCAGAAGTTGTCTTGGAGGTTTGTCCTCATCAGCTGCAATGCCATACTTCTCCACAATGGTATCCTTTGTTTGAGACTTCAATTTCTCCTTCATGACCTTAAAATTCTTATAGAGAAATTCAGCTTGTGATGGAGCTGCTTGCATGTGAACATCTTGCCCCTTGTCAAACGCTTCCCAAACATAGATATTTAGTTCCTTGAATTCCAAAGCTTGACCACTATTTCTATTGAATAGTTTGTAATTTTGGTTGTAGAACTAAGTTCCACATTGATTGAAACAAACAATGTTTAAGGCTTTATAAAGCCAAAAACAAGTTATAGAATAACTTTAGATAATGGGTCACACAAGTCCATAAAACTAGCCCAATAGCCTAACAAATCAAAGATGGCTAAAAATGGACGACCAAGTATGATTGGGACATCTTAGTCCTCTACTCTTTAATAAGTGCCACAGTCTCAAAGTCTGGACATATGAATATTAATGTGGAGCTTCTTAAACACCTTAAGGAACTTAGAGAATTGTTTATCAATATTTTGCTTCTGAAACTAGTGAGGGAATGGCTCTAGTGGTTTATATGGTGGAGGATTGTTAGGAAAAAGTTTGGACTTGGGTTCCTTCACCCCCCTTTAACTTCCTTAGTTAATACAACAACTTTTTCTTTTGCTTTAGGTGCTTTTTCTACAACAAACTTTCTTCTTAGGCTCTTCTACCACTTTGCCATTTCGAAGAGTTATGGAATTTATGTGCTTCTTAGGATTTATTTTAGTATTACTAGGCAATGTGCTTTGATCTTTTGAAGATAGCATATTAGAAATTTGGCCAACTTGGACCTCTAAGTTGTAGATGGAAGCCAATTAGTTTTGTAAAGTACTGTTTGTCATTGTTATGAATTGAGAAGTATTAAATGTCAACTGAGTAAGGGCATCTTTTAGAGAGACTTTGGGTGGCTGTAGAAGAGCTTGCATTGGAGCTTGTGAAGAAAGTTGGTATTCAGATGGGTTGACCACATTCTTTGAATTCTTCCAAGAGAAATTTGGGTGATTTCTTCATCTCGGATTGTAGGTATTGGAGTAGGGGTTACTTTGCATGTTGGAATTCCCTACAAATTGAGCTTCCTCAAGAGATGGTGGATATTTGAGTTCATCATTGGACAATCTGCACTAGAATGATTGCTATGACATACTTCACATGTGACTTGAGGAGTATGAATAACATTGGCTGTCAGAGTGCCCAAATGTTTTGCAATAGTGTCCATTTTGGCAATGAGGGCTATGATGGGATCTACAACATGCATCCCATAAACTTTCTTAGTTAGACCCCTTTTAGATAGTCATTGACGAGCATTTGCCACCATTTGATTAAATAACCTGAAGGTTGTAGCATTAAGTAGAGTTCTTGTGGATCCATTCAAACCATTTTAGTAAGTTTGAATTTGCATCAACTCCTATAAATGTGGGAAGGGATCCAGTCATGTCACTTGAGTCATGTTGTTTAGATCTAAGCTGTCTATTCCATTTAAGATCATTTTAACCATTAAAACACATTAATATTTAATGGTTGAAATGAGCTTTAATGGAATAGACGGCTCAGATCTGAGCAACATGACTCAAGTGACATGACTGGATCCAAATCCTATAAATGTGGATGTGGGCACTTTCTCAACAAGCCCTTGAAGTGCTCCCAAGTTTCATGCAATCCCTCCATGTCATGTTGCACAAAGGTATTAATGTCATTACGCATCTTGGTGGTTTTTGCTGGAGGGTAAAATCTTGCCAGAATTGCTCAGTCATCTCATCCTATGTATTGATAGACCTCGCTGGTAGAGAATATAGCCAATTTTTTGCCTCATCCTTTAGTGAAAAAGGGAATAAGCATAGTCTAATGGCATCGTTAGTGGCACTATTGTACTTGAAGGTGTCACAAATTTCAAGAAATTTGGCTAAGTGCACATTCGCATCTTCAATCGCAAAGCCGCAATACTGATTAGCTTGCATCATTTGAATCACACTTGCCTTGATCTCAAAGGAGTTGGTTTGTATGGCTGGTCTACTAATCCTTGAGATTAGAACAAGCCCTTTAGGAACTCCATAGTGCTTCAAAGCCTTTTGAACAACCACTGGCTCTTGATTTTACTCGGTGTTTTCCATAGTATCCTGAGTTGGTCTGGGAGCATTTCTTCTTTCCCTTCAGTTTTTCTTACATGTCTTCTCGATTTCAGAATCCAAATGAAGTAGATTATCGCGCCCCACGCTTCTCATACACTAGAGAGAACTCTTGAAAAGCAAAGAGCACAAAGTAAAACAGAAAAATAAATATCTAGACTAAGATTAGAATAATTTAGTATTGATATTAATAGACGCACAGTTCCCGGCAATGGCGCCAAAAACTTGTCATGCAAAAATTGTACGTATCGCAAGCAAGTAATACAGTAATGAAATAAGTATCGTCCCATGGAGACTATGACTACTAAGTACCAAGATTGAGTGTATTCCAATTTTATCTAGACAATTAAGATTAAATATCAAACAATAATTTAAATGCAAAAATACTAGAACACGTAGAAATATGGATGAGAAATATCTAGAGTTTTTGATTTCGCCATAACTAATCCTGGTTCATTCCTTATTTCTTAATCTAGATTTATCTCTCTAATTGCTAGCTAAGATTCTCTAATTTATTCATTTGCCTTTCTCAAGGTCAACTGAAAATATTCTCAAGTTATGAAACTATATTTCTATGTGAATTACGAATAACCAGAAAATTTATTCAATTCTATAGATCTCTTTAATTGACTACATATGCCATGAAGGTATATTTATATCCTACATGCAATCTGTGGTATTTATCCTAATGAACTAGACACACAAATATTCTTTCGGTTTCATTGTGATTAACTTATCAACTAATTGGTGATCAGATAATTAGAAACATGAAGAACAGAGATAAACACTCAAGTAGAAACTATAAATCATAAATTAATTCTAAAATAAATTACAACCGTTCATAGTTAGGTTACATCATAACCTTAGAAAGAAATTAGTTCATGAAGGTAAAATAAAACATAATTAATGAAATTCTAAACATAGATAAAAGGGAAAAATAAAAATAAAAACTCAGTGTAGAAGCCAATATTAACTGGTGCCAATCATTTCTTCAATCTTTGTCTTGCCTCTCTTCAGCTCTCAAAAAGTCCAAAAGTCTTTTTTTAAAACCTAAGAGTCCTATATATACTTCTATTACAAGAGTCCTAATTAAACTAGGAAAATAAACTACCACCTAATAATACAAAAGTCCAGCGCTGCAGCTCTTAAGTTTGGGCGTCGCAACCCTTGCTATCTGGTTGAAGTGCTGGTCAAAGTGGAGAAAAGGAATGGCACGAGCACTAAGGCCCTTGAAACCAAGTGCTGAGGCGCTTCAATTCTAGCTTGCTGGTAAGATACGGGGTTGCGGTTCTTGGTCTTTGTGATCAAACTGGAGAAAAAGTGCTAGAGGGCTGCGGCTCTTAAACATAAGAGCTGCGGCCCTAGTTCTCCGACTAAAGTTTCCATAATTCATCACTTTTTCACCTTAATGCCCAAAGTCTTTATATTTTAATTAAACCTATACAAATAACAAAAATACATTATTTAATACTAAAAATACTCAAAAAACATACAAAATGTTGAGCTAAAAATACCTAAAGAGTGGATATAAAATTCACTCAACACATAGTCAGTATATACTCCAAATAAGATATCAATTTTTTTTTTTTGAAAAAAAAAAAAGATTCAAAAAAGAAAGACCATAGACATTCTAAGTTCCACGCCACAAGTTTTGTTAAGAATGGGATCGGCTCCAAAAATAACAATTGAGTAACCCAGAAAGAAGGGTGGAATTCTGGAGCCAAAATACACAACAACTGAACTGGGACAACAAATAGCACGCAAGATATAAAATGAGAAAATGAAGCAAATAGAACATTTACCCTTAAAAAAAATGAAACTGGAAACAAGTACCTGAAGCATTCGCCATGTTTTGAGCCTTGTACCAATGCTAAACTGAACCTCTGACAACTCTGAATCAGAGATTTGAAATGGAATAGGATCAAAGATGAAGATCAAAGACGGTGACTCCCGGCAAGAGAAGAAAACCAAAGCTAGTTTGATAGGGAAATACACGTTTTATATTTCCTCTACAAATCACCATAATGGACATTAAGGCACTTGTGCTTCTTTACATAATAATTTAAACTAGTGCCTTATTTTTATGAACTGTTGATAATATTCATAAAAAGTAAATTGACCACTTTCAGTACAGAAAATGCAACCAATAAAAAAGAATAAAAAAAATTCCCTTATTACTGAACTGATCAAATAATAGTGGGCAGAAGAAATTCAACCTCAGAATATTATCAAACAATGGGGGATATATTATTCCTTCTCATAATCCCAATCGATCCAATCCTAATGGAATTTGAACATCGAACCTTCATAATGGAGTACTCAATGCTCAATCATTAGAGTGAAAAATGCCTACCCACAAACTGCATTAAAAACAAAAAAGTCACATCTAAACTTCAAATTCACAGAAGAAAGGGAAAATAAAATAAAATAAAATAAAAAACACTAAATCCAAATTTGTACAGTGTAATACATATAAATATTTCGTAGAAACATCCAAAATAATGCTATGAAAATAAATATATGGAGGAACCATCTTCCCCCAAATTTATGATAAGATATTCAGATAGCTGTAATATACATAAGAAGAATGATCCGATGAGCAAGTTAAATTAAATGAAATGAAATTTTAGACAACCAAGAAAAAGTCACCATGAATAAAAGATATCATTTATGATAATCTAAACAAATAGCATGTCAAGTTTAACTAATAGAACAGTATTTTTTTAAGAAAATACCCTTTCCTTCAAAATATAGCTACTTCATAACCACCTTTTTTTTTTTTTCCCTTTACTATATAAGCCTCAATCAAAACTCTTTTACCTCATTTGATTCCTGATATTCAAAAGACATGAAATTTTTTACGACTCTTATTCTATGGTCCTTTAATTTCTTTCGTTTAAAAGTTACGAAGGACACTTTTAATCCCTTACATGACTATATTAAGCTACAACTTGTGCAAATATATTTTAGAGTAAAATATTTTTTTTATTATTGAATTATTTTTCAAATGTCATTTTAGTCTTTGATTTATTTTTTTATGTTACTTTAATTCTTGAATAATCACATTGTCACAGAAAACAATCCTCTATAGCACCAAAAATGATAATTAAATGACTGATTTAGCGAGTAAAGTAATTATTTGAGAACTAAAGTAACATAAAAAATAAATCAAGAATTAAAGTGATATTTGAAAAATAATTCAAGGACGAAAAATATATTTAACTCTATATTTTACAAATTGTGGTATACGATATAAAAAATCAAAACATAGGAAAAATTAACAGTGCAAAGATAAAAAGTGGGTTATGTTTGAGCTAAACATTACTTTTGAGAAGTACTCCCAAAATTTGCCATCTTATCATAATCTATATAATACTTTTACTTTCATAAGGCTAAAATATGGCATCCACGATCAAACCCAAAGGAATAATTGAAAATAGGTTTAATTATGCTTTGGGTCCTATAGTTTAACTAAAAATTTAAGTAAGTCTTTATAATTTAATTCCCTTTAATTAATTGGGTCCTTAATTATAGCTTCAAATTTATATAATCAAGTCCTCGCCATTAGTCTCAATTATAACACCGTTAATGTGTTGATGACGTGTCAAATGGTATACAGATTTGGCAAAAATGGTATCTTAGCTGGCAAAAAACAAAACCCAATCAGCATCTTACCAGCAATACACATGACTTAATAGTCTATAAGAGAAATTGTTTACACCGCCAGTAGACCAAATTGCGACACATGGCAAATTCAACACAAAATGCAGCCCTATGTGGGTGTCATGGTGCAATAAGTCATACTCTACTCTAGTCTCCAGAAGGATCAGCCTCTCATCACCTATGGCTTCTCTTCTTCGTCACCTTCTTCACTCTAGTCTTCACTCTCGCTCTCCTCAACACCACCTTCCCCATCTCCGCCTCCACCTTTGTTCCTCCCTCCTCTGTCGCCAAAGCTCTTCTACATTGCGCCGTCCCATCCAATGCCACCACCAATAAAGCCATGTCTTCTGCTGACCTCTCCTCCATTGCAACCACTCTGCTTCAAAACCCAAATCCCAATTTCCTCATTTTCGGACTCACCCTTGAGTCCCTTCTCTGGTCATGTCATTATTTTAACATGTAAATATAATTTACTTGGATATCTTGGACATATGTAAGAATTAAAATGCAGGATCTTAATGTGTGATAACTCAATGGAAAATGATTTAAAACATGCATGACATATTCAATAATTAATACATCCTCCACGAAAACGAATACCGAATCTCCAAAGTCTAGGAGTCAAACCCAGGAATCGAAGCCTATGATGTCCAATTCACGACCAAAGTCAGTGAGTACCCTCTACTGCTATCAGAAGCAAAAACCCAATTCAAGCATGCACGATTGCAGTCTCAGAATCAACGATTTACCAACGTGGGTATCAAGGTGGGGGTGCTCACTATACAGAGCTTGCAAAGGCAGAGAAGAAAGGAATTTTTTTTTTTTTTAGTTAATAACCGAAACAGAAGGAGAAGAGAAGAGGAAACGGCGTGAAGCAGCGGTTAATTGAGTTTGCCACGTTCGGTTGAACTTAAAGAATATGTCTCCTATATAAACTCTATTAATTTATGTTCTTAATTAAATGCTTACATATCGTATAAATTAAAAGATTATCGTGTGTGTGTGCTGGAGAGCAATTCCAACTATCACCTCATGCTCATGTGATATAACTTCATTAATAATTGAGATAAAAATCTGCAATTAATAAGATATAAAATGGATGACTCTAGCAATTAAAATCAAAAGAGAATGCATGTGTAAAATGGTCAAGAGACAGTCTCGAAAGAAAAATAATGTTAATTAACTGCAGACTGCTAATTAATTTTTCACCTTCCTTCTATGCTTATATATGTATGCAATGAAGCAAGAGTAGTGCAATAGTGTGATAACTTTTACATCAATGAATAAAGAGAAGTGATAGGTTTGCATGTCTTTTAAGAGATGCATTTACGTACTTAGGTGGTATAACAAACTTTATACTGTATAAAAAATCTCATGGTCTTCAAAGAAGCAAAGGTCAGTTGCCTACCAACACTGCAGAATTGTCTTAGCTCACCAATCTGTTGAAAGAGCTAGGTATTTCTCTAACTGACCCACCTCTCATTCACTGTGACAACATTGGTGTCACGTACCTATGTGCCAATCTTGTATTTCACTCCAAAATAAAACATATAGCACTTGACTACAATTTTGTCATGGAGAAAGATGCTTCCCAACCATTTCGCGTATCACATGTTTCCGCTAAGGAGACATTCATACAACACCACTTGTCACCTCCACTTTAAAGAATGAAGAGACTTTAACAACTTTTATCTACCTGCCTTTTCTTTATTCGGTCAGTTTTCCACCTAAGAAAATTAAGTGCTTTTCAGAATTACTAGTAAGATGAACATTTAAAGATATAAAACGTGGAAGAAAATTCTGATGCTAAAAGAAAAATTCTGTAGTTACATTGCACACTACTCAACCTCAAGTCTGTGCGCCCTCAAGAAAAATATTGATGCTAAACTTTAGATATAAGAAATAGATAATTAAAGTAGATTGTGTGTTCTTTAGAAAACATGTATCATGCAACAATTAAGCAATAATTAATTAATATTAGAACATAGTTATTATAGGTGTATTGACTTTAGAAGCAAGCCTAATTTTATCACTGGACAATTGGACATATAACTAATTTAATTTATTTTGTCGATTCAATTCAAAAGCTTAAGCTTTTAGGTAAATACTCAATAATAATTTTATATCTAATTCGTCCTCACACGTGAAAGCCTTTTGGGCTTGAAGCGTGAACAAAGCACATGCGCACTTTACCTTGTGCTGAAATTTTAATTTAATTGAGAAAATGAGGGCACATAATGATTTGATCTTTTGATCGCTTGGTTAAAGAGGCTCTAAAACTATGTCGAAAACCGATTTAACCCAAAAGCTAAAGTTTTTAGGTGAAGTCCCAATAATAGTTTTATATCTAACATATTTAACTATTTTTTTATGCATATGTGTAGTATTTTTCTTAAGATTGTACAAAAAAAGTCAAAATTTTAATGTTACAAACAAAACAAAAATTCGTAAATTTAAAAATTCTGGGGTCATCAGAACCCCATACATATACTTTGTCAATAAGCCTGGGAAATACATAGAGTTTTTTCTTTATATTTTTTCAACTGAAATTAAGAATATTTTTACTCCCTTACTATCTTAGTTTATGTTTTTAAGTAAATTCCTAAATATCGTATAAATTAAAAATATTATTGTGTGTGTTGAATCGCAATTCCACCTTTCACTTACTGCTCACGCGATATAACTTTTGTTCACAATTTAGATAAAAAATCTGCAATTATTGAGATATAAATTTAATGGCTGAAAATTTTCAAATCAAAAAATGATGCATTTGTAAAATGGCCAATGAATGTCAACTTGGCTGTAGACTAGTTAGTTACATGGCTCTCATCGTAAGAAGAAAGTCTTGTGTTTGAGACCTCCCATTGACAAAATAGGAGGTTCTCAAAGTGCTCATTCACACAAAATTACAGTTGTGTGTGCTTTGATAATGAGAGCCCTAGAATAGGGATGGCTCGCCTATATTTGGTAAGTATGGCTCTATCCAAAGATTGGTGTTAAACCCAAATTAATTTATGGGTTACCAAAAAACAAAAAAATGGTCAATAAACAATGGGATAGCCCTGAAAGAATAAATATGGATTTACTATAGACTGCTAAAATTTTATCTTCCTTATGTCTTGTATGTAATGAACCAAGAGTAGTGCTATGTGATTTAAGAAGTTTTTACATCAATTCAAATTAAAAAAAAAAAGGAGGAGGTTTTACATTAATGAAAAAAGTAAAAGGAGAAAAATCAGATGTGTATGTCTATTAAGAGGTGTCGGTGGTATTAAAAAATTTGAATTGACCAAACACAATATGTGAGTCTAGAGCAGGTTTAGTTTAAGTTTTGATAGGCAAGGTGTAAATTGAATTGGGCATATAGTATACAAAATATGAATTTGAAGTGTATGAATAATTTTTTTTTTAATATTCTAAAGCAAAATTGTGAAAATCTAGTCTTGTTTATCTAACGGCAAAAAAGAGAATTCTAAGTTCAACAAATTTTGTCTACCTAGCCACCTCTCCTTTATTCGATCTTAGTAGTAATCATGCATAGGGAAAAGTGATTGTTACGATGAACATTTATTGACGAAATATGTAAAAGATCGACATTAAAAATATTCCGAACTTACATTACACGCCCTGGTTTCTTAGTGGCAAAACCTGCAACGACAAAAACTTGTTGGCATTTCAGAGCTTGCCATTATATATAGGCAGATGTATATAGCAAACCCATGCATATTATTCGTTAACGTGAGAAAGAGAGATAGAGGGGAGCTAGAAGGTGGAGAAAATGACAAGTGCTCATCAAGTAGATGATACAATATTCAACAGCGAAATCGGTCAGCTGCAGTCACCGCCACTACCACCACCACTAACAACCATTGATGTTCCACGGCGGCGACGAAGAAAGGTTCTAAAATATCTAGGGAGTTTCTTGAAACATGAGAATGAATCAGATTGGTTGGAAGAAATGCGAGGTTTGTTGTGTGTGGTGGCTACTGTGATCGCTACCATGACCTTTCAACCTGCAATTAACCCTCCTGGTGGTGTCATGAGTTTTAAATCCCCTGCAAGTGGTAAGATCAAGTCATATGATTACAGTGTCTGTGTAAAAGTACTTAATGATAATGGATACCATGAGGGTGCATATATATGTCCTGGAGAAGCAGTTTTAGCTGTTATACACCCTCATTTATATTTCGTGTTTCTAGCATTTAATACCATCTCTTTCGTTGCATCTTTAAGTGTAGTCCTTTTGCTGGTAAGTGGAGTCCCTTTGAATAAGAAACCCATCCTCTGGATCTTATCAGCTGGAATGTGTATCACACTCTCATTTCTGGGACTTACCTTCCTTTCTGGCGTGTTAATGTTGACCCCTGGTCGCATTGGGTCTGAAACCGAGAAAATGTTTAAAGCATCATTAGGTGCTTGGATTTCATTGCTTGGGCTTGTTGGCGTGTTCTCCACAATTCGCTTTGTGTTTTGGCTTTACTTCAAGAAGAGACTGAAGACTACGTCAACTGATTCAAGAAACATGGATACTCGCTCCCTCTCAAGCGCATCTTAAAGGCTTTCTTCACTAACTTCTTGCTTTTTGTTATGTAATAGTTTGTTTCCTAAGATTATTGTTTTTCTGCCATTGATGGCTGCGTGCGTGAGCATGCTTTTATTGTGTAAAATTAGGTTTGTTTTAAAGATTGTTATGTAATAGTTTGTTTTCTGAGATTATTGTTTCTCTGCCATTGATGGCCTGCGTGTGCGAGCTTGCTTTTATTGTGTAAAATTAGGTTTGTTTTAAAGATTGTTCTAGTTACTGTACTTGTAATTTGCTGTTGTAAGCATTGTTGGCTGTGTTACTTCGTGCAGTGTTATCTGCTTAGTTTCTTTTAGAAAGAATAACTGCATCGTTCTCAAGAAGGAATAAAGTGCAATTCAAAATTCTGTGGTTCTATATAAATTCATAGTTATAGAGAAAATATCATCAAATTCTGTGCTTTGTTAGGTCGAGTAAAACTCAAATATTATCATTTTGTGAATAAGCAAAAAAGTATAAAAGTTTATATAAGCATGCATGTATTGATACTCTCTAAAGCAAGCCTACTAACTTCAACAACTTTTATTTACCTGGCTGCCTTTTCTTTAATTTATTCGGTCACTTAATTATCCAGCTAAGAAAATCAAGTGCTTTTCATAATTATTAGGGGAAGTTATTGCTACGAAGAACATTTCATGATAAAATATAGGGAAGTGAAACAAATGGAAAGCATTCCATATGCTTCAGTAGTAGGAAGCCTTATGTATGCACAAATCTGCACTAAACCTGACGTTGCCTTTGCAATAGGAATGATATCAAAGTAACCATGGTATAAAACATTGAAAAGCTGCTAAAAGGGTTATGAAATATCTTTAAGGAACCAAGGACTATAGATTGATATACATGTATTTGGATCATTTAGAAGTGATTGGATATTTAGATTCCGATTATGGTAGATGTGTAGACTCCTTAAGGTCTACTTCAAGATACATATTTATCTTAGCTGGAGGTTCTATATCTTGGGGAAGTAAAAAAAACAAGATCATGTTACATCATCAATAATGGAAGTTAAATTTATTGTGTGCTATAAAGCTACATCACAAGCAATATGGTTAAAGAATTTCATATATGTCATGAAAGTTGTTGATTCCATTGAAAGGTCACTAAAGATTTATTGTGATAATTTAGCTACAGTATTCTTTGCAAAGAATAACAAGATTAAAGGCCGAACCAAACATATCAACATTAAGTACTTGATGATCAAAGATAAGGTCAAGGACCGAATTGTTGTTATTAAGCATATAAGCACTAAATTGATGATTGCTGATCCCTTGACAAAAGGCATGCCAACTAAAGAGTTCAAGGATCATGTGGATCATATGGGACTTGCTAGCTCAAATTAGACAGTTTGTTTTTCTTTGACATCTTTGGTTATTGTGTTTATTTATTATAGACATAAAGTTTATGTGCACATTAAGATTTTCATGAATAAAGTTTTAATTTGTTTGAATCAATAAAGTTGGACATTGAATGAGCTCATAATGAGCATTCATACAGTTAGATGCTTATTTTAAAGTAATCAAACATTGTAATACATGGAAAGAAATGTTGGCTATGTTGAGCATAACCGCCATGATTCATGTATTCAGAATTTTAAGTGAGCATTTTGTCATAACTAACTAAAGTGACATAAAGCAAATTTGGCCAAGTTAAAGTTTTGTCACAAAAGGTATTATTTGATAAAGCCATGTGGGCCAAGTAAGAGAATGTTAGTCACGTCTCATGTTTGAGACTAAAGTGGTCCACTAATAAGAGATATTAATTTATCAGATAATTAATGGATATTTATTTAGTTACCCACTATCTATTAACTCTAGTAATTGGCTAGTTGTGGGAAGAGTCAATTACCTTGAAATAAATGTAAAGAAGTCATTAGTTTCTTTGATGGAAGGAAACTATTACAGATATTTTCTATCTAATAGAGTCCCTAGCCTAGCCTTAAATATGCTTGTAATATTCCATCAGTTCAAGGCTTAAGAAAAATGTATAGGCTAGAAGCATACTGTCAATTTTTCTAAATACTCTATGAGACCGAAAGATTTATTACTACACATTAATGATTGAAGTCATTCTACTATAAATTTATTGTGCAACAATTATATTCTTACATTAATGAGAATAACAGCTATTAAAGTAACAAATAGCAACTGCAGCCAACATGAACAACACCTCACTGAAAATTTGACAAAAGACTCCCATCTCTATACCTTGTCAAGAACTTATGTACCTTAACTCAAGCATAAGTTGCACAGGATGTACAAAAAATAATGGAACTAGCAGTGAGAAGGAAGTTCACAGTCAAGAATAAATAAAATTAAAACAAAGAATCAAAGACGTATAAAAAAAAATACATGTAAGTGTAAATTTAAAATAAAGATGTATAAGTAACTAAAAAAATTATAATAATACATACTTTAAAGCTTAAAGTTAAAAAATACATATTAATATGATTTTGTAGTCTTTTTCTTTAAAAAAAAAAAATAAAGTGGCCATGCCTGGCCCAAACTCGAACGGGCCACGAGCCAATTCCGATTGGGCCAAGTTAGTCCCATTTTATTCTAGCTAAAATATTTAGAACTCAGCTCTACTTTTTTTGAGCCAAAACGGGCTAGTCTATTGAGCCTGTCCCATTTTACCAGCTCTAACTGTGGATTCTTCAAAAACACAAGAACTAACAAGCTTAGGTAAAGTTCTCCTATGACATCAAAATAGATTACATTCCTAACAAAAGAGGGTGAGAAAGCAAATGTTTCATTCTGGCCATTCAAATTGTGCGCTGCTTTAGCCATAGCAGAGCATGATGTGCACCTCTTCATCTGCAATATATATAATAAAAAGAATATAGAGAATTACCAAAAGGTATAGCATGTGAATTTGTAGAATATCCATAAGAAACACTAATAGTAACTACTTCTTGAACTGAATAATTATAAAATTTTAAAATATTTATTAATTAACCGATCCTTTCCTTTAGAGTCCTAAGATTTCTTACTGTTCTTTTTAGTCATCCACCCAGAAAGAGATGTATAGAAGTATAGTCATATTATTTGTAAATGTGATTGATTAAATGGAAGGACTAGAAATATGTAGTACTCTAAAAAAAATTGGTTAATTATAGTTCCTGCTGATTTTGGTGTGACACCTAATTCCTTATTTTAATGAGGAAAATCGTTTCACTTGATTTTTTTTTTCTCATATTTTAGTTTACAAAATACTTAAATGATAAAATCAGTATATTCTCTTATTTTCATGGGGATAAAATATAATATCTTTCTACTAAACGTACTAGTTAAATTGGCTTTCAGGAGAGCCTAATTTTTAAGAAATGCATGACTATATCAAAACTAAACCCGTGAAATAACATTATGATATATATATTGAATGCCTTATGAAACTATATTTTACATACAACATTAATTTCCCAAATATATTTGTTGCCTAATTTCTTAAAATTTTGGGGATCCAAACTTTAATAGCTTGAACTGCAAAAAATAAAAATAAAAATAAAAAGTTTGTGTAAATATTTAGCTTTTCCATTGCAGAAAAAATGCATAAATACAACAAACTAAACACCCCCGTGCAATAAAAAAAAAAAAGTAAAATATTTTTGTTGTCCTTAAATTATTTTTCAAATGTTACTTTAGTCATTAATTTTTTTTGGCTTAATTGTAATTTTGGTCCCCCTATTTTAACCACTTGAACGTTTTGGTCCCCTTCTTTAAAAATGAACTATTGAATCCCTTTATATTTATAAAATATACAAGTTTAGTCCATTTATCTTTAAGTCAAAATTCTTAGGTTTATTTTAAGATGTAAAGTTCTCTGATTCATAATCCCACCGTTCAGATTGAAGGGCTACATCTTGTGAACTTTTTTACTAAATTTCAGCTCGATCTAACGGTGAAACTCAACCCAAAATACCAAAACCATAAGTTTTCATCTAACCAAAAATTTAGACTTATTCACCATTAGATCGAGCTGAAATTTAATGGAAAGATTCACAGGACGTAGCTTTTCAATCTGAACGGTGGGATTATGAATCAGAGAACTTTACACCTTGAAATAAACTTAAGAATTTTGACTTAAAGATAAATGGACTAAACTTGTACATTTTATTAATATAGAGGGACTCAATAGTTCATTTTTAAAGAAGGATGACCAAAACGTTCAAGTGGTTAAAATAGGAGGACCAAAATTACAATTAAGCCTTTTATTTTTTATGTCATTTTAATCCTCAAATAATCATATTGTTCACCAAATTAATCCTCTGTAGCATAAAAAATGAAGAAGAAGAAGAAGTTTCGAGTAGGGAGAGTTGATCCTATAAATAATATCATAAACTGCTCAATCCTTATCCTGAAAAACTTTATCATTATGTAAATCGCAATAACTTCTGTACACTAGTTTATAGCTACGAATCTTAGTAGAAAGAGAATCTGAGGGTACTGGGTTATTGGAAAGGATGAAAGGGCCTTTGCCATTAATGCCAACATTGAGGCTATTTTAAGTTTCTTCATACTCTCCATAGTACTCTTATACTACAATGCAAGTCCTTGATGTATTTAATTTGAATTAGAATGCAAGCCAAAATTAATTTATAGATCTCACACATAGTGTTTGGGCAAGAATGTGTGACAAGATATTTGATGGTCATTTTGAAAAATAAAATAAAATAATTAAATTATTGATGTTGATGACAAAGATGTTATCCTGATCATGATTTTTTAATGAAAAAAAAAAATCAAATAAAAGATTCATGGTATGTTGGAATAGGGCATAGGATTTTATATATTTATATAAGAAAAATATAATTCCCAGACCGCGCCATGGGTTTCTAGTGTATATTAAAATATATGAATATGCCAAAATAAATATTAAAGAATGGAGGTTTCTTAGATACTTTATTGTATGTCATAAGAATAGTTAATGTGCGAATGACATGTGTATAAATTAACTATTTTTAAGTTTGTTTGAGAAAATAAGATAAATTAATTTTATATCAAACAAAATATAAAAATTACATATGTTTATCACATTAGTGTAGTATGATATATACATGTAGTATCTTAGAATCCATGTTAAAGAATTATAAATTCACTTGTGAATTACGAACCTGCAATTGAAAGTGAAGAATTTTCTTGATTGAGATAATTATAATATACTTTATATATTTTGTAGATTAAAACGGATTATTGTCATCCATGATTGTTAATTATCCTAAATATTACAAGCATAATATTGAAGAAAGAAAAAAATAAAATTATAATTGGTTGTATACTTGTATCTTTCAATCCTTGAAAGAGATAATCTAGAACTAGAATCAAATATTTCCTGCTTTATTTTCAATCAAAGATAGATAAACTTCATCATCTCCTTCTTTTATCTTATTAGTATCTTAGGCTGATTAATGCTCATCTGTTTTAGGTATGTTACTTATATCTTGACATAGAATTGTTGAAATTTTCTTTCTGCCCATGTGCGCATTTGATGGGAACTTTATTTCACTGAGCTTTTTATTATAAAAGGTTTCAGACATTTCTTTTGGGCCAGTAGTATTTCGTTTCTCTTTTAAGAGAAAAAGAAAGATGGTTAAGCCAAACAACTAAGAGAAAAAGAGAGCTAACAAATGTGTTCAAACTCATGCCATCAATCCGGGCATAATCTGAATTTCAGTCCAGTTTGTAGCTGTTGAAAATTTAATCATTTTTACTCTTCCAAAGAGGCCACATATATAGGGTGTTCTCTTTGGCTCTGTTTGGGAGTTTTTTTGGAGGGGAGAGGAGAGGAGAGGAGAGGAGAGGAGAGGAAAGGGAGGGAAAGGAAGGAAAAGGAAAGGGAGGGGTTTTCCTCTCCTTTGTTTAGATGATTAAAATGAGGAAAAAGAAAGGAAAGGAAAGGAAAAATCTTATTGTAAAATATTTTTACTAGTTTACCCTTTATTATCTTTTCACTCTTTTGTTCTAATTTAATTTTTTTAATTATAAATGTAATTATTATTTATTTATTAAAAAAATAAAAATTGACAATAACCGAATTCATACTCTATTAATTAAGTACATTTTCATAAAAAAGTAAAATTTCATAAATATTAAATTATGAATATATAATATACACTTATTGCTTCTAATGAGTCATAAAAAAATTAATATACTATATATTTTCAAAAAGAAAATAAACTGTGCATCTGAAAAATTATGCAAATTCTATTGCTTTATGGGTTGCAATTAATTAAATTAGAGTGATGATAGAAGGGATTATCTATAATTTTTTCATTAGATGGATATAATTAAAATTTTTAATTAGAAATATAAAAGAATTACAATTTAAACATAAAACTTCAACTTTTTTGCTTTCTTTTCTTATCCAACAATTCAATGGTGGCAGATAGTATGGGTAAATTAGTAAATTAATTCTCTACCCCTCCAAACCCCCCAATTTGGGGGGTTGAAATTTGTGAATGAAAAAAGGAGTGCAAGGGTCAAAGTTTAACCTTTGGTCTCCTTCCCCTTTCAAACTTAAAACTCCCAAACAAGAGAGTGGACTTTCTCATTCCTCTCCTCTCCTCTCCTCTCCCTTCCAAAAGAACTCCCAAACATACCCTTTATGATAGTGTAGATGTAAAAACGTTTGAGTGGATGTGGGATTGTAGAGGGAGTTATCAAGTTTTTATATTTTAATTTTAATTCTTTTTTTTAACACCAATTGAGGTGTTTGCTTTATAATATTAGAAAGATGGATTATAAATTATAGATATAGAGTAGTAATACCTTCATATTGTTCAATCTAGATTTAACAAATACTCTGCACTACTTAGTCTATTCAATTTTTTCTTGGTTCAACGGTAAGGATATTCTCGGATGAGTTTTTGCATACCAAATTATTAGTGTTTGTTTAAACACCAAATATTAGCATGTATTTGTATTAGATTCTCCAAGAATTAAACAGATAGAGAGAGTTGATAATGAAAGAATTACAGATAGAAGAGAATTGAGTTTTAAAGAAGTTGCTTTGCACAAAATAATGGTGTGTGCTTCATGAAAAAACAGCACATATGTAAAGAAAATGACATGAATAATTGCTTACTAAACGGGTGCTCTAACCAACTGAGCTACAAGAGCTAAGCTTTTAAAATACTTTATTTATTTATTTATTTATTTATATTTGATTAGCACGAACATCACACATGTAAAGAAAATCTCGCTAAATATCTGGATAAATAAATAAAAATAATTGTACAGTGAAAATTCCAAAAGAATAGTTTGTTTATAAGGATATGATCTATATATGATATCATATAACATTCAAAACAATTTTCCATTTCTTTTCCACTTTGTTTTCTCTATAAATGAAGTTTCAAATTATAACTAGTGCAAAATCTTTAGAGTTCTTTTATTTGAATTGCTTAATTATCTACTTAAGCTCATCAGCATGTATTTTAATTTCAATGCCACAAATTAACTGATTATGTTTTAAGATAAATATTGATGCAATTGTCTTTGCCAAGTTGGGTAATGGAGGAATGGGGCTGGTGGTTCAAGATGAGCATGAAGAATGCTATGCAACAGCTTCTAAACCTTGTGTATTCTCCAACTACGATGAAAATTTAGGCTCTTAACAAAGCTTTGTTGTTAGTTTAACTATGATAGAAGTTTGGGTTCTTAGCGAAGATTTGTTGTTAGTTCGAGATTTGTAGTTATGAATATAGTGGCGGAAAAACTCAAGATTTGCAGTTTATGTATATTTTGCAGATTGAGTTATATGTTTTGTGTTTGTCTGTATCAATAATAAGAAAAGCTACTACACCATTTGACACATTCACTTGGAAAATCAAGGAAAAATAATATTAACATCCAGATATCCAAAGAAACAATTTCACTCACAATATCTCATTGATGTTGGTCAGATATCCAAACCTTTTCTTTGTTAAGAGTTTGCTTCAAAAGTAGAAGAGAAAGGAAAGGTTTAGAGATAAGCCTCCAATCCCTCCAAAGCTCATTGCTTTAGTTTCCCCAAATTAGGGGAGGGGGGGAGGGGTTGTTATGGAAGGAATGCTCTCCCTCTCTCCTTTCCCTTACTTGAGGAGAAGAAAGTTCCACCCCTTCTCTTCCCCCTCATGTCCTTCCTTCTCTCTTCCCCCTCAGCAACCAAACATACCCTAAAAACCTGAGGGAGGAGGAGGGGTTGGGTTAGGGGAGAATGAGTAAATGATGCAGCAATTTCAATATTGTACTTATGCACACAAGAAGGGACATTCAAGAGCTAGTAGAATTCTTCAGTTTAAATTAGTGAATCATTTGTCAGGCCCAAACCTCTATACATTGGAGCAAGTCACATATGTAAGCACCTTTAAAGGTGAAGCTACTATATACTTAATCAGCTTCAGATTTAACCCAAAAAATTTGATAACATTTCACAACATTCTAGAATGAAATTTGGCCAACTCTACGACTTCATCAGCTGACAAATCCTAAGGCCGAAAAACCTACAGCAGACAATACAGATAATTAATGAGTGATAAACTACGAAGATAACTGATGATGAACGGGAAGAGGAGAGTTCAAACCTGGTCCAATTAGAAGGAGGACGTTCCTACAGAAGAGAATCCAGCAGCATTTCTCTCCTTCAGAGTTGCAGCCAACCAGTCTAAGCCCTCATAAAGACCATCACCTCTCAGCGCACAAGTGCCTTGTATGTGCCATTTCCTATTCCTGAGATCAAAGAGACCTAGTCCCTCACATACTTCCATTGTTGTCATTGCTCCTTTCTGGAGTAAGAAAAATTTAACAATAATCACAATGAAGAAAAACATAAGAAAATGTACATATTTTTTTGGGGGGAGAGGGGTGTTCATGGAGAGGAACTGTTCTCTCAATCTATCTATTCATCCATCCAAGCATGTTTTACTCTGCACAGGCATGAGCATAAGCCTGCAATTAGTCTGTAATTTCAAAGGAGGCTTCCCTAGATTTTGAAAACAGGACATAATTTCAGCCAAATCCAGGGAGGTCAGAGTTAATACTCTAAAATTTATTCTACCTTGATTTGCTCATTACCAAAGGAAATGGGAAATGGCTACACATAAGTGACTCTACACACTACCATGATGAGACGTAGGAATTTTAGATAATTATAAGGATCAAAACTAGAAGTTCAAATTAAATTTGATTGCAGAGGAATTCCGTTAACCTGACTGTAAGTGGAAATGGAAACTGTTTACTCATGTTATGGTAGTAGACATACAAATTTCAAGTAGCATAGGTGCAAAAATCCAACTTCGGTGAAACAAAAATCACAAATCGTTCCAGCATACAGGACAATCATGTGAAGTGATAGGTAATTGATCACAATGAAGTATAACAATGGTCTAAAACTTATAGACTTTCCTAAAAATCTACTTTGAAACATAATTAGCCTCACTATAGGAATTAGAAAGAAAAAAGAAGTCAATCTAGGTTAATGAATGAAGTAGAAATATTAAAGATATTTTTTTGGATTAAAAAACGTTTACTAGAGAGAAGTTAGACGGAATACAAAAGAAAGAAATATTAGTTATAAATCATGAGGAAAATGTTAGGAAAAAAAACACCAGAAGTTAGAGAAAAGTACATGAACCAGAACCATCGCCAGTTAGCAGCGTCTACTTCAACATAGTCCCTGCTTGTCTCATTAGTCATTACCGCCAATGTTTAGTTTCAACCATCATGACAATTACCAGTAAAAATTTCAATCCTTAAATGGTTACACCACATATTACCAAAACAACACCACTATTATACAATCTGCAGCCATCCAACTCCACCTTTGAACTTTTTTTCACACCATAGGGCCTACTGATTATCTTGTATTATTAAATGTGAACAAGAAGCCGATAACCTGCAGTTTAATGGAACCTCCCTTGGTCATAGGAACAAAGGCGTTTGATGTCAAAGGTTTTATTCCCACCGTTTACTCCCCTTCCCTTTCCTCAGCATATTGTTCTCCTTTTTAACCAAAAGAAATGTGACCAGGAAGAATCAGAATGGTAGAATTCAGATTCAAGCATACTGTAGTCTGTAGAGCATTCAACACAGAACACTGACTTGGGTTTCAATAGATTTTATCAGAAACTACAAAGAAATTCATACTCATGCAACTACACAACCCATTCCCTTGGCCCGACTAAGGGTTCTCCAATTAAGAATTTCCAGATTATTCAGCTGCTATCTTTAAAAACTATATACATAGGATCATCCTGTATGTGTGACTTGCACATGTGAGTCTTGCAGGAGGAACCTATAATTTAGCACCTTAAAAGCTCCCCAACCTTTTCCAAATGCCAGATGGCTTCGCACTGAGTAGAAATGCTACGTTCTTCTGTGAGCTAACCAACAACAACCACAAGCTTTCCACCTAAGTCTTGCTGGTGCATCAGTTAATGCTCTCTGTGGCTCATCAAGCAAAGAGCTTTCTAAAACATCCCCTAGTAGATATGAATGTAAAAATAAATCACTATAATGAATTGACATAAGGCAGCACTCTCAAAAAGATGGAAACATCATTTACAATCCAGAAACGTTGTGATGGAGGACAGACATGTGATCAGCTGTGCTAGTCGAACTGACATAAGACGGATGGGAAGTTGAACAACAAAAAAGAGTAATAGCCTATGCTTCACACCAAGCATTCCTTAGGCATCACAACTTAGGATGGAATTACATCATACAACCCAGAAATAAGCAAAGACGGCAAGTAGGATCCAAACATAAAAAATAAGTCCAATGCAACCTGGATAACATGAAATCCAAGCCCTGATATAACAGCTGACAAATAGTTGGAAAAATTTCTAATAAATTACAAGATTGTGCAGTTGGCCTCTCTTTGGTGTTTTGCCCATGGTCTTTCCAGGGTAGTTTTGCTCTCAGATATCAGGTTGGATAGCCTTATTGCGTTAATGTTCTTGTGTTTTATAGCTTCTGTATTGTTTTTTTTTTCGGGTCTACGAGGATATCTTATCCTCTTCTACCTTTGTACTACTTCCTTCCTCGTCTTAATGAATTTCTTCTTTTATCCAAAAAAAAAAACTTCTAATATAGCCCCTAAAACTGAATTAAACACCTCAAATTTTTATAAATAATAACATATAAATAGTACCTAGAAATCACCACTATAGTTTATGTTTCCAATGGTTCAATATTTCTATGCTCTTTGAGCTTATGTTCTTGCAATCCTCTTTTTATCAATGTGATTCCTTTGACCTACTAATTAATAAATCTCTCTTTCATCAAGCCACACCTAGAGTGATTATGCCCTTTATACTTCCCCCTTGTAGCAGGCCTCCTCTAATACATTTGAACTCAGTTGTCCCAATCGTTGATTCTATCTAATGCCCGTTGGTCTTAGTGCCACAGGCTGTGGAATAGCTAATGCATTCTTTGACCTAGAAAATTTTCAATCAGTCTTCCACCAGTTAAATACTCACTACAAAGATCTGCACGAGGATATTACATATGTCATCCACATGATTTTTCAATGCACTGAGAACTCAACCACTGTAAGATACTAGACATGATTCATAAAAGGAAGTAGTGTCAAAGATATTTTTTTTACCCAAGCATAGTTTTCTATCTTGCTTTTTTACTTTGAGACATGCCACTGCCAGTTAATCATTAGTCGTGCCAGGATTTTTAGATAAATACACAGATAAACCTACATGCAGATCTCAACACCCAATCATGCATGCAGACAAACAGATAGATATATATATACCTACAGTAGGGTTCTAGGCTTTAGAAACTGCTCAAATCTGAAATATATGACTGCCAAATACAATAGCCCTAAGGCAATATTAGAGTTACAGTCATTAGAACGAAGCCAAGCCCAAGTATTACAAAGCTCAGATCTGTTGAAATAATTAAAAATGTCACGTGCTAGTCATGTAACCACCTAATAAAACTAAGAAAACACAAGAGCATAAAAACAGAAAGCAATCTAATGTAAACAAAAGCTGAAACTGATGCTCCTGCATCACCTTTCTTCTCCCAAAACCCAAAAGCAAATAGAGAAAAAAAATTCTCTAGACTAGGTAGATAAACCAATGGTAATCCAAAAATCCCAAACAACTCACTCCACAACTGCCAAGCAACCTCAAAATGCAAAGAAGAGATGACTGCTAGTCTCTGATATTTTAAATGCATGATACAGATGACAGGAGATCAAGCTTTAGTTTCACTTTGCACTTGAAGCAAATCATTTGCGTTAATCCTATTAAATAATGCTATCCAAACAAAAGCCTTAACTTTAGAGGAAGCTTCAACCTTCCAGAAAGGTGATGTGAAGAATAAGTATTGGATAGAAGGAATCCTAATTAAAGAGTAGACAAAAAAGAATCAGAAGGGTCCAAGATTCAACTTGCTTGTGAGTGAAACTAGAGTAGTGAAAAGGGTAAGAATGAGAAGCATGAAAATCAAGTCAGAAGGCTCCTGGTCATAAGATTCCCAAAGAAAGGAAATCCCAAGAAAAATTGGAACCTTCAATGGAACATAGTTACAGAACCAAATAGTAAGAGCATTAAGTAAGGTAGAAAGGTAATACAAGCATGAAATCAGTCCAAGAACAAGGACTGCCCTATCCACAAATCCTCCCATAAAGAGAAAACACGAGCCATCCCCCACTTACAAAAAAAGGGGGGGAGGGGGGGNGGGGGGGGGGGGGGGGGGAGGGGGGGGTGGTGGGTTGTGGGTGGGTGTTGGGAAAGATAAAAGCAAAGGACAAAAGAAGGATAAACCTGAGAAATGAATTTCCAGCAATTCACATGAACCATAGGCTTAGCTTCCCAATCATTTTTGTGAAGACCATACTTTGTCCTAATCACTCTATGACCCAAGGGCTGCTCATAAAGACGAAATTTTATGTCTCACTTGATAAATGTGATGCCTACTATCACTACGGATCTTCCTGTGCATCTTCTTTTCTAACTTTATAATCATTCAGTGAATTCTAGATAAACAATTCTAGAATATCCATAGTTTAGGTGACTGGATGAAGAACACAAGGAAAACAAAATGTTCAAGTCTATAGATTGGGGGTTGTAGGGTGCAACATTTGCTATGCAATGGTCTTTTAGCTTGTATCAGTTCAGTCCATCCATGAACATTGATAGACTTGTCTATTTAATCTATGTAACACACTCTCCTCCACTCTTTTAGTCAAGTTTTAATAAATCAATTGACATGCTATAGCTCTTATTCAATCTTTGGCCACAAAGATACGCATAATCTTAAGTCATTCGTGTGAAAGAGTACTGATCAAAAAACAACAAAGACTTACCATGTCCTGTTTGTTGGCAAACACCAAAATGACGCTATTAAGCATAAATGGGTCACTTATGATGGCCTGCAAAAAATTCACCAATCAGATCAAAGTATGCTACTGAGTTTTATGCAATAATATTGTATTGATTCTGATCTTATCACCTGAAATTCCTCCTTTGCCTTCCCAATTCTCTCTCTGTCCAAGCTATCAATAACATAGATCTACATAAATGCACACATCAGCATATAAGTATAAACGTCGCTACTATAGGTCCAGAGGCCTTTCTTTCTTTTTTTTTTGGTTTCTTTTTTTTTTTGGAATTAATAAACAATTGAAACTGAAGGAAAATTCTGCAAGACAAGCACAGATTTTATTTTTAAAGATGTTGATTAATATCTGGAAGTGGAAGGAGGACAAGGATAGCACAACTCGCTAAAACAAAGAGCATAAAAGCAGGGAAACTAATTCTTACCAGACCATCTGTGTTGTTAAAATAGTGCCTCCAAAGTGGCCTTAGTTTTTCTTGTCCTCCAACATCCCAAACTGTGAACATAACATTCTTATACTGGACTTTCTCTACATTGAAACCTGCAAGCCAATACAAAATTATAAGCCTGCAGAACCAACTTATGGATCACCTTGACAGAAAAATTAACAAATGTTAGTAAGCATCAGAAAGCCTTAAAGAAATTATTGATGGACATATAGTCTGTTAAAAGATGGAAAGCTAAGTTATTGCCTAAAAGGGAAAACCCCATCCACTACATGAGGTTGTCAATACTTTGTTGACAACAATGCCAAACTGGATACAATATCAAGTAGAGCAATAGAACTTTCTGTTACAAGTAAACAGTTAAGGCTGAAGCGAGCAGCTGTATTTGAAATATGTAGAGAATAAGAAAAGAAAACTGTCCAAAGAAACTTTCAACATCTACATGTTCAGATACATCAAAAATTTCTTATTGATGTGACAATTGAAACTACCAACCACTATAAGAAGTTCAACAATCATCACAGAAGAAGGAGCAGCTAAATCGAGGATACACTAACAGGAAAATAATATTAAAACCAAACCAAAAAGGAAAGAGAAGTTTTAATTAGAAATTGAGGGCAATGCAGATAAGATCATAAATCAAGGATCATAGTAGCAAAATAGGAAAGGAGACTTCTATCTTTTTAAAAAAAAAAAAAATTGCATAAAAGACTTGAACAATATGAGAAGTAGTCAAGTGGATACAGAGCTCAGAAAATTTACAATACCAGATACTGAACAGAAACAGAAGTGATCTTCAACAACTATAGTTGTTAATAATTAAGTTAACACCACACAGCTCAAGCTGTGCTTCATCCTCTGCAGTCTATAGTAAATATATCTATAACTGCTTCCCATTGTTATAAGTTATAACTTTTTTTCTGCTGGTACTAAACCTCATTCAAAAACAAACGCTACCTTCAAGAGGATGAAACAGGACTAACTAAACCAGAGGCTTGTACCCTAAGTCATAAATGAAGCAACAATTTATCTTCCATAACTAACTTTTTATTACACGAAATTAGTTGAAACTTAATTAGATATCTCATATAAGTTTTTATCGATTCACAGATGCCCACTGCTACTACAATTTTGCCCTACCAATCACATACCACATTCTCTTTTCTTCAAAAGAAATACACTTTCTACTAAAACAAGCTCCATCAACAAAAGGTTCCATATGTATATAGACAGTCAAGGAAGTAACAATACAACCTGCTTTCCCCCATATTTAAGTTAACAAAGAAGCAAAAACCAAGTGAAAAAAGAAATAAAAAAAATTGATATACATATGAATATTATTTCTGTTATCAAGAAAAAAAAAATAGCTAACTTAGCTTTAACATGTAAATGCAAGATGACCTAAAGATGAATTATGTTTGGAATTAGCAAACAAATGAGTAAATCATGAACTGATGCACTAAGACCCACCAATAGTAGGAACAGTTGATAATACTTCTCCAATGTGTAGCTTGTACAGTATAGTTGTTTTGCCAGCAGCATCAAGACCAAGCATCACAACCTAAGCCAGGTCAAGGAAAAGTACAGTAAGGGTAGAAATTTCATGGCAGACTATAGTAAGTGAATAACTCTTCACGTCACAGTAAAATTTTGAACACAGGTTGAAAAGAAAGAAATTGTCAAGGGCTAAAGCATGTAAGAAAGATATAGAACATTGATCTTGATGGTTTGAAAAGAGAAGGATGAAATGACAGTAAAAGATATAAACATTAGCATGAAATATAAATTCACATGGGGAAAGCACTAAAAGCAAATAAAAAGCAAACAGTACAGAAGGAGGTAACTCTAACTATGCAGCAGACCATTTAAGGAAAACAAACTCAAAAAGATGAAATAAAATTTTTTATTGATGCCAAAGTGTTGAAATCAGAAAGAAGAGTCTGGCCAATAACACCTGTAAAATCACCATAGTACTGAGCAAAATCACAAATATCTTCAACTTTATAATAACTATTTGTGATGAATAGTACCATACAAATAACTCAGACCCAGAGGAATTCATTTAGAAGCTCACTGAGACTAAGTATGTTAGCATTGATCATTAAGAATAGACCACTTTCGTTTGATTTAGTACTAGGAAACGGTCAGCAAGCTAAATTATTAGAAAACGTATTGTGGTCATCTCCATATGAAAACATTGGTTAGCAAGTTGCCAGAATTACCCAAAATTACCAATTACATCACAGACATTGAGCAAAGCATATAGTGGGATTAACGAAATTTCTTGCAGCAGACTGAAAAATTAATACTTTAGTTTTGCTTCAGATGGCAACAAGCAACAACTTCAATTATATAAAAGGAAATTCAACAGGAACAATAATACATAACGATACTCCATATAGAAGTTAACTAAGTAATAATCACAATCATAAACCACCATTCATTCTAGCTAAAAAAAGTCACCAAATCATAATAATCAAAGATCTTGAGGTTAACAGAAAAAAAAAAAAAAAAAAANAAAAAAAAAAAAAAAAAGGAAATTAAGAAGCAACTAAGCTGTTTAATCATCATATAGAGAGAAAGAGAGGGTACCCGCATCTCACTGTTGCCGAAGAAGGTGTCGAAAAGCTTCCGAAAAGCTTGACCCATGCCCGTCTGGTTTTGAATCTCTTTGTTTACTTGTTTCTGTGTCTCTACACCCACCTCGATCAAATTTCTTTCAAAAATCAGTAGCAGTTATTGTTGATTTAGATTATCGATTTTGGAATTTGTTTATGGGAAGAACCTTGAAATGGGAAACAGAGAGAGGTTTACAGAGAATAGGAAAGTGTCGAGACCAGACAGGGCACCCCTTGCGTGGGCTTTCTTTCCAAGTACTTTCTTTCCTAGTTGATGGATGGAGGAACAAATTCACAAAATTGGAAAGGGAAAACAAACAAAAATGGAATATTCTCTTTTTATCTTATCTAATAATAATAAATAACAGTTTCTAAGAAACAAAGGGAATTTGAAGAAAATTTTAGGTGAGTTATTTTTATTTTTTAGAGATTTTATTATACTACATGAGTTACTGAGTATGTCATATTATATTAACATGACAAGTATATATAATTTTTATTATTATTATTTTTTTAGAGATTTTATGATACTACATGAGTATATCATATTATATTGACGTGACAAGTATACATAATTTTTATATTTTATTAGATATAAAATATAATTTATTGGAAGTTTTTTAAATATTTTTCATATTTATATAGTATGTCATACTACATGAGATTAGCCAATATATGAATGACATGTGTACAAATTAATTATTTTTAAATTTATTTGAGAAAATAAAATAAATTATATTTATATTCAATAAAATATAAAAATTACATATGTTTGCCACGTCAGTGTAGTATGACATACTCATGTAGTATCATAGAATTCCCGTAATTTATTTAATTTTTTAAATAAACTTAAAAACAGTTAACTTGTACACATGTCATTCATTTATTAGTTATTCTTATATAGTATGACATATTATATAAATACTAAAAGTATCTAAGAAACCTCTTTATTTTTTTTTTTTTATGAAAAGTGATCTAAATTTAAGTTATCCAATGAGATTTATAGAATTTATTAAACTATTTATAACAAGAGAAAGTTTATTTTACTTTTTTCTTATCAAGAGATAAAAAATTATTATTTGAGGTAAGAATCAAGGTCAAAAGTTCTCATGGGATTAACTCAATTAGAGTCAACTTTACATGGCCAACATGATCACCAAACCATGTGAAAAGACCATGAGTAAAAAAAAAAAAAAAAAAAAAAAATAATTAATCTCAACTATCAAAAAACAAAAAACAAAAAACAAAAATATTATAAGCTTTGCAAGCAATTTCTCTTGAATGCTAATCTTTTTTATTGAATAACATAGCATTTTTATCTACCCAAATCTCTATAAGGTATATCCTGAGCATTTTTATCTACCCAAATCTCTATAAGGTATATCCTGCTAGCTCAAGTAATTCATCCTGAGTTTTCCTCCTCTTAGCAGAGCCATCCATCATTCTACTACCTACCATTTGATAATTACCATTTTTTTGGTGATCAATGTAGTGTCTACTTCTTGACTAGTATATCTTATTTAACTTCTAAATATTTACATTTTCTAAAAGATAAACTTACTTGGAGATATATATCATACACCCTAAATGTTACATGTTATCATAGGTATGTCATATTTTGTTATTTGTGAGTAAATAGCGACTGTATTTATAATCGAGAGGATTTGAATCAGAGAAAAATGTAAAGATACCAACATTATGACTGGGAATACACTCCACTAAACTAGAGCTTTTCCTCTATCATAGGTATACCAAATTACTATTCTTTTTTTTTTTTATGCATTTCATTATGACTTTGAGTTTGAATACGAAACTTATAAGCCCTTAACTTAATTTTTATATGTGCCAACAATATTGTCATACCCACCATTTAGTAGTTTAGAATATATATTATATTTTGGAGAAAAATTATATTAAGCTAAATTATTTATAAAATATAATATATTATAAATAATTTTACGCATCATGTAGAAATAATTCAATACAATTTATTTGTAATAATGTTATAAAGAAAACCTTATATAATTCAAGAAAAATATCCAAAATTTAGCGTCTGACTTGACAAGAAAGTCATAAAATGATTGAATAACTGGAATGTGGCACTACAGTTTATCCAATTATTCCAATATTTGATTAATTGCATTTTTCTAGAATATAAAGCCAAGCAGTATAGCATCACTATTCACTCATGTTATATGTGATATGTGAAATTAATGATTCCCCCCCTTCTCCCTTCATGTGTTATTTTTTCAAAATTCCCATCATCATATCATTAGTTACCAACCACAATTATATTGATCAAATGTATAACTGTCAACTATCTTAAATTACAATTATGACGCACTTTAAATCCTAAATCCTAAACATTAAATCCAATGAAAACGCAAGTTATTTTCAAATACTAAAACCACAATTAAATTGGAAACCCCAAAATTAATAACGAAAATTTCTTAGATACTTTGTTGTATGACATACTACATAAGAATAGTCAATATGTAAATGACATGTGTACAAATTAACTGTTTTTACGTTTATTTGAAAAAATAAAATAAATTAATTTTATATCAAATAAAACATAAAAATTACGTATAATTGTCACATCAATATAGTATGATATATACATGTAGTATCATAGAATTTTCGATTAATAATATTTGATTGAGAAAAAGTTTATTTTGTTTTTGGGTTCATCAAGGGGGTTATAGGCTTTTTTTAAAGAGATGCAACACGAGAACTTCTCAAGTAGTCAGCAATAAACTTCTAGTAGTCATATATAACCACTAATCACATCTATGTGTGTGTATGTATGAGAAGGATTGTTCACCTGATTATTGCAGAGACTATAAAAAAAGGGAGCAAGGTCAAGGGTGAGAATTTAAAAGAGGGGCATATGATGAAATGGGAGAGGGGGAGCTTTGGGGTGAGCAAAACAACGTTTAGTTATTAGTATAAGGTGGGAGTTAGATTGGGTTCCATCCATCAAACCCAAAGCCCAACCCAAACTAATTTGGTTCTTGTTTCTTAAACCCAACCCAACTTGGCAACCCGACCAACCCAATCCTAACCCATTGGGTTAGTTTGGGTTCACGGGTTGGTTTGGGTCATATTCACTCCTACTCTTGATTTCTCTTATTAATTATTATTTAAATGGATTTTGTTATGTACTCCACAAGTTTTTTTAATGAAGATACTAAACATAGGAATGTAATATTTTTAGGTGTCTATTCCCAAAAATCTTGAATGATATTGCATACCAAACAACCCCTTAGAGGGTTATCTTCCTTTGTAATTGGATAAAATATGCATTCTAAACTAAACAAACTTAATGTGTACTTAGGTCATTTTATCAACCAAAAAAAAAAAAAAAAAATCAATAGAACTCCCAATTCTTTTCTTCCATATGTTTCTTTCCTACATTTTGAATAAACTTGACTTGAGATTTTAGCTTCATTCATTAATTTGTCTCTATAGGAAGATTATCATAAACATCAATGTTCTAAAAACTGGAACCAGACCACTTAATGAATTAATATAGGGAGTGGCTCACAATTTAGTTGTTCAACTGTAGTCAAAGGGATTTTTATATTTATAAATATTTTATATAAATATATGATAAAATATTTAAATAAATGAAGTTTCTTAGATACCTTTGATACGAATGTGGTATGCTATACCACATAAGAATAATCAATGTATTTTTTGGTTAATAGTTGACAACCTTAACTCAATGACTTTCAAGTTTGTTTGAAAGAATAAGATGAATTATATTTTTTATCCAGTAAAATATGAAAATTACGTCTTGATGGTAGATACTTACCATGTTAGTATGGTATTTCATACCCTTGTGATACTATTTGATATTAAACAAATAAATATTTCTTGTATAATTAAAAGTCAATGAACATAAAATATATTTACTAGTTTGCTTTTTAACTTGGTGTGTTGGCTTGTCAGTGTGATTGTTTTCTTAGCATTGTGTTGTCCACGGTTCTATTTCTCAAGGTAACTTCATCAAATATATATATATATATATATATNGACGCGGCAATTATCTAGTTTGATATCAAATAGTCTAATTTCTATGACTAGAGGAGGTAGTACATTAAACCTACAAGTCAATAATTTTTACTTTTAGAGTTGTCAAAGTGACACTTGCTTACAAGTTACACTCCATTCTGTTTAATTTGCTTTTTACTAAGAGACTTAGTAGTTAAGAGCTTAGAACAAATCCCATTGCAAATGGTTTACCCATGCACTACAAGAAATTCACTGTTTTCTTAAGAGATTTTTCCGTGAGAAAAAGCCAACATTTCATGGGAATTTCAAATTTCCACGGTAATAAAGTCGTAAGACAATGTTCCGTTGGAATTGTAAATCCCCACAGAAAAAACCAACATTTCATGGGAATTTCAAATTCAAATTCCCACAATAACAAATTCATAAGACAATGTTTGTTGGAATTGTAAATCCCTATGGGAAAATCGTTTCGTGGGAATTTCCCACGGTTCAAATTCCCACGGTAATAAAGTCGTAAGACAATGTTCTGTTGGAATTGTAAATCTCCACAGAAAAAACCAACATTTCATGGGAATTTCAAATTCAAATTCCCACAGTAACGAATTCATAAGACAATATTTGTTGGAATTGTAAATCCCCATGGGAAAATCGTTCCGTGGGAATTTCCCACGTACGTCTATAGACTGTCCTTTCTTGTTTGCTGTCATTCAGAGATGGATTTTGCCTTTGATTGTGAGAACGCTCTATACGCAATTTATGATGGTTGTACAAAGAAAGCGAAGGATGAACTCCATATACGATAAAGTGATCAGTTCAGAATAATGTTATGCATGATTTTATATTATATTTCTTTGGTTTGAAAGGGAGATGGCGTAGTCTTATTAAGGCCTCATATTAGAATTGAACTTGTTTTATACCCGTGCCTCGCATGTGCAATCAATCTCCTCTTTAAGTGCTATTGTTTCCTTTTTCTTAGATATTGTTCTTTGTGTGTTAGGCTCTGATACTATATTAAGAACCAATTCAATTCAAAAGCTTAAACTGTTAGGTGAAGACACATGAATAATTTTATATCTAACACTTATGACCTTCTTTTGCCAAAGTTTATTCAGTCTTTATAATTGAAAAACTAGCAAAAGAAAACAAGGTAGCATTGCTTTAGTGAAGAACAAAAGCTAAGGAAAGTAAGCATGCTTTAAAGTTAAAAAAAAGTCTATAGCTAGGCTATTACTTCTTTTTCTTCCATAATTATATTTTTGCAATGTTCTAGATCTGATTCAAGCTTCAGTAATCAATAAAAGATATTATATAAATCAAGAATGGTAATTCTTGATTTAGATATACTTATATTTTAGTGAACTTCAGCTCATCCATGGGTAACAATGTTCAAAATGGTAAATTAATATTTCTAGGCTTAATTGCAATGTTAATTCCCCTATTTTAACCACTTGAACGTTTTGGTCTCCTTTCTTTAAAAATGAACTATTGAGTCCCTTTATATTCATAAAATGTACAAGTTTAGTCCATTTATCTTTAAGTCAAAATTTTTAGGTTTATTTCAAGGTGTAAAGTTCTCTGATTCATAATCCCACCGTTCAAATTGAAGAGTTACGTCTTGTGAATTTTTCCATTAAATTTTAGCTTGATCTAACGGTGAAAAAGTCTAAATTTTTGGTTAGATGAAAACTTATAGTTTTGGTATTTTGGGTTGAGTCCTACCGTTAGATCGAGCTAAAATTTAGTGAGGAGGTTCACAAGATGTAACACTTCAATTTAAACGGTGAGATTATGAATCAGAGAACTTTATACCTTGAAATAAACCTAAGAATTTTGACTTAAAAATAAATGGACTAAACTTGTACATTTTATGAATATAGAAGGACTCAATAGTTCATTTTTAAAGAAGGAGGACTAAAACGTTCAAGTGGTTAAAATAGGGGGACCAAAATTATAATTAAGCCATATTTCTATTATATTTTTGCCTCAGCTTATTCACAGAACTACTAACAACCTCTAGCTTCACCAAATTGACATGTCAAGAATACTAAAGCTCATCAGCAATAATATATACTTATTTTTCTGGGATTAAGATTCTCTCATTTTAGGGACGAACATGACTCTATCATGTTAGTTCAATCCTAATCATACATGAAATCATAAAGCTTCAGACGTAATTTTCTTTTCTCATCAATTTTCTACGCTGCGCATGAATAGTGGCAAAAAAAAATGAATAGGACTATTTGACACACAATGTAAATTTAATAGTGCATCAATTTAGTTGGACGCATTTAAATTTTAAAATGAGACATTCAAAGGTTTTTTAAAATCATATATAATAAATCGTATTTTTAGTATTCTTGACTACGACTTTGAATTAGAATATGACTTCAATGCTATTTAGCCACAAGTTATGTTGCATGGGTATAAATATGAGTTTCGTACTTAATACGATATAAAACATTAATATAGTCAATTTTCAAAAAATAAGAGTATATATATTAAATAAAATAAAAAAATTTAAAATTCTCTAAGTATTAAAAATACAAAAAGCATGTGGGCAAAGTTACATAAATAATACACATTGTCAAACTATTTACACAAATGGAACATTTTTTAAACTATTTACCTAAAAGGGGCACTTCTAAATATTTTATTAATTTTTTAACAAAAGTTAAACGTAAAAAAAGTCAACAGTAAACACACTTTAAAAATAAAACGTGTTCCCAAAAATCACGCTTTTAGAGGTAAAGCATGTTCCTTGTAAACACGTTTTACCTATAAAGCATGTTTACTGCCTGACTTTTTTATATTTATTTTTGTTAAAATATTTAAAAGTGCCCTTTTTAAGTAAATAGTTTAAAAATTACCCATTTATATAAATAATTTAGCAATATATATTATTTTTGTAACTTTGCCCGGAATTTGACTTCGTTTTGAGGGAGAAGGAGAACTCCATTACGTTGATGTTAGGATGAGAGAGAGAGAGAGAGAGAGAGAGGACTTGAGAGTTACAAATGTCACGCGCTTCTCGAGCTGCAAATGTAAGAGAATGTATTAATGTAATTTTAATGTGTTCGGCGCCCAACTCAAAGTGCAACTGCAGCAGCACAAGATAGAGACACGTGGTCCATTACCAGTGGTCCCAAACCAGTTTCGAAACGCTTTCAGAAAAAAAAAAAAAAAAAAAGGACACGTCGTACGCGGCCAAAGTTGACGTTCCGGTGCATTCTAGGCCACAGGCCATTTGGTATATAATCACCATTTCTCTTGACGGCTATAATCACGTTGAATAATTATACACAAGAAACTGTTAACCAGGCAAACATGACGCCACTACTAATGCGTCAGCGAGGAGTGAGATAAGAGGAGACCCAAGTTGTGTAGACTTCGAAATGGCAATTAATAGGGCACGAATCAAGTTTTCGCTGAGAGAAACGTGTGTAAAAAATCTTTATCTGTGTGGAAAAGAAAGGGTTTACCCTGCTGAGCTTTGCCTATAAAAGCAGCACTAATCCAACCCATTTTGACACACAGCAAAAATCAGTTTCATTTCAGAGAACAGTTTCCTTAGTGCTTTTAAACTAGTGAAATGACAATGAAAATGAATGTTGTGCTTGTTATGGGGCTTGTCATCACAAGTCTTGTTTCAACTGCATCTGCCATTGCTGGCACTGCAACTTATTACACTGAATACGTTCGTAAGTAGACAAAGTTTTTATTTAATCTTGCTTGACATATCATGTGCTCTCATAGTTTGATTTCACTTTATATAGCATATAAGCACTGTTTCTTTAGTATTTTTTTTAATCAATAAGCATATAAACATGTCGTTGCCTGAGTTCCGATGAGGTAGGCAACCTGCAAAAGAGATAGGGACGGTCAGGGAGGCCGGAGCCGGAGCTCCGGCGCCACCTCCGACGCTCAAGTTAGGGAGATCGGCAAAGAGGGTGAGAGAAAGAAAAGGGCGTGAGAAGCCCTAGAGAAAGAGAAAACGTGAGGGCCTCCTCCTTTTTGTGTGTTCTCAAGAGATTAAGTAAAATATTGCATACCTTAACAAGGGTACTATTGTATTTTTACAGTAGCAATGGGTAATGAATATTTTGGGTATTAACAAAACCTAAGATCTTAACCCTAATCTCATTACTCTCTTATAGTTTCCACTTGAACTATGCTAACCATTAGTGTGTCAGCAAGTTAATTAGTGCTATGCACAACCTCACTCATCATTAAATCTGAAGGATTATTATACATGTAAACTATTTGAGTTAGACTTGAAGCTATGATGAGATAAACTAATCATAAATTGGTTGTGGTTGGCAGCATCTGCATGCTACGGATACACACCACAGGGAACGTTGATTGCTGCTGCAAACCCAGCACTGTATAACAATGGTGCTGCATGTGGTAGAATGTACACAGTGAGATGCACTGGTGCAACCAACCAGGGACCAAATCCCTGCAGGGGTGGCAGTGTCACCGTGAAGATTGTTGATCTTTGCCCTGGATGCCAAACAAATCAATTAGATCTCTCTCAGCAAGCTTTCGCTAGAATTGCTGACACTAATGCTGGAAGAATTAGAATTGACTATACACGGTAAGACTATGTAGTCATTCATCAAGTTAAAAAGTAATGATACTCTCACATTTTTTATAAACTTTTTTATACATGTACATGTGAAACAGAATCTTCACATGACCTCAGGAAACTTTAATTTGACAGCTTAAATAAAAGGTGTAAGAGTATCACTTTTCGTTGATTAACAGTCAAGGTTGGACACAAAAAAAGTTAAGCCCCAATGAAGAATGTTTGGTAAATCTTGATTTTATAGGTGGGCGGGTAAAAGAATGATGTGAAAGAAACTTGCCTGCAAAGTTTAAGCAAACAATATGTTAGATATAAAACCATCTTTAGGTATTCACCTATCAGCTTAAGCTTTTAAGTTTCTTGACATGGTATTAGAGCATCTTTGACCAAAGGATCAGGAGATCGAATCCTTCTGTCCATACTTTTTCAATTAAATTAGGACAGAAGCTATAAAAGCATTTTTGAGCTTTCACCTAATAACTTAAACTTTTATGTTGAATCAGTTCTTAACAAAATATACCATAGGTTTTCTTTGGCTAAGCCTAGTTAATTTACGTCACTGACTTTTCCTTGTTAATATTTGTTTCTGTCCTTTTGGTGTTGTTATGTTGCTTTCAGGGGCTGAAGCTCATACAAAATAAAAACAAACTCTAGCACTGCTGAGGAGCAAGAGGAAATGGAGTTGGTGATGATATATATATATATATATAAGTATTTGAATAAATTTAGGAATGTAAGAATGAAATGAGGTGTTTCATGGATAACAGATATCGTTTTCCATGAACGCCTGTGAGCTACTAAGTATATAAATACGAAAGGATATATGGCTATTTAAGAAAAAAAAAAATTGCATTTTGCTTTCTTTTTAATCTCTTTCTTCACTTTATGATTTCGTATTCATACCCCTATTACTTATAGGTTTGTTTATTAAGAAGTAGCTTAATGGTTGAACATTTAAATTTCAATATAGAAGTTTTTTTTTTTTTTTAATTTATATTGAATATAATGAATTATTCTCTTGTGTTAGTCAAATTTTGAAGAACAAATATATTTAATGTGAAAGTCGAGGGTTCGAGCCTTCATACTACAATATAACTAAAAAATATAGGTTTAGTTGTAATTTTTGTCTTTTTATTTTAACAATTTAAACTTTTTTATTTCTTTTGTTTAAAAATGAATAATTTAGTACTCTATATTCATAAAATCTGTAATTTTAGTCCTTTTATTTTTTAGCCAAAATTTATCAGGTACAGTCTAAGGTGTAAAATTTTTTAATTCATAATCTCACCGTTTAGATTGAATATTTACGTCTTGTAATCCCACATAATTTTAACTCGATCTAACGGTGAGACTCAGCCCAAAATACCAAAACTAAAAGTTTTCATCTAACCGAAAATTTAGATTCATTTACCGTTAGATTGAGTTGAAATTTTATAGGGAGGTTCACAAGACGTAACCCTTCAATCTGAATAATGGATTCTGAATCAGAGAATTTTACACCTTAAAATACACTTAAAATTTTTTGACTTAAAGACAAAAAAACTAAAATTATACATTTTATGAATATAAAAGGATTAAATTATTCATTTTTAAACAAGAGAACCAAAATTATAATTAAGCCAAAAACATAAGAAAGCAAATGTACTTAAGATTTTACTTTAGAGTAATGCTATTTAGGCATATAGAGGTGAAAAATATGAGTGTGTATATATATATATATATATATATATATATAAGTATCATCATACAAACTATGCATGCACATTTACATAGTGTTCCATAACAAGATTAGATATTTTTCCATCATTTCCATTTAAACGATAATGTTGGATTGTTTAAATAAAGAATTGGATCTTTTAAATATCAATTCTTTATATGAAGTTGTAGCATCACTTTCATAAGTCTGCATTTCTTCATGCAACTATGAAACATTTTAGGAATCTCATAAATAATTACATGTTGCCCACAACAAAAGCACGCACAGCCTAGAAGTCCAGGAATCTCCTATAAAATTAAGGTCTATGTTTCGCCGCTGCTGTGTTTTGTAGGGCAAACCTGCAAATTCTCACATCAATCGTAGTCCACTGGCCGCAATTTAACGTGGATAATAATCTATATCGGTCCAGGGTCTTGATGAATAGCTGAAGTAGGGCTGATTGACTCATATATTACACTTTTATAACTTATTTACATAATTATAATATGTTTTAATTTATTTATCTCAATATTATATTTAAAAAAAAATTAACAAACTAAAAAAAAATAAAGTCATAGTGAGTGGATCCCAGCAGACATGCTAGTAAACCCACAATGTGTCTATGTGGGACACGCCAATGAGCCCACAACGTATCCCCTACATTTGACACAGGCAAAGGGGGTCAAGATAGAAAATAATGGCAAAATTAAAAAATAACGACATATGAGGACAAATTGGAGGGAGTGCCACACTTTTTTAGCCAAAGGGTCCAACTCCAGTTGGTTGGTCAAATATAGGCCAAGCTTAGTGTGGGGACACACCATGGATCCACTGGCATATCTCACGTGGTCATGCAGTGGACCCATTGGCATATCCGATGGTACCCACACACTCTGATTTTATTTTTTTTAGTTTTTAATTTTTAAAAGTGTAATATTAAAATAAATAAATTAAAAAAATATTATAATTGTGTAAATAAGTTGTAAAAGTGTAATATTTGAATCAAAGGTCCCTGAAATAGCTTGTTGAATTAATTCATCGGAAATCTTAAAAAGTTTTTCTTTTTTTTTGGTAGCAAGTCTTAAATAAGTTGATATGCCTAATAACCATGTATATAAATATAATAATCACATATTTTATACATAATAATTATATATATAAATAAAATAATTATATAATGTTAAAATATATTAATTATACTCAATTTGAACTTTTCTATCATTTTTCTCAAGTTCTAAATTAATGTTGGGAATAATTTTCTCTGATTTTTATTTTTATTTATTTTTTTATCTTTACATGTCAGTCAAATATATGTAGTTGTAGCTGCAAGTCGCCAAAAAAAGATTGTTTATTTTTTTTTTCTATTTAAAGTTTTGTTGAGGGAGGGAGAGGGGGCTCCTACAAGAAATGATAAATTCACCATTATTTTTCACTAATGTAATCGATATTACAGTTAAGCCATTCAACAAAAAGTTTTAAAAATATCTAATCAAAATTGTGAGATGTAAATAATTAAACTAATACTCATAATAATAAACTGGTTAAAAATAATAATTATAACATAAAAAGAAGTTGTTGTTGTTTTTTTTACACCGAGAGAGTACTTAGAGCACGTTTGGTACGCTAAATGGTCATTTTCATTAGGACCTTCATTCTTACCATGATTCCATTCCTATGTTTGGTAGCCAAAAAAGAACATGGAATGACCACTCCAACCTTGATTTTAGGGAAGTAAGAAGAAGCATTCTTATCTTGAGAGGTGAGAATAATCATTCCATTCTCCTTAGGATAAGCTTTATTTTGTTTTGTCCCCAACCTACCCTCATTAATTTTACAAAAAGACTCAAGCTATCATTATTAAATAAAACCTATCCAACACTCAAAAATAAAATACCGTGACCATGCACAAAACACCTATCACCCAACCATAGTTATGGGTGTTTCCTTCAAGCAATATGAATCATATTGCATATACCTTCAATACTTCTTTGAAATAATGTGTAACCCTTCTCATTCATAAAAATAATAATTATATTATTTTTTAATTAATTAATAATTTTAAAATTGTATAAAACTTATATAACATATATGATATATATTTAAAAAGTTTAATTTTGTTGTGTTTTTAAATAAGAGGCATTTGTGTCCTTTATTATTAATTTTGATTCCATCCCTAGAGCTACCAAAGTGTGAAATGGGACATTATCACTCCCACTCCCATGGAATGATTTTCATTTTTAGTATACTAAATGAGGGATTTGGATCCAGTTATGTCACTTGAGTAATGTTGCTCAGATCTGAGCCATCAATTCCATTAAAACCCATCTCAACCATTAAATGTTAATGTATTTTAATGGTTGAGATGAACTTTAATAGAATGAATAGCTCAGATTTGAGTAACATGACTCAAGTGACATGACCGGATCCGGGTCCCTAAATGAGTACTTTGTACTCTATGAAAAAGACTCCAGGAAGGATTCAATCTCTCAATTTGAGATAGTCTAAGCATTTGGCCCAATAACAATACTAATTGAGCTCAGGCTATTTAACACATGAAAAGGTAATATTATTTGCACAACTTTTATAAATAATTTTTATTAAATATAAAATTATTTATAAATTTTACGTAATTGTAATTTAAGCTTTTCAAAGAGTTGGTTATTGACACTTTTATTATTTTACGTACGATTATATAAATAAGTTGTTTACACCTCGCTGCTTAATAATTAAAGAAGGTAAAAAATAAGAGGATTTAGAAAGTAAAAGAAAAGAATAAAAATGAAAAAGTTTTGCTTTTCACCATTAGTACTTTAACAATTTTTTTTAAAATATTTAACAAATTTCATTGAATTTTAGCAGAATTTTTATTATTATTTCAGAATATTTTTGTCCCAAATTTTTTTCAAAACAACTATTGATTAAGTTGTTCTAAGTTTTTGTGATGATTGATTCTTAAGAGTTGTAAAAAGTAATTTCATAAAATAAGTTAAAAATAATTTTAAAAAAAATAATAAATTATTTATATAAATTTATTAAAATATAATTTTATCTATTGATGATAATAAAAAAATTCTAATAAACTATCGGGATTTAGTGACTTACTATTACTACATTACAACGTAATCACACTATCATTTTAATATTTCTCGGGTAGGTTAGAAGCTCCATTGAAACACACCCACCCCATCTCTAATGACGTGGAAAGCTTGGTTTCGAATCACTGTTGCGTCGGCGCTGTAGGTAGAGTTAAAGCAGAGAAGTCATCTGTGAAGAAGCCTGGGCGCCAAAGTTTGAGTAAAGGAGAAAAAAGAAAACAAAACACCATATTTGTAATACTAAATTAAGCATGTGTATAGCAGTGTTCATGTGGCAATCTCACCCACTCTACCCATTCATTCTCCTGGAAAACAGGGACGAATATTTTGCTCGGTGAGAAATTATTTTTTTGATTAAATTATTTAAATAAATATTACAGCTGCTGAATTAATTCGGGTTTATTCATCTCTTTCTTCGATTCTTATTTGTTGTTGTTGTTGTTTTTTACTTATTTATTTATTTATTTTTAAAGGGCTACGCAGTCTTTGGCGTGGTGGCCCGGTGATACAATCCTGGGTGGTAGAGATGAGGAGGCCGGTGGCACATGGTTGGCTACTACAAGAGATGGTAGGGTCGCTTTTATCACCAATTTTAGGGAAATTGAGAAGCTTCCACTTCCAAAGAGTAGAGGGGAGCTACCCATTCGTTACTTGGAGGTGAGTACTGATTTTTCTGCATTTCAATGCCGCCATGGACTCCATCTGTTTGTTTATTTGTCTAAAAGAATAATTTTTGCAGCTCCACATAAGATTTTAGAATGTCTTTTATTACAGTTGTCAAAATTCTTACCTATTCCCAGACTACGTACTCGACTCATTTTTCTTTTATGTATGTCGTCATACTCTGGGAGTACATAAAAATTTATTTGTGGGAGCATTGTCAATTTCATGTTGTTGTCCCTTACCCACATTTCCATGACTGCTGCTTTTATTAATAATAACTGGTTAGAACTAGAAGTGCAAAGGAATAGCGACAGAAAATGGTTGGAATTTGAAAGTTACATTTTTTAAGTAGTTACTTGATATCATGCAAGAGCACTAGTTCATACCCAGCATGGTTTTGGCTCATTTTTTTTATCCCATATATGGCTACAGAGCAGCAAGAGTCCCCGGGAGTTCGCGGAAGAAGTTCTGAAAGAGGCAGATCAATATAATGGCTTTAACCTCATATTAGCTGATATTTGCGCCAAAACTGTGGTTTATGTGACCAACAGACCAAACGGAGATAATTGTTGTCTTAGTGAAGTAACACCAGGAATTCATGTCTTGACTAATGCAAGCCTGGATGCTTCTTGGCCAAAGGTAAAAAGGCATATGGTATCTCATCTATTTATTTAGTGAACATAAGCATAAGAAGTCACTGGGTCATTATGTAATGTTGTACTGAAAATTACAAAACTTGATTGCCAGAGGCCCATATTGATTATGAGATTGATAAAATCAATTTGGTAGTAATGAAGTTCCTGCTACAACATTATCTTCATCCATGAATTCCTTTTAGAATTCAGGTAATGGCTGACCTGCTAAAGGTAACTGGTTTTGGCTTTCTCTTGTCAGGCTGAACGACTGCGCCATGGTTTCAAAGAGCTTGTCGATCAATATAGTGAAAGTGAACTTCCCATTAAGGAAATGGTTGAGAAACTACTGACAGACAGAGTTAAAGATGAGGAAAGATTGCTACCTGCGATTCATCCTCCAGAAAGGGAATATCATTTGAGTTCTATATTTGTTGAAGCAGACTCCCCATGGGTAACTGACAAATTTCACTTTTGTATTTGGTAATTCTGCTTTGCCTATACTAAGCTCAAAGTTTTTGCTTATGTCTAGGGGCGTTATGGCACTAGGAGCTCTTCTGCCTTGCTGGTGAAATCAAATGGAGAAGTCAGCTTCTATGAAAAATCTCTCGACAAGGAGGAATGGAAGGAGAAAATTATAACCTATCAGATCAGTCAGACAAAATGAGTTCTTAAGAATTGTCCAAGAGCAAGCAGTTCAGTTGAATGTATGCTGCCTCTTTGTTGGGAAATTGTATTCTTGATTATATCCCTGCCCCTGGACAAGGCCATCCTTAATAATAAAAGGTGGGTTTCAGTTTAACTTTGAAATATGTTAAATTTGCAGCCGCAAATAAAACAGAGTAATTATTAACATGTGAAGCAAAAGTGAAACAGTATAGTTTTATCATCAGCTTAATGTCCTCTAATAGAGATGCTTATATGGGTGGCTGAATTAAATAGCAACACTTAGACGGTATTGTCTCAATTGATTTCATGCCTTGATTTGTGATGAATCAACAAAATGTCACTTACAGTGCTTCAACAACCAAAAGGGGAAAAAATTGCAGCAGCTAAACTAGTAAAATTTAGAATATCTAAAATAGGAGATCCCGTTAGGAACCGTATATTTTGCTATGCATTTACATTGTCTGCCGCTGAGGTTTCATGTTGTATCATGGAATGAGATTCTCCGTGGAAAAATCTACAATGCAGGTGTGACTCGCTATGTGTTTTCTTTCAGAATGCAGCCCTTGGGGCAGTTATGAGATATTCTGTTGCTGCCCAGGGTTAGGCTTTTCACCTCTGTTTACTCTTCCTATTTTTATGTTGCTCCATTTCCTCTTCTTTTTCTCTGTACTCGATTTTCTGTTTGAGCAGTTCTTATCAGAGAGTGGGTTCCAAAAACTATTAGGAATTTGAAGGTTTATTTTCTATAATTTTCCTTCCTCTGTTTTAATTTTGATTTTTCAAGGACATTTAAATATATCTTTTGTTCTTGTTCTTCAAAAGTGGAGGATGAAACTTACCCAGGAAACATATTGACTTTACATATGTCTGAACTAAGAGTGGGCTAGTGGCCCGTATATTTATGTTAACTGTTCAGATATCTCCCCATTTCAATTGTTTCTAGTTAATTGCTTATATTACTACTATTATGATAACGGTGTTTGGGAAGGCTGATTTGGTACTAGGCTTATCGAAGGTTAAGCTTTCGTTCAAGCAGTTCATGTGTTGTGATCACTGATGCCTCTTTACTTCATTTCATCGCAATTTTCTTTATCTAAGTACTATGGTTGTTTGATTTATCATGAGCTGCTTCTTTATTTTTTTATTTTTATTTTTTTTTAATTACCATAACTTTGTCTTGAGACTTAATTATTATTATTTATTTTATAATAACATTTTTTTTAGATACATTAACGTGTAATGCATGGAGAAAGAAAATATATATACACAACAAACTAAACTCATGACCTCAAACACTCTAGTTCTTATAATTCTTATAAGTCATAATCAAAGGAAATGACATTATTGGATGTCGTTTTCATTCCCCATTGTGATCTTATTGTCTTGGGAAGATCTAACATGTGTTGGACTATTTTCAGCTCATTTTATAGACAAATAAATAATTAACAGAAGAAGAATAAATGGCTGGAGCCAGACTTCACCATTCCTCTACATGAGAAAGACTTGAACTAATATCTCTAAGATTGAGACTGAGAATGATATATAGAAAGAGCTTAAACACGATGGTGGCTGCCACTGATCTTCGTCATGGCTGAAAGAACTCCAGATTAGGAGCTGCAGATTAGTTGAGGGTTTGGCCGTCATTAATCCCCTTAGCATGTATGATGATATATAAATCATTTGGAATTATATATGACAGTGTATTAACCCTCTCAAATAATATATTTTTAAATGAATTCATTTAAAGGAGCCTCTATGTTCACACCTCATTTTATTAATGTCACACTCTATTTAATGTCTAACTATGATATAAATTAAATTATCCTCACTTAATATGAGACAATTTTAAAATTAACTTATCACGATATTCTCTTTCTAACTCTTATTAATTGTAGCTCTATTATTTTTTTTTACAATTATCTCCAATCTCATTCTTAAATGGTAAGTGCATATATCTCTAATCTAACAACAAAATAATGTTGCCTTCAAGCAATGTCTGTCTCGTCCAAAAAATAGCAAAATCAGTGAATCAGAAACATTGGGGAAGTCATAACCAGCATAGATAAAGCATGCACCTAGAGAACAAGGAAAGTTCTGCATCACAGTTCCTCATGCATCACTGAACAATTTAAAGAAGAACTGCAACACATTTCTTTGAGTGGCATTCAACAAAGGAACAAGATGCAATACAAGAAGCGAGGTTCATAAACACACATTTTGGTATAAGGCCATAAACAAATATATTTTTTTAACTTTGACAGTGAACCTTCTTAACACAAGCTCTTACTCCCATTCTGATAAGAACCAGATAGAAGTAAAATCCTATCTTAGGCTCAACCAATTTAACTAATTAATCACAATCCATGCACCCCGTTAAAAAAGACCAAGCCATGGGGTACAGCAGCATAATGAGGTCTTTCTACAGAAAACTTTTGGATGGAGATTGAAAAGAGTGGAGGAATAGAAGAAGAAGAGAGCTTAAACTATACAAAGATGTAGTAGTAGATGGTTAAGACTTGAATGATATAAAATTAAAAAGAAATCAAGAAAAGGTAATTTCTAATGGATACTTATAAGAAATGAATTATGTAAAAATTTTTTTTTGGTAAATATATAAAATCATTTTAATAATAATTAAGAAAGATACATGCACTTACCATTTAAGAATGATAATTGTAGCAAAAAATAAAGCTACAATTAATAAAAGTTAGAAATAGTATATCATGATTAGTCAATTTTAAAAACGTTCTATATTAAGTGAAGGTAATTTAGTCTACAATAAATTTAGACATTAAATAAGATGTGACATAAACAAACTAAGATGTGAAAATAACGACTCCCTTCATTTAATTTCTATTGAAAGATTGTTCTTCCAAGCACACTTTCAAGTGCTGAGCAGAAAGTAAATGATGGGTTTAGGCAGGGAAAATAAAGCAAGGGAGATTGCCATTACTGCAGCCATGATAAGTCAGTGGTTATTATTTTAGCAAATAGATAGATGTTAAAGTATGGAATCATAAACCTGTATGGAAAGAGGAGAGGAGGACCAAAAGGGAAAAGGCATTCACCATTTATTTTAACGCATCCCATACATGGTTGCGGCAAATATATCAATACTAGATTGTCATCTAAGATCTGAATTTCTCCGAGTATTCATAAAAGAGTTAAACATGCATAAGAATGTCCCAACATCCTCTACTTGTAAATGAATAGAGGAGCTACCAATGCACTGAACTTTTAAATTCAGATGAAACTCCAAATACAGATTACAGAATAACATTGTGATAAATACATCAAAGCACTTAAAAACATGCACCGTTCAGAAAAAATCAAATTTTCAGTTGCTTGAAAGGCTTCCTCGAAGCATAATCATGACCAAGAATCACTTTACAAGACATGTTACTACCTTTCTACTTCCCATCCCAAATAGAAGTAGGTTGCAGTACCAGGCTCGTTCTTCACTTTTTTGGAAGGGAGGGGCTTTCCTTTTATTAAAAAAAGAAAAAAAAGGGAGGGGTGGGGGGTGGCTTTTACAATTAAGGCCAGCAAATCATTCTTTTAACCCTCTACAGATATAAATTCTCATACTAATCACTGTAACATATATACAGATCCTAATGTAATTAGCTGACTAAGACATTATATCTGAAGTGTCTACACTCAATTTCTTAAGAAACACACAGTAACCTTGCAACATCCACCAAGTAAGTAAATACCATACTTTGTAATCAGTGACAATATAAACTATATTATATGCAGAAGCCACGCGCATAATATCAACAACATTCAAGGTTATATGATCACAGCATTAGCCTCAACCAATTCAAGTATCAAATAAATTTGATGAAACAAGTTGATGTATATACCACCACTAATAACCAAATATACGCAGAATGATTTCCATCATACTGGAACTGATTTCCATCATAGACAGGATGCAAAAACAGAGCAAAGCCTAAGCTACTATAAATTGTGACATCAAAATTATTAAAACCTGCAAGATATGAAAAAAAAAGAAAAGGAAAGCTTAATAGTTGACAACGAAACAGTGATTTAGAACTGATTGGTAATCAACACAGGACCTCAAATATGAATCAGAATAGAATCAAGTATTACTATAAAATAGTTGTATTTCCATCGAGAGCAGACCCTCTGCCTCAAAAAATTTCCATCCAAAAAAGGTGTAGAATCTCAGACTAAAAGCATTATTTTGCAAGGTTGGCACTATATTACACATGATAAGAAAAAATAAACTAGTAAGAAAGTCTGCTACAATAATCAATCACACACCCAGGTTCAAAACGAACCACCCAGCAAGAAATTAAATAACTTTTTAACTCAAAATCCGCGCAGGTCCTTACCCACTAGCTAAAAATCACTGCTTTAAAGCCTAATTCACTTGTATTCGAAGTTCGGCACTGGCGGCGCATCGAAACTCTCCAGAACCTTAGTCTCGCTTCCCCCACTCTTGGTGGGTTCTTCCTTCTTATCTCCACCGAACCACCCTCCAAACCATGACGACGGTGTCAAACCCGAATCGGAAGGAACAGTTGAAGAAGATGGCACCTCTGGAGGCACGGGTAGGCCGGGTAATCGATTTGGTGTATACCCAGGCATGGGTTCGTCGATCACCATAGGCATCTGTTGCTGTGCGGTGAGTAGCTTGTTGAGCATGATCCCAGCTCCTTCAATCAAAGCCAACAAGACGCCACCGAACATAGCCGCGCGAGCCGAAGCTCCCAGGCCCTGGCGCATGGAGAGGAAGCCGCCAGTTGCAGCGCCGGCGATGATCGAGTTCCATGGGTCCTCCTTCTGGCGGACATAGACCATGGTACAGTCAAAGGAAGAAAATAGGCCACCCCATACGGCGAAACTGCCACCGACACGAGGAGCATTCAGGCGAACGGCTTGGGTGCCGCCGATGAAGCGAGCGCCTTTGGGAGAGCTGTAGATTCCTTTGAGGAAGTGAAAGGCTGAGCCGCCGACAGCTCCCATGCCGAACGCGCCGCCGATGTCATCGACTATGCGATCTGGGCAAGGTTCCCTTGAAGTCTCTGGAGTTCCCATGGAAAATGAAACGAAAAGGGAAGAGCTTGTGTTTGAAAAGAACAACCCAAGGGAAGTCGCTCTAGGGTTTTGATTTATTCCAGGCAAGAGGAAATGCAATGACGGTGCCCTTTTCTTTTTCTTGGGCAGAACGGTGCCGTTAGTGTATGGAATCCCGGATTTTTGTTTTTGGCCAGAGGAATCTCACATGATTCTTTGAAAATCCTGCTAAATTACACATTGCTCCTATGAGATTTATCAAAATTACTCAAATCTCTTCTTTTTTTTTTTTTTTTTAAAGAAAAATTATAATGTTGTGAAAACGATATGGCCACTAAACCGGAAGATAAAACGCTTCACGGTTCAGCGGTTCACATGCTGGAAGTAAAGTTTTAATTATTATATATTTTATAGAAATATTAAAAAATTAAAATATAATAGTTTGATAAATAAATAAATACAAATACACAAAACATAATTAATTTAGAAATTTTAGAAAAAAGGTTGAAATTCTAAGTTTCAATCCCATTTTTTGAGGAGGGGTAAAATTTCTTATGTGTTTATTATATTATTTTTTTTATTAAAATGTATTATAAATTTATAAAATTTAGATGAATTTTGAATCAGATTTTTATAATTTTTTTTGAAAGTACTAATAGTTTACTTTTTTTTTTTTTTTTAAATTGGGTTTCTGCTATCACTTTTAATTAGTTATAACTCCATAAATTTAGTGCTGACATGATAAATAACTTATGTATGTGCAATAAAAAACAATAATGTAACATCAAAATGACATAAAAATTTCTAACTCATCATATTTCCTCTTCTTCCATTCTCTCTCTCTACTGTTTCTGTGTACCAGAGAGAGTCTGAACTAGCAAATCTTGAAGCAATTGATTGTGGAAAACCGCTGAATGAAGCAGCATGTAACATCATGGTAACTTTTGACATTGGAAAAATACAATCTCTCTGCCATGTATATTGTATATATGTTTAACTTGGTATAGGATGATGTTGCTGGTTGCTGGTTGCTGTGAGTACTATGCTGACCTTGCTGAAGGTTTGTACGCAAGCAAAAGGCTCCTGTATCTCTTCCCATGGAGACATTCAAGAGTTATGTTCATTACTCCATGGTAGGAATCTTCTGCTTCATTACATTTTACTGTGAATGCGTTCTTTTTGAATTAGGTTTGCAGGCTCAATGATCACATGAAGCTGTGCATCAACGATCATCCTAAAGTTTTGGATCTTCATTTGTCGCTCTTACAGCAGCAATGCAAGATTTTAGATTTTTATTTTCCTTATATACCATCTTTTGATATGAGTGCGACTTAAGAAGTTGAAAGAATTAATTTGGTTTATCTGGTAAAACGCAGATTTCACAAACTTAACATGAACTCTTTATATCTTTCATAAATATTGTGAGGCATATTTCACTAATTGCTCTACAACTTGTCAATCTTAATAGTCTAGCCATTATTGCTTCCACTCTTCTTACTGGTAGAGAAGGAAGAGAAGAAGAAGGTAGAGAGAGAATGAAAGAAGAAGAAAGATAACGAGTGACAATTTTTGTGTCACTTTAGTACTACATTAACTTCTTTTATTATTACATAGATAAATTATTTGTCATGTTAGTACTAAACTGACGGAGTTATAATCGAATATGACAATAGAGACTCAATTAAAAAAAAAATTAAATTATCAAGACTTCAAAAGAGAAAAAAAAAATTATAAGAATTTAATTCAAAATTCGTCTAAACTATCGGTACCTACAATACATTTTAACTTATTTTTTTTATATTAAACAAGGATTATTTTACATGTTAGCACCATATTATTGCACTCCACTCTAATATTATTAATTTTGGATCTTGTAAATTTAAAAGTAAACAAAATAACTATATATAAAAATAAAATAATCATATAACACAAGAGTATTTTGAACGTTGTATATTTTGTAATAAAGTTATAAACACCTGCTTAAAATTTTTATTTTTAACATTATTAAAGTTACGGGAATTCTATGATACTACATGAGTATGTTATACTATATTAACGTGACAAACACACGTAATTTTTATATTTTATTGAATATAAATATAATTTATTTTATTTTCTCAAATAAATTTAAAAATAGTTAATTTGTACACATATCATTCTCATATTGACTAATTTCATATAATATGACATATTACAGAAATATAAAAAGTATCTAAAAAACCTCCTTAAAATTTTGATGGGAAGTTCCCGTCCTCTCTAATAATAAATTTTATAATTATTAACCTTCCTTACTACTAAAAAGAGGTGTGTTTCAAAAGAAAGAAAAAGACAAAAAGAAAACAAACCAGACCGCACAAAATAGAAAAAAAATAAAAAAAATCATCGTTGTTGCAATCATGCAATAACCACCATGGATTCCTTTAATTTCCACCGGTTTCCAACCACTCATTCTCTCTCTCTCTCTCTCATATTTTCCCGGGAAAGTAACTGCCACCAACTACAGCCCCCACTCATGCCAACGCTGTAGAATGTTAGCTCACAAGAGTTCCCCGTTTGTTCACAAATTCCAACCATTTCAGCCTCATCGTCTCCGCTATCGTTCAAGATTCTGCTGTTTGCTGGACCAGTTAGCTCACAAGAGTTCCCCGTTTGTTCACAAATTCCAACCATTTCAGCCTCATCGTCTCCGCTATCGTTCAAGATTCTTCTGTTTGCTGGACCAGATTGCTCCCAAGTTCGCCGTATCGTCGTCATTGACCTCGGTTCTCACCTCGGATAATGTAATTGCGGCAGCCGCAGCGGCGGCCACGAGCTCAGGCTCAGTTCATGGCGCCGTCTCTTCCGCCATCACACAGGTGGCGGTCACCGCCGTGGCCATTGCTTCAGGGGCTTGTCTTTCCACTAAGGTTGACTTCTTGTGGCCCAAATTGGAGGAGCAACCAGGTGATGTGTGTTGCTCCCTCTAGTCCTTTTTGTGCCTTATTGTTTCCACTTTCTGGCGCGATTTGATTTAGGTAATCTATTTTGGAATTCCTGAATTGACACTTCTTTTAGACAAATCGAACTAAGTTTTCCTTTAGAAACGAATATTTAGCGTTCATCAGCTGATTAAGATAAATTGGAATTTTTTTATAAACTTCTGGATGCATTTACTAAGTAATTAACCAGCCCTGTTAATTTGGCCATTTTGATAGTTTATTTGTGGTTGATGAGAGACACTGCATCTACATTGTTTTTCTGTGAACAATAAAGTCCACTTGAAATTCTTAAGAATGCTCAGTTAGCTAAAATTGGGTGCAAAGTACAAAATTTCAAGATGAGCAGGTGAAACTACCAAGGTTTTGAGATATTGAAAAATTAAAAGCTGACTCGAACTTAGTTGTTGTCAAAATGTAAGGATTAGCGACTGGAGGACATCTTTGCACTTGCACAAATGCTTGATCATTTTTTCATTGAAGTGAAAAAAAGTTGTTTTCCAGTAGAATTCTGAATCCTATCTAGGGAACAGACTGTTGTGCACAAGTTGCTTGTACAGAAAGTAAGTTTACTTGATGCTGTAACTCTCCCTATAATTTAATTTTCTTTCATTGATTAGCCTTCAACATGTGAACATCTCTTGGGAAAGGTAAGATAAAGGAGAGAAAGTTTAATAGAGAAGTGCTTTGTTTTCTATTCTTTGGTGGCCTTGGATTGAGAAGAACCTAAGAAGCTTTAGAAATCAGAGTTCAAATCTTACTTAAATTGTGTTCAAATTGTTCTTCTCATTCTTTTTGGTGCTCGTCCCATGGTTTATTTTGGGGGAATTCTTATTGCATATCTCTAGATAGATTGAGTGATGTTTTTAGCATTGAATATCCTCCTTCCAATTCATTGTTTGTGGGTTGAACTTCTAACTTGCCACCACAGTCTCAAGCAAAGTAGAGGAAATAGCTTTAGTTGTATTAAATAATGCTGATTGAATGTAATATACAATCAACTGTTCTTTACATGCACTGGAAATTTTCTAGCGTTGATTCTGCTACTTCATGATACCTTTCATTAATATTTTTTCTGATTACAAATTTGTTTATGTGTATCCTCCGCAAGTCATATGTTAATAGCCATAAATTAATAACATGCAGGTTCTGTTATACTGGATGGAGTAGATGTTACTGGCTATCCTATATTTAATGACATAAAGGTTTATCATCTTTATGTGCTTTATGATTATCATATATGTAACTTTCTATCATATATAATGATGCAAGGTTTGTAATCTCTACTTGCTTTATGACTTGCCTGTTCTCTTGGTACATCATGAAAATACCCTATCTTGAAGGCAGGTGCAGAAGGCTATTGCTTTTGCAAGAAAAGCACACCATGGGCAAATGCGGAAAACAGGAGACCCTTATTTAACGCACTGTATCCATACAGGAAGAATTTTGGCAATGTTGGTTCCATCAACTGGTAAACGAGTAAGCACTTCTCTTAGTAGTTATTAAAGCTTCAAAGTTGTGGAGTTTGTGATCTGTATAATATATTCTCTTTGTGTTCTGGTAAGGAAGACAACATCACAGTGTATGGGGCAGCAAGCTGCTGCACAAAGGATACATGACTTCTGAGTGTTCAACTAATAGTATATTGCAAGATTAATTACAAGTTTGATTCTTGCTGAATTACATTAACCTCAATGCTTTTTAATTTTAAAACTGATTAACCATGGATACAAATTGGTCCTCAAATGAGTTGCAGTGCAGTTCAAATTCATAGCTTGAGAAGTATTGTTTAATTACAAAATAGAAAGGTAATGGAATGTTAACTAAAGAGTAGAGCTATATAGCCCCAGTAGTTGACACACATGGACTCATTGACAACAATGTGACAAGACAAAATGGTCAGAACGACTATCTTCACCAACAACTTTGATCAGTCCATCCCAACTGGGGAAACATATCCTTAATTATAGCATATTCTAGGAAGCTCCTGTATTATTCACTATATGCTGACCAGAGAATAATTATTTGAATAAGTCTGAGATCATTAATTTAATGAGGAAGAAAAAGCCTTTTGTTTTTATGTTCTAATATACTGTATTATTCAATAAATGCAGTTTGTATATTTTCCTGTGAAATATGCTGTATTGTTCAATTAATCAATTTATTCACAATTTCAGGCATAGTCGATTTGAAATTGGATTTGACATATCTTCCTGTAAAAACTTATGCTTCAAATTCTTTTTCTGTTTCAACCATGTTTGAAATATGTTGCTGACATGTCTCAATGTCCAAAGTAATTGAAACAATACCTCCACTGTCTTTCCTCCTTCATACCAGATTTAGGTATTTTTGCCATCTTCCTTTTAGTATACTACTCTGGACTGCAATTAGCATGCATGTAATTTGCAAGTGTGGTTGTATGAATTACTATTAGCCTTTCTGTTTCAACATGCTTGTAAGTCAAAATATATTTTCAAGAAACTGATTGCATTGAGTTCTTGTGCTCTTTTTCAGGCTGTTAACACAATAGTGGCTGGTATTCTCCATGATGTGGTTGATGATACATGCCAAGGTTTGCAAGATATTGAAAAACAGTTTGGTGATGATGTGGCTAAGTTGGTAGCCGGAGTTTCTAGGTTAAGTTATATAAATCAGGTAGCACACAGGATAAGGAAAGTCTTTCTATATGTTTTGCTTTGAGGAGTAGTACATTATAGTTTATCATCTTTAGCTATATGTTACAACTAAGTTGGGCATTAAATAAGGGTAATATTGGTGTTTAATGTAATTGTATGAATAAGAATTTTGCTTGCAAGTAAATGAAAACAAATGTTGAATTAGCCTTCTTCTTTTTTCAATAATTTTGTTCTTTGCCATGTGGCAGCAACCATGGTCTTGGGGGTTGTAGGGGAGTGTCCCTGTCTCTGAAGTTTGCTGCAGTTTTCAAAATTATTAGTAGAACTACTATTGCTGATGTATATTGATGAAAGTGGTGAAGTATCTTGTGATATATAAAATTTTCTTCTGAATTCACTTTGGTGTTAAGCTTATGGTTGGTTTTGGGAGATGTCACTTGTACGTAGTAAGGTGGGTTGGGGAGCTTTGTTCCCGAGCTGTTAGTTTTGGGGTTCATCCCAGAATTCTTCTATTTGTTTCTTGGGTTTTCTTCTTTTTAGTTTAGTGAATTGCTTATCCTCTTGTAATTTTCATCTTTCATCCTTAGATGTTTTCCTCTATTTAGAAAATGATATCACATTTCTGTGATGATGTTTTTTTGGTATGCAAGTGGGGTCTTAGCTTTAAGCTCATTCAGGTGATGAGCTTTTGTTATCTTTTATGTGTAGATTATAATCATTAATGTCCATACCTTAAGAGTATTAATTTCTTAGCATTGAAGTGTGGAGAATGATGCTTTTTGCAATTGGAAACATGATACATAACATGATTTTATAGATGGGAATTATTTATGAAATTCCATGCTTAGTGAACTTTAGTTTGACATGGACCACAAGTGGCATTGGAGATGATATGGAACTTAAACCCTTATTTTGTTATATTAATAAATGGAAGAATTTGGTCAATTGTTACCTAGGATGTAAGTGTTTCAGTTTTCTATCTTCCATTAGCAGAAGTAGAAAAGATGTTTCAGTGGTGTAAATATGGGCTTTTGTAAGTTAATATAATGTGAACCAATGGAAGTTCTGTCATAAGTAGAAGTAGGTGCAGATAGAACTTCTATTTGGGGTTTTAAATTTCACTGTTTAGGGAAGGAACTCTCTTTTGGATTTCTTAGATTCTATGAAGTTTCATGTGTCAAGGAACTAATTCAACCTAAACGCAAAAGCTTTGGGAGAAGGCCAAGGATGATTTTATTAATGTCTGTACCACATCCTCTCACATGAAAGCTCTTTGGGTTTGAAGCATAGACAGACAAAGCAGACGCCTACCTTACCTTGTGTTGAAATTTAATTTATTGGAGGTGGCAAGGATTGAACTCTGTCAAGAACCGATTCAACCTAAAAGCTTAAGCTAATAGGTGAAGGCCCATGAATAGATTTATATCTAACACTCCCCCGCACGCGAAAGCCCTTTGGGCTTGAAGCGTGAACAAAGCACAGACCCATTTATACCATGTGCTGAAATTTCAATTTAATTGAGAAAGTGGGGGCAGAAGGATTCGATCTCCTGACCGTTTGGTCAAAGAGGCTCTGATACCATGTCAAGAACTGATTCAACCTAAAAGCTTAAGCTAATAGGTGAAGACCCATGAATAGATTTATATCTAACAAACTCCTATAATAAACTTAAGCTATTAGGAGAAGGCTTGAGAATGGTTTTCTTAATATCTTTAACACAATGAATTTGCACTTTTTGTTTCCTTGGAACCCCTACATGCTGCCTGTCGTATATTTATAGTGTGCTAGGGTATTACCTTCCTTGCATCTTCCTTTAATATCTTTTTACTCCCATGAAAAGAAATTTATGTCATAAGTAAAATAGTAGAACTGTTTACATATTTATATCCAGTTATTTTTACGTAACTTCACCTTCATGATGTAATATGTTAATGTTTTGTTACCATGTGGTGGATTTCAGTTATGGCCACATATTCTGATGTTTATTTGTTTTTGTATGTCACATGCTTGTAACTCCATTCTCCTTATAAATCTGATTATTACCGACTATTTTCTTTTCTTCTCCTATTTCAGTTTAATTTCATTTTGTTTTGCAGCTGTTACGCAGACATCGAAGGGTAAATGTGAACCAGGGTGCCCTTGGTCAGGAAGAGGTAAAATTCTGTATTTGATGAATGCATCAATTAGCAACTACGACACTTTTGTAGGATGTCTGTCATCAATTTATCAAAATAAAAACAAAAGGATGCCTGCCAAACATAGAGTGAATATGGTATTATGCATCTGAAAGTAGGTCAAACTAGATGCTTTTAAGATATGTTAAAGATAATTGTGATAATTGTATGGCGCCAGAAATTAACTGTCGAAAATATTCTGATCTGTTGCGTTCTTAAACTGCCAGGCAAATAATTTACGAGTTATGCTTTTGGGAATGGTTGATGATCCACGTGTTGTGCTCATCAAGCTTGCAGATCGTCTTCACAACATGAGAACCATGTACCAGCTCTGAGCTTTCTCAATTATTGGTCTTTATGCCTAATTAATTGTGGTTTTCTTTTATTTTATTTTTCTTTTCTCCCTTCACTTTGGACCTATTATTCTTCCCAGTTCAAGAAAATCTTCTCTTAAACCCTGGAGCATTTCTTGATCCTTTATGGACGTTAGAATATTAGCTGTAAATACTGTAGTTATTATAGCATATGTTTAGGCTTGTAATTAGCTTATGATTAGGCCTGTTATTGCTGTACAGTTAGTATAAATAATAGATGTGAGAAGCTAGTCTCACAACCTTTCCACTATTCTCACATGGTATCAGAGCAATTTTAGTGAGAAAAACCTCCCCATTCCCGCTGTGAATTTTTTCCAGCGGCGTTTTTTCCTCTCCCTGCTGTGTTCATACTCCAGCAGTGTTCTAAAACTAGGGTTTAGTGGCTGTGTTTCTATCCAGTCACCCTAGGACTCGATAATCCCAATTCTGACCCCGCAGTAAACCTCCGTACCCTCCGACCGGCCATTCCCCGGAGACCCGCCGTCAGCCGCCGCCACATGCGCCACTCAACTCTCTGCGCGTGAAACCCACGCGCCGCAAGTTTCTTCCGCGCGTGGAGGCGCGTGTCTGCTCCGATCGCCGTGAAACTTTCCAGATCTGTCCTCCGGCGTATTTCCGACCTGTTCCTGCCCTTGCTTTGGTGTTTTCTGACCTATACAGCATCATAACAGTTCTGCTCCTCTTTGTTAATGGTTAGTAACATCCAAATGGCCTCTTCAGCTAAGGAAACTTCTGGTCACCACTCATTCCTTACTTTTTCTTCTACTCCAACTATCTGTGCTGAGAAATTAACTGGTTCTGGCAACTATATGACTTGGTCAGCCTCTGTGGAGTTGTGGTTTTTAGGTCAGGGCCATGAGGAACACTTAATCAAACAAATTAAAGACATCCCTGAAAAAGATCAGCCTAAGTGGAAGCAGGCTGATGCTTATCTTTGTAATGTTCTTTGGCAATCTATTGATCGGGTTCTTGTTGGCCAATATCGACCGTATCGTACCTATTATGAGGTTTGGCAGAAGGCCAAGAAACTCTACTCAAACGATATAAATCGTTTGTATAATGTTGTCTCTCAGATGAAAACTCTTAAGAAACAGGATCTGGATATGCAAACTTATCTGGGGCAGATCGAGACTCTTCAACAGGAATTTAATGAGATGATGCCATTCTCAACTGATGTCGCTCAACAAGAGGCACATCGTGGCAAATTCTTTATGGTCCTTGCACTTGCTGGTTTGCCTTCTGAATTGGATTCAGTCCGTAATCAAATTCTGGCCAACCCTGGGGTTCCTACTATGGACACGATATTTGAGCAGTTGATCCGTATTTCAGCACCTACAGGTACCTCTGTTTCGACTACCTCAGCTGATTCTACTATTCTAGCCTCTCAAGTGAACCATCGAGAGGATGGTAAGGGCGGCCGTGGTGATCAGCGAGCTCGAAATAGAGATCGCCCCCGATGTACTCACTGCAATAAAATTGGCCATACAGTGGATCGCTGTTTTCTCCTTCATGGTCGACCTTCTAAGGTTGCTAATGTTGCACAGTATGGTTCCTCTTCTGGCACTGTATCCGTCTCTGCTGCTGATTACAATGAGTTCTTCAGATTCCAAGACAACCAACGGTCCACCTCCATTGTCTCTATTGCTCAGCCTGGTAATCCTATTGCATGCATCTCTCAGTCCTCCTCTCTTGGACCTTGGGTTCTTAATTCTGGTGCTTCTGATCACTTGTCTGGTAACAAGAATTTATTTTCTCATATCACTTATTCTAATTCATTATCCACTGTTACCTTAGCTGATGGATCACACACTATAGTCAGAGGCATTGGTCAGGCCACACCCTTGCCCTCCCTATCTTTAAATTCTGTTCTCTTTGTACCTGGGTGTCCATTTAATTTGATTTCTGTTAGCAAATTAACTCAAACCCTCCCTTATTCTGTTACCTTTGTTGCTCATTCGGTTATTGTACAGGAGCGGAACACTGGGAGGATGATTGGAGTCGGACATGAGTCCCGTGGGCTATACTACCTCGCCCCACCACCATCTCCTGTGGCTTGTATTGCTGCTGATTCTCCTGAACTTTTTCATCGCCGTTTGGGACATCCTAGCTTACAGAAACTACAGAAGATGGTGCCGAGTCTCTCTAGTGTCTCTTCTTTAGAATGTGAGTCTTGTCAGTTAGGCAAACATGTTCGTAGTTCTTTTCCTAATCGTGTCAATAAACGAGCCGAGTCTCCTTTTTCACTGGTTCATTCTGATGTATGGGATCCTAGTCGTGTCAACTCAACTTTGGGTTTTCAATACTTTGTTACCTTTGTTGATGATTTTTCCCGATGTACTTGGTTATTTTTAATGAAAAATCGTTCAGAACTTTTCTCTATTTTCCAAACCTTTTGCTCAGAAATTAAAACTCAATTTGGAATCACCATTCGCACCTTCCGGAGTGATAATGCCCGAGAATATTTTTCTGCTCCATTTCAATCTTTTATGACTTCTCAGGGCATTCTCCATCACTCTTCTTGTGCTCATATTCTTCAACAAAATGGGGTGGCTGAGCGGAAAAATAGACATTTGATTGAGACTGCCCGTACTCTCCTTATTCATAATAATGTTCCGCTGCGTTTTTGGGGAGATGCGGTTATCACTGCATGTTATTTGATTAATCGCATGCCATCCTCTTTTACAAAATCAGGTGCCTCATTCTCTTTTGTTTCCCAATCAGCCACTCTACTCTCTTTCTCTTCGTGTCTTTGGTTGCACATGTTTTGTTCATGATCTCACTCCAGGTAAAGATAAGTTACATGCAAAATCTCTCAAATGTGTCTTTTTGGGTTATTTCCGTTTGCAAAAAGGTTACCGTTGTTTCTCTCCTAAACTCAAACGATATCTTGTTTCCCCGGATGTCACCTTCTTTGAGACAACCCCTTTCTTTCCTTCTTTAGGGCATCCTGATTGTTCTACTGTTACTCAGGATCTCCCCATTTCTTGCACTAGTCCTCTTCCACAGGTTGTTTCGTCCCATGACTCCACTAGTCCTACAGAGGACTCGGCACCTCCTCTCCTCACCTACCATCGTCGGCCTCGACCTGACCCTGTTGAGGACCCTACCATTGTGCCACCTGTCACTGGGCCTGTTGAGTACCCACCCATCGTGCCACCCGTCCTTGAGCCTGTTGACAATCCTCCCACCAATGACCTCCCTGCTCCTGCCCCATTGGATTCATCTCTTGCTCCAGTCACTTCTCAGGTTCCGATCTTTGACTTGGACCGATCTATTGTTGACCGCAAAGGTATTCGTTCTACTCTCAATCCTTATCCCATTTATAATTTTGTGAGCTATCACCGTTTGTCTCCACAATATTCTGCTTTTGTGTCGTCTTTGTCTCCTGTTTCTATTCCTAAAAATGTAGGTGAAGCACTTTCTGACCCAGGCTGGCATAAGGCAATGATTGATGAGATGACTGCTTTAGACTCTAATAGCACTTGGGATTTGGTGCCTCTACCACGTGGTAAATCCACTGTTGGTTGTCGTTGGGTCTATACAGTCAAAGTTGGCCCTGATGGCCAAATAGATCGTTTGAAAGCCCGGTTGGTTGCCAAGGGATACACCCAGATCTACGGACTTGATTATGGTGATACCTTCTCTCCAGTTGCCAAGATGGCATATGTTCGCCTCTTTCTCTCTATGGCTGCCATTCACCACTGGCCCCTTTATCAATTGGATATTAAAAATGCCTTTCTACATGGCGAATTGCAAGAGGAAGTTTATATGGAGCAACCTCCTGGATTTGTTGCTCAGGGGGAGTCTAGATTGGTGTGTCGACTTCGCCGATCTCTCTATGGACTTAAACAATCTCCACGGGCTTGGTTTGGGAGATTTAGTTCAGTTGTCCTACAGTTTGGTATGACTCGGAGTGAGGCTGATCAATCAGTCTTTTACTTTCACTCATCCCCTAATCGATGCATGTACTTGATTGTCTATGTGGATGACATTGTGATTACAGGGAATGATCAAGAAGGCATACAAAAACTCGAGCAACATCTATTTCAGCACTTTCAGACAAAAGATTTGGGCAAACTCAAGTATTTTCTGGGAATAGAAGTTGCTCAATCCCGAAAGGGTGTTACCATCTCACAGCGAAAATATGCCTTGGATATATTGAAAGAAACAGGTATGTCAAACTGCAAACCTGTGGAGACTCCAATGGATCCAAATGTCAAGCTCCTACCTGATCAGGGGGAGCCCTTATCAGATCCCAGTAGATATCGGAGACTTGTTGGGAAACTCAACTACCTTACAGTGACACGTCCTGATATTGCATTCCCTATGAGTGTACTTAGTCAATTTCTAAGTGCTCCGTGTGACAGTCATTGGGATGCAGTAGTTCGTATTTTAAAATACATCAAGAAGGCACCAGGTAAAGGCCTATTGTATGAAAGTAGGGGACATACTCAGGTGGTTGGATATTCAGATGCTGACTGGGCAGGCTGTCCATACGATAGACGCTCAACCACTGGATATTGTGTATTTGTTGGGGGCAATCTAGTGTCATGGAAGAGCAAGAAACAATCAGTTGTTGCTCTATCCACGGCTGAGGCAGAATACCGAGCCATGGCTAAAGCAACCTGTGAGCTCATATGGCTGAAATAGTTACTTCAGAAGTTAAAATTCATGAAGATTCAACAGATGAAACTAATATGCGATAACCAAGCAGCTCTCCACATTGCCTCCAATCCAGTCTTCCATGAAAGGACCAAACATATAGAGATTGACTGTCACTTTGTTAGACAGAAAATACTTTCAGGGGATATTGCTACTAGTTTTGTTAGATCAAATGACCAGCTAGCAGACATATTCACTAAGTCTCTCGGAGGCCCTCGGGTTAACTACATTTGTAACAAGCTTGGAACATATAATATGTATGCTCCAGCTTGAGGGGGAGTGTTAGAATATTAGCTGTAAATACTGTAGTTATTATAGCATATGTTTAGGCTTGTAATTAGCTTATGATTAGGCCCATGATTAGGCCCGTTATTGCTTTACAGTTAGTATAAATAATAGATTGAGAAGCCAGTCTCACAACCTTTCCACTATTCTCACAATGGATATTAGTTGTGAAAGCCTACTTCCTAGCTGCAAAGCTATTTTAATCTAAACCTCTTAAGTAACAAAATGCTTACTGACTATCTCTCTTTTCACAGTTATGCTCTGCCATTGCAAAAGGCTCAAGCTGTTGCGGAGGAGACCTTAATTATTTGGTGCTCTCTTGCTTCTAGATTGGGTCTGTGGGCATTGAAAGCTGAACTGGAAGATCTATGTTTTGCTGTTCTTCAGGTGTGCCAGTAGTTTCTTCTCTGTTTCTTTCAATTGGAGATTCAGAAATCATATTCATGTGCATGATGTGAGAGAAATACTCAATTAGCAATCTCTCCTTTCACTATTGATTTTACTAGACTTAGTTGTAATACTTTATGGATTTGTGGAACTGTTAAAGTTGGAAGTTTTGGAGCATGGATATGGGCAGACAACATGTAAAATCATACAAATGAACATAGAGACATGAAAGAATTGAATAATTTGAGCTTGCAATGCCACCAATAATCCTAAAGGAGTTGAAACATTCTATTTGTTATAGTTCCAAAAAAGAAAAATCTTTGTTAAAATATTTTAATCCATTTGATACTTTGCCTTCGTATGATATTACTAAGTAAAGTTAAAAGAGGTTTTTATGTAGGCTCCATTTGAATGTAAGAATTGCGATAGAAGTCTAAATCGTAGTTTAATTCCAAATCTAAGGGAATTAGAATAAGTTTAGAATTATATTTCTAATGTTTGTCTAAACAAGAAACTGAATTTTATAATTCACAACTAAATTCCAATTCCATTGTTTAAATGTATCCTCTTTATTTTGAAAAAAAAAAAAAATCTGTTATATATTCATAGCAATAGTATTAAATAGAAGTCCAAATTTCCATTTGCCTCCATTTTTAAGTCTAAATATTATCTTTACTATATATTGATAGCAATAGTATTATCCTGAAGGAGATGTGGGGGTTGGGGCGGGGGGGGTGGGGTTTGCATGAGTTTGAAACCCCGGTTGAGCTGATTGCTTGATTTGTAAGCATAGGGGGTAAATTGCACATGGCCCAAAGTTGAAGTGGGTTCTGTGCAATTTACCCTTTAAGTTTTGTACAGAGAAACTCGTACCCAGTCCCAGAAAGCAAACAACAGCACCAAAAAAAAGAACACTTAAATCTGAATTTCTGTGGATGAAGAGATAGAGTATGCTTTCTGAATGATTTAGAGAAAGAACAAATGAGCAGAAACACAAAGAGAGTTGATTTCTGTATTTCCTGGAACTCAGTGGCTGTAGCTGCTTGCTGGACTTGGTGGTCAGAGTTTTTGTGTTGGGTAAGGTTTGGAGCTCTCGGAGAAGATGAGAAGCAGATTGTGTTTATAAATGTGTGTAAAAATCTGAGAATAATTTCTCTCTTGCTACTATTGACAACCAGACTTTACATATATAGGAATTGATGACAGCAATCAATTCCTAATTATAAGCAATAGCCTAATCTAAGGGATTCTATTTACATTAATTATCCCTAGTCAGCTATCCTAATAAATACAATTAACTACAGCTGATTAAATACAATAAATCCAGCTGATTGAAAACAATTAGCTATCCCTTAATTTCCTCCCTTAATATCCGGGATTTCCAACACTCCCCCTCAAGCTGAGGCATAGATATTAATCATGCCTAGCTTGCTTGTTAATTCTTCAACCCGTGGTCTAGGAAGGCTCTTGGTAAGAAGATCAGCTACCTGCTGCTTTGTGGGCAGATATATTAGACTAATAAACCCATTATCAACCTTTTCTTTAATGAAGTGTCTGTCAATCTCTACATGCTTAGTTTTGTCATGATGGACTGGACTGTGGGCTATGTTGACAGCTGCTTGGTTGTCACAATATAAGGTTATGGGTAGAGGTATAGGAACCCAAAGTTCCTTTAGTATTCTTTTTAGCCAAATACCCTCGCAAACCCCATGTGCTAAGGCCCGAAACTCTGCCTCTGCAGTACTTCTGGCTACAACAGCCTGCTTTTTACTTCTCCATGTCACTAGATTTCCCCACACATAAGTACAATAACCTGAAGTGGAGCGCCTATCAGTTATTGACCCTGCCCAATCTGCATCAGTGAATATTTCAACATGTTTCTGCCTTCCTTTTCTAAAATACAGTCCCTTTCCTGGAGTGCTCTTTAAGTACCTCAAAATTCTGTACACTGCATCCATGTGGCCTTCCTTAGGAGAATGCATGAATTGGCTCACCACACTTACTGCAAATGCAATGTCAGGCTGTGTGTGTGCAAGGTATATGAGTTTTCCCACAAGCCGTTGATACGTCCCTTTATCAGCATCTCGGCCATCCTATTCTCCCCCTAACTTCTTATTAGGTTCCATAGGGGTGTCAGCTGGTTTACAGCCCATCATTCCAGTTTCTTGCAATAAGTCCAGCACATATTTTTGTTGGAATCCCGGAAGTTATGGGATTGAATCAGTATTGACAATCAAGGAGAATGATTGACTTTCCATATATAGTTCATTTAATAGGATAGTTGTAAATCCCTTAGATTAAGCTGTATTTATTTGTAATTTCCTAGATTAGATTATTTCTGATTTTGAGGGATTGATTGGTTGTATCAAATCCCTATAAATTCACAGCTCCTTCACCATTTAGGTAAGGAAGCCAATACAGAATTTCTACATGGTATCAGAGCTCCGATCCATGAACATGGAGAATTCTGAAAAAACAACCTCTGAAGTTGTATCCTCCATGGCAAACCCTTCGGTGAGTGAGAGTTCCTCCCTTATGAGCTTCTCACTTATCATCACCAACCACAAGTTAGATGGTAAAAATTTCCTCCACTGGTCTCAATCTGTTCTTATGGTGATTAGAGGCCGTGGAAAAATGGGCTACCTCACTGGAGAAGCCAGCAAGCCCAAAATTGATGATCCCACTTATGCAATGTGGGAACTCAACAATTCCATTGTGATGTCATGGCTCATCAATTCGATGGAGCCTCACATCAGCAGAACCTACCTTCTTTTCAAGACAGCAAAAGCCATATGGGATGCTGTCAAGGAAAACTACTCTGATCTAGAGAATGCCTCCCAAGTTTTTGAGATCAAGATTAAACTCAAAGACACTCGGCAGGGCAACCTTGATGTCACCAGCTACTATAACTCTCTAAAGGTATTATGGCAGGAGCTGGATCTGTTTTATGAAGCAGATTGGGGAGATGTTGATGATCACATCAAGTTCAAAGCTCACCTTGATAAGGAACGCTTGTATGAGTTCCTAGCAGGTCTGCATAAGGATTTGGATGAGGTTCGTGGCAGAATCTTAGGGAGAAGACCTCTGCCTGCCATTGGAGAGGCATTTGCTGAGGTTAGGCGTGAAGAAAACAGAAGAAGGGTGATGTTAGGAGACAAGGATCCTAAAACTGGCCAAATAGAGGGTTCTGCCCTTTACACCAGAGGTTTTTCAGAGTCTAAATTCAAGATAGACAATGAAAACAAACAGAAAAAATATGGAGAAAGACCTGTATGCAGCCACTGCAAGAAGACTGGACATACCCGAGACACTTGTTTCCAACTCCATGGTGTTCCACCAGGTTGGAAGCCAAGGAACAAGAGAGAAGGGAAAGCTCATCAAGTTACCTATGAAGAATCCAGTGGAGAGGATGTTGCTAATGTTCAGTTAACAAAGTCGCAGTTGGAGGTTCTACACCAGATCCTTGGCCATTCCTCATCTCCTATGTGCACCTTAGCTCTAAAAGGTACTGCTAATTCTGTTTCTACCCCTGACCTAGAACAATCAGCTCCTTGGATATTTGATTCAGGAGCCTCAGATCATATGACAGGTAACTCATCTCTATTTTCTGCTTATACCCCTTGCAAACATGATTTTCGGGTAAGAGTAGCAGATGGTACCAGATCCCCTGTTGCTGGTTTTGGGACAATTAAATTGACTGATAATCTTGTCCTCAAATCTGTTCTCCATGTCCCAAACCTGTCTTGTAACCTAATATCCATTAGCAAACTGACTAGGGATACTAAATGCTGTGTTAATTTCACCTCTAATTGCTGTGTTATACAGGAGCAGATCTCAGGGAAGATGATTGGCAGTGCTAGTATGGCTGATGGACTCTACTTTTGGAACAAGCATGCTTCTTTGAATAAACAAGCATTCACTGTCAATGTGTCCAATGTCTCTAATTCTAGTCAAATTATGATGTGGCATCGTAGGTTAGGTCACCCCAACTTCTTGTATCTCAAAAGTTTGTTTCCAAACTTATTTATTAATGAGAATCCTAGTTCTTTCTCTTGTGAGATTTGTCAATTAGCAAAAAATACCCGAGCATCCTATGCTGCAAAACCCTACATTGCTTCTCGCCCATTTGCACTCATTCATAGTGATATTTGGGGAGCCTCCCGAGTTAAAAATATTTCAGGTGCTAGGTGGTTTATCACCTTTATAGATGATCACACACGGGTATGCTGGGTATATCTCCTAAGGGAAAAATCTGAAGCCTCTAACACCTTCAAAAACTTCCACTCTATGGTCCAAAATCAGTTCCACACCAATATTCAAACCTTAAGGACTGATAATGGTAGGGAGTATTTTAATTCTGTTTTAGGGGAATATCTTACATCCCATGGTATAATTCATGAGAGTTCTTGTGCCCATACCCTCTAACAAAATGGGATTTCTGAGAGAAAAAACCGCCACCTCCTAGAAGTCACTAGGTCCCTTATGTTTACCATGAATGTACCAAACTATCTATAGGGAGAGGCAGTTTTAACTGCAGCCTATCTCATAAACCGAATGCCATCCAAAGTTCTTAACCTTCATACACCACTCTCGGTTTTCCAAAAGAACTTTCCTCACTATAGGTTTTCCTCTCTAACTCCAAAAATATTTGGGTGTAAGGCCTTTGTTCACTCTCATTTTCCCGGACTGTCTAAACTTGATCCTAGGGCACATAGGTGTGTGTTTGTTGGGTACTCACCTACTCAAAAGGGATATAAATGCTATTCTCCCACTCTCAAACGCCTATTTGTGTCCAAAGATGTCTCCTTTTTTGAAACTGACCCTTACTTTCCCCCCTCTCAACTTCAGGGGGATAATATAGGTGAAGTTGAGTGTAGGGAAATCAATTTTGAACCTGAATCTACACCTACTGATCCTGTACAGACAGAACTGAAATCTGGACCTATAACCCTGCATTCTGACCCTACACCCTTACCTATCTCATACCCAAGTGTGGATCCCATGCCTCCTAAAAATAGTCAACCAGAACCTGAACCTGTGACAATACCAGAAACTGAACAACCAAAAATTCTTGTTTATTCAAGAAGGAATCCTTCTTCAAAGGGAGATAAGTTAGACAAACAGCAAGGCCAAGAATCTGAGCCAAATATCTGCTCCAGCAGCACTAAGAGTCCTGCCAAACCAGCTCAGAACCATACAGAGCCACAGCAGAACCTTGAAGACTTCCCAATTGCCATTAGAAAAGGGGTAAGAACATGTACAAAACATCCTATCTCTAAATTTGTTTCATTGGAAAATTTATCCCCTGGATTTCGTGCCTTTTCTGCTCATCTTTCCAAAACAGAAATTCCTAAAAATATAGATGAGGCCCTTTCCAAACCAGAATGGAAGAAAGCTGTCTTAGAGGAGATGAATGCCCTTGAAAAAAATGGCACATGGGAGCTCAAGAACCTACCTACGGGGAAGAAAACAGTTGGCTGTAAATGGGTGTTCACCATTAAATACAAAAGTGATGGAAGCATAGACAGGTACAAAGCAAGGCTGGTTGCTAAGGGTTTTACTCAAACCTATGGGATAGACTATCAAGAAACGTTTGCACCTGTGGCCAAACTGAACACAATAAGAGTTCTGTTGTCCTTGGCTGCAAATTCAGATTGGCCACTCCACCAACTAGATGTGAAGAATGCCTTTCTCAATGGAAGGCTAAATGAAGAAGTTTACATGGACATACCACCTGGTTTTGAGGGGCAGAAAGGAAAGGTGTGCAGATTAAAAAGGGCTCTCTATGGGCTGAAACAGTCTCCTAGAGCATGGTTCGAAAGGCTGACCCAAGTTGTGAAGAAAAGAGGGTACAATCAGGGCCAAACAGATCACACTATGTTTTTCAGACACTCAATAGACGGCAAAATCACCATCCTCATTGTCTATGTGGATGACATGGTTATAACCGGTAATGATTTAGGAGAAATTCAACTCTTGAAGAGATATCTCAGCACAGCATTTGAGCTAAAAGACCTAGGACCCCTAAAATATTTCCTAGGAATGGAGGTAGCTCGAAGTCACACCGGTATTTCCATATCACAGAAAAAATATGTGCTGGATCTGTTACAAGAAACTGGTATGTTGGGCTGTAAACCAGCTGATACACCTATGGAGCCTAATAAAAAACTAGGTGATGAAGATGTAGGCAGTGACATAGACAAGGGAAGGTACCAGGGCCTTGTTGGTAGATTAATTTACCTCTCTCACACAAGGCCAGATATTGCATTCCCTGTAAGTGTAGTGAGCCAATTCATGCACTCTCCTAAAGAAGGGCACTTGGAGGCAGTCTACAGAATTTTGAGATATTTGAAAGGGACTCCTGGAAAGGGTCTATTTTTTAGAAGGGGAGGTCCAAGATGTGTTGAAATCTTCACTGATGCAGATTGGGCAGGTTCTGTCATTGATAGGCGCTCAACCTCAGGGTATTGCACTTACATGTGGGGCAACCTTGTAACTTGGAGAAGCAAGAAACAATCTGTGGTTGCTCGAAGTACTGGTGAGGCTGAATATAGGGCCTTGGCTCATGGTGTATGTGAAGGTATTTGGCTAAAACGCATGTTAAGAGAGCTTCGGGTTCCTAGTTATATGCCTATAAAGCTCTACTGTGACAACAAAGCTGCTGTGAGTATTGCTCACAATCCTGTCCATCATGATAGAACTAAGCATGTGGAGATAGACAGACACTTCATCAAAGAAAAGATAGACAATGGTACTATTAATCTACGGTACCTGCCCACAGCACAACAAGTTGCAGATGTGCTTACCAAGAGTCTTCCTAAGCCTCGGTTTAATGCACTAACAAGCAAGCTGGGCATGATTAATATCTATGCCTCAGCTTGAGGGGGAGTGTTGGAATCCCGGAAGTTATGGGATTGAATCAGGATTGACAATCAAGGAGAATGATTGACTTTCCATATATAGCTCATTTAATAGGATAGCTGTAAATCCCTTAGATTAAGCTGTATTTATTTGTAATTTCCTAGATTAGGCTATTTCTGATTTTGAGGGATTGATTGGTTGTATCAAATCCCTATAAATTCACAGCTCCTTCACCATTTAGGTAAGGAAGCCAATATAGAATTTCTACAATTTTCGCTGTGAGATTGAAATGCCAGTATGGTTCCTTGCTACCTCCATCCCTAGGAAGTATTTTAGAGGTCCTAGGTCTTTAAGCTCAAATATCTTGCTGAGATAATTCTTTAATGAACTGATTTCAGCTAGATCATTCCCTGTTATAATCATATCATCCACATACACAATGAGGATAGTAATCTTACCTCCTAATGAGTGCTTAAAGAACATGGTGTGATCGGTTTGAGCTTGGCAGTACCCTCTATTCTTCACAACCCTCACAAGTTTCTCAAACCATGCTCTTGGGGATTGTTTCAGCCCATAAAGAGCCTTTTTCAATCTGCACACCTTCCCTTTTGGTCCCTCAAACCCGGGAGGTATATTCATGTAGACTTCCTCATTCAGCACTCCATTAAGAAATGCATTCTTCACATCTAGCTGATGGAGAGGCCAGTCTAAGTTTGCTGCCAATGAAAGCAGCACCCTCACTGTGTTGAGTTTTGCTACAGGTGCAAATGTCTCCTGGTAGTCAATGCCATAGGTTTGAGTGAATCCCCTTGCAACCAGTCTAGCTTTATACCTGTCTATGCTGCCATCACCTTTATATTTAATAGTAAACAGCCATTTACATCCAACTGTCTTCTTACCAATAGGTAGGTCCCTGAATTCCCAAGTGCCATTTTTCTCAAGTGCCCTCATCTCTTCCAAAACAGCATGCTTCCATTCAGGTTTAGTGACTGCTTCATATATGTTTTTAGGAATTGCTGTCTTAGAGAGGTCAGTGGTGAAAGCATGAATACTAGGAGATAGCTGTTCATATGACACAAATTTGGAAATAGGGTGTTTTGTACATGCCCTTACCCCTTTTCTGATTGCAATTGGAAAGTCTCCCAAGTTTTGGGCAATTCGGTCAGCTGCTGCATGGCTGGTTGAGTTTCTGTCGGTTGCTGTATGGGGCATTCAGTACTTTGAGTGTTATTAGAGCACACTCTAGGTTCAGATGATTGCCCTTGCTGTATGTCAGATTTGTCACCCTTTGAAGATGTATTCCTCCTGGAATAAACAAGCAATTCTGGAGGGTCTTTAGGGTTTTCTGTTTCTGTGGTGACTGGTTCAGGTTCAGTCAAGATGGTTTCAGGGATAGACAAAGGAGTTTCGGGAATAGGTAGAGAAGTAGGAGTGGTTGCGGAAATTATGGAGGGTTGAGCAGGTCCTATTTCAACTTGCTGAATAGGTCCTGTTTCAGATGATGGAATGGTCTGCTGTTCAAGCTCTAAGATGGTTTCTCTGCACATATCTTCGCCTATATGCTCCCCTTGAAGATGTGTGGGGGGAAAGTATGGTTCTGTTTCAAAGAAGGTGACATCCTTAGATACAAAAAACTGTTTGAGAGGAGGTGAATAACACTTATACCCTTTTTGAGTGGGTGAATAACCTACAAACACACATTTGTGTGCCCTAGGATCAAGTTTGGATTGCCCAGGAAATTGGAAGTAAACAAAGACCTTACAACCGAAAGTCTTAGGGGAGAGAGATGTAGGACTGAAGTAGGGAAAGGACTGTTGAAGGACTAAAATAGGGGTTTGAAAGGCCAGAACTTTAGAAGGCATCCGATTAATGAGATGAGCTGCTGTTAGAACAGCCTCTCCCCATAGATATCTGGGAACATGCATAGTGAACATGAGGGATCTAGCCACTTCTAAGAGATGACAGTTTTTTCTCTCGGATATACCATTCTGTTGGGGGGTGTGTTGGCACAAGAACTTTGGTGAATTATACCCTGAGAATTAAGGTATTCTCCTAGGATAGAGTTAAAGTATTCCTTTCCATTATCGGTGCGAAAAATCTGAATGGTGGCTTTGAACTGATTTTGGACCATAGAATGAAAAATTTTGAAGGTTTGGGAGGCTTCAGATTTTTCTTTTAGGAGGTATACCCAACAAATTCTGGTATGGTCATCAATAAATGTAATGAACCATCTAGCCCCGGAAGTACTTTTCACTCTAGAGGGTCCCTAAACCTCACTATGAATAAGGGTGTTATAGAGTGTAAATATGGAAAGATTCTAGATAGCTGTTACAGGATGTAAATATGGTAATATAGCTTAATTATAGGAAGCGTAATTATAGGAATTAGATAGCTTGATTATAGGGGCTAGCCTATGTATATATATGATGGTCCTATGAATGAAATACTCACTTTTTACCAGAAATAACATGGTATCAGAGCTTGGTACAATTTGTCCAAGCTTCTATTAGGGTTTGTGAGAATTTGTGAGGGTGAGTCTAGGGCACCCATATACGGTGCTTGTTTTGCCTCACCGCCCCATTAGGACTGTTCAGAAGCCACCGGCCGGCCGACCCAGAGAGTCCGGCAGCCATCGGCGGCGCGTGTCACATCCACGCGCAGGCCAACGCTTCTGCCCTGCGACCCACGCGCCGGAGCGTGAAGGAGCGTGCGGCATCTTCTTCTCCTCCGATCTGTCTCGCCGGCGTTCTCGTCCCATTTCCGGTGTATCTGCGGTGTTTTTCGTCTCGTTTCCGGCGTCATCCTTTGGTTTGGTCACTATTCCTCTCCCATTTTGTTCACTGTTTTGCTGTTTGGGAATTCTGTCTTTTGGGAATTCTGTTTGGGTTTATTTGGCTTCTGTTCTCATTCTGTTTTGAGCATTCTGGTACTGGCTGTGGGGATATTCTGGTTTGGTTTTGATATTCCATTGTGGTGATTTGACATTCTGGTTTAGTTTGCTATTCCGCTGTTTCTGTATTGCTTCGGCTGTTTGGGTGGTTTTGCTTGGTTTCTTTGTGTCTTGCTTCATCTATGACAGAAAATAAATCTACAGTCATGGCTGAGGTAGTTCCGGTTATGACAAAAATCACTGAGCATAAACTCAAAGGCTCCAACTACTTAGACTGAAGTAAAACTGTTCAGGTGTACTTACGAAGCATTGAGAAGGACAATCATCTTACCTCTGATCCTCCTACGGATGATACCAAAAAAGCATGGCTGCGGGATGATGCAAGACTGTGACCATGCTTCTTCATCTCATGTGACTATAGCTGATGGGTCTACCCCTAATGTCCTTGGTTCTGGCACTATTAACCTCACACCATCTATTTCTTTGCCCTCAGTGTTGAGTGTACCTAATTTTTCATTTAATCTGATTTCCGTTAGTAAACTCACTCGTAGCTTGAACTGTAGTGTCTCATTCTTTCCTGATTATTGTCTTTTTCAGGATCTTACGACGAAACAGATTATTGGTAAAGGACATGAATCCAGAGGCCTCTATGTACTGGATATTCAGGTGCCGAGATCCTTAGCGTGTTCTAGTTCCTTGTCTCCATTTGAGGTGCATTGTCGTTTGGGTCATCCGTCTCTTCAAGCGCTCAAGCAGCTTTATCCTCAGTTTTGTCATTTATCGTCTTTGCATTGTGAGTCGTGTCAGTTTGCCAAACATCATCGTGTTTCCTTAGGGTCTAGAGTCAATAAACGAGCTGCGTCTCCATTTGAGTTAGTCCATTCTGATGTTTGGGGTCCTTGTCCAATTTTATCCAAAACTGGTTTTAAGTATTTTGTTACCTTTGTTGATGACTACTCTCGTGTTACATGGTTATATTTAATGAAAAATCGTTCTGAGGTCTTTTCATATTTTTGTGCCTTCTGTGCCGAAATAAAAACACAATTTAATGTTTCAGTTCAAACCCTGAGAAGTGATAATGCTAAGGAGTACCTATCTGCTTCCTTTCAGTCTTATATGCTTCAGCATGGCATTCTTCATCAGTCCTCCTGTGTTGACACACCCGCTCAGGATGGAGTTGCTGAACGAAAGAATCGGCATCTCCTTGAGGTTGCCCGAGCTCTTTTGTTCCAAATGAATGTTCCTAAACCTTTTTGGGCGGATGCTGTCTCTACAACTTGTTTTTTAATTAATCGAATGCCATCTTCGGTTCTCAATGGGGCAATTCCCTATTCTGTTCTTTTTCCATCTAAACTTGTGTTCCCTATTGCCCCCCGCATGTTTGGCAGTACCTGCTTTGTTCGCGATACCCGGCCCCAAGTCACTAAGTTAGACCCTAAGTCCCTTAAATGTGTCTTCCTTGGTTATTCTCGTCTCCAAAAAGGTTATCGGTGTTTCTCTCCCACTCTTCATCGTTACCTTGTCTCTCCCGATGTCACCTTCCAAGAAGACATTCCTTTCTTCTCTCATTCCTCCCCTTCCCATAGTCAGGGGGAGGATGATGATTTGTTGGTTTATACTGTTCCTTGTTCTGCACCCCTACAGATACTCCTGCACCTCCTACAGATACTCATGCACCTCCTCCAGAGTCTACTCGGCCCCCTATTGTCCATGTAAGAGAGCCTTGGAGGGTAGACGATTGATAAGAAATGCTGCTGTGAGAACAGCTTCACCCCAGAAATGTTTGGGAACATGCATTTGGAAGAGTAGAGACCGAGTAACCTCAAGTAAGTGACGGTTCTTTCGTTCAGCTACCCCATTTTGTTGTGGGGTGTTGACACATGATGATTCATGGACAATTCCCTCTTGATCAAAAAAGGAGTTAAGAGTGTGATTGAAATAGTCTCTTGCATTATCTGATCTGAATTTTTTAATGGAGACACCAAACTGATTAGAGACCAGCCTACAGAATTTAGGGAGGACTTGGCTAATTTCTGACTTTTCTTTTAGAAGATATAGCCAAGTCAGTCTAGTACAATCATCAATGAAAGATATAAACCATCTGGCCCCATTAATATTTGGAATTTTAGAAGGTCCCCAAACATCGGTATGGATCAAGGAAAAAGGAGTACTTGAAATTTTATTGATCATTGGGAATGGCACTCTATGGTGCTTTGCAAACTCACAAGACTCACAATGCAAAGTACTAAAATTGACACTCTTAAACAAAGCAGGAAACATCGACTTCATTAAAGAGAAAGGTGGATGGCCAAGTCTACAATGCTCTAGCCACACTTTTTCAACACTACTGTTGGAGACACTATGAGCTGAAGAAGCAAGAGGGGACTGAACTTGAGATAGGGTGAAAACATGTTGCGGGATTTTGGAAGGAAAAAAGCTGTTGGTACTCTCAAGATAATATAGTCCATTCCGCTCCTTAGCATATCCAATCATCTTCCCCGTTCTCCTGTCCTGAAAAACACAGTAAGAAGAATTAAAAATAGCAAGGCAGTCAAGGCTCTTTGTAAGTTGATGGATAGAGAGAAGGTTGGCAGAGATTTTTGGCACATGGAGGACTTTCTTTAAGGGGAAATTGGGAGACAGATCAATATTACCTTCTCCTGTCACCTTAATGGGCTTACCATTGGCCACAAAGATGGATTTAATGTTGGAACAGGGTTTAAAGGTCTTAAAGGAGTGTGAGGAATGGGTCATGTGGTCAGTTGCACCTGAGTCTATGATCCAAGATCCCGGGACTGATTTAGAAGCCTTAAAATTATCAGAAGTTAGACACTTACCTGACTGAGCAAGAGAGCATGAGCTGGATGTCAAAGTTTCAAGGAAAGCTCGCAGCTTTCCAACTTCTTCCTCATTAAGGGACTGAACAGTATCATTCTCAGAGGGATCAGATTGCAGTGCTGTTTCTTTTGCTGTGAAGTTGGCTTGAGTACGATGCTGCTTAATGCGGTTCAAGACCTGCTCCTTGCCATGCAATTTGAAGCAATTATCCCTTGTATGTCTGGGTTTCTTGCAATGGGTACACCACAAATTGTCACGGTTTGGAGCTTTATTGAATTCTGGCCTGGATCCTATTCTTCGGTTCTCCCTCTTTGTAGCAGTGAGGGCTGATTCAGCATTAGAGGTACTATCCATCATGATAGCACGACGCCTTTCCTCTCCTCGGATAATATAGAATGTCTCATTCAGATTTGGTAGAGACTCTTTCCCAAGAATCTGAACCCGAACTTGATCAAGTTCCTCGTTCAAACCAGCCAAGAACTCAAATACTCGATCCCGCTCCCTCTCCTGAAGAAGGGCTTGAGTGTCTTCACTTGAATTCAGTTTCAGTTTTCGGTACAGATCCATCTCCTGCCATAAACTGGTCAACACATTATAATACTCTGTAACAGACAGATTACCTTGTTTGGTATGAGCAATCCGAGTCTTTAACTCATAGACAACAGCCGCATCTTGTGCCTTCGAATAGGTTTTCTTGACCATCTCCCAGATCTGTTTTGATGTTTCAAGAAACATGAAATTCTGAGAAATTTCAAGCTTCATTGAATTTAACAGCCAGGTCATGATGATTGTGTCCTCAACATCCCAGGACTTGAACTTCTCATCGAGACCATTTGGTGGATCTTCAGTAAGGTGATGAAGTTTTTGTTTGCCTTTGAGAGCCAGTGTCACCAATCTTGCCCACTGTAGATAGTTTTTTCCATCTAGTCGGGCAGCAACTCCTAAATTCTGCAGTTCAGTAGTTGCAGAGTTGGTTTTTGGTGGCTCCAAGAGGGTATGTTGTGCTTCAGAAGCAGGGATACTCTTGGAGGCTTCAGACATGTCTGTGGCAGTGAATGGCAATGAAGGCCTTGAGGGATGAATAGCAACTAGGGCTAAAGAAGCAACCTGATTTGAAAAAAGGGGCGATTTTTTGATGGCTATGAAGGCCTAAGTGAGGAATTGCGGAAGAGCAGATTATAGCTCTGATACCATGAACGATTAAGGTTCTATGGAAGAAGTAATTCGAATATATTACTCAGAGGCAATTGCCTGAATATATATACAGAATATACAGCAGCTGTCCTCCTCTAATTAGGTGGACAGATAGCTACAATTAAGGGGGAATATACAGCCTATAATCAAGGAGATTTGCCTAATGAAATAAATGACATAAATGACAGAATATTCCATAAATAGAATCCCTATAAGTTAGGAGAGAATATCTACACTATCTNATTAATCTTGTAAGTAGTATCAAATGCAACCACATCACCAAAGCATTCATAGTCAATTTGACTATGTCCATCACACCAAAACAAATTTTCCAAACAACCTACGCTATCTGTAGTGTGTCTCACAAAAAACTTAGGATCGNACAAATTCATTGGTGTGACTCTCTTAATCCTCAAATCATCTAGTATTATCTTTAACCATAATAACTCACAAATTCCTTGAGCCATAGCTCTGAATTCTGCTTCTGCACTTGATCTTGCCACCACGTCTTGTTTCTTACTCCTCCAAGTTACCAAGTTACCACCAACAAAAGCACAGTACCCTGTAGTGGATCGTCTATTAACTTGAGAACCTCCATAATCAGCATCTGCATATCCTTCTACCAATAATTCTTGATGTGGTTGAATGAGGAGACCTACTCCAGGTGTAGATTTCAAATATTGTAGGATCCTCTGGACTGCTTGCATATGTTCTTTCCCTGGATCATGCATAAATTGACTCACAACACTTACTGCATATGCAATATCTGGTCTAGTGTGTGAAAGATAAATTAACCTCCCAACTAGACGCTGGTATCTTCCTTTTTCTATGGCAGTATCTCCCTCTCTTTCATTCAGACGATGATCTCTCTCAATGGGGGTGCTTGCTGGCTTGCTTCCCAATGTCCCTGTGTCCTTTAACAAATCAAGGACATATTTTCTTTGAGACAGAAAAATTCCTTCCTTAGAGTAAGCAACTTCTATACCCAGAAAGTATTTCAATTTTCCCAAGTCTTTCATTTCAAATTCTCGGGCCAATTCAGACTTCAATCTTTCTCTTTCAACCATATCATTTCCTGTTACTATAATATCATCAACATACACCAACAAAGCTGTAAGCTCCCCTTTAGGTGAGTGTTTTATGAACAGTGTGTGATCCCCTCTACTCTGCACATATTTCATCTTCTTCATTGCCTTTGCAAATCGCTCAAACCATGCTCTAGGTGACTGTTTTAGCCCATAAAGTGCCTTTCTAAGTTTACACACTCTATTGTCACCAAAGTTTTTATTAAACCCAGGTGGTGGCTCCATGAACACCACTTCTTCTAAATCTCCATGCAAGAAGGCATTTTTTACATCAAACTGCTGTAAGGACCATTGGAAGTGGACTGCAAGGGCTAGTAAAACTCGAACTGTGTTCATCTTTGCCACAGGCGCAAAGGTTTCTACATAATCTATCCCCAATTTCTGAGTATACCCTTTTGCAACCAATCTTGCCTTATATCGCTCTAAAGTCCCATCTGCCTTATACTTCACAGTAAAGACCCACCTACAGCCCACGGGTACTACTCCTGGAGGTTTGACAACAATGTCCCATGTTTTATTTTTCTCAAGTGCTCTCATTTCCTCTTTCATGGCTTGTGACCAATTCTTGTTTTTTAAGGCTTCTTGCACAGTCCGTGGGATATTTATGGTAGATAGTGCTGACAAGAAGGCTTTGTATTGGGTTGAAAGCTTATGGTAGGACAGATAATTGGATATAGGGTGCTGAGTGCAACTTCTTTTTCCTTTTCTCACAGCAATGGGTAGATCAAGGTCTAGGTTAGTTTCAGCAGGTAAAGCAGAATTGTCAAGAACAGAATCATTTCCAATCAAAATATTATCAGTGGAAGTATTGTTGGGTTCTGATTCCATACCTGATCTTTCTCTATGAGTTTCAGCAGGAGTTGGATCCAATGATTGGACATGCTGCTGAGTAGACTTAGACCCATATCTCCTTGAGTACACTTTAAGTGGTTCTGTGGGCTTTGGGATGGCAACTGTTTTATCTTCTAGAGGTGCAGAAATGGGATCATCTTGAAGAGATGACTCAATAGGTGGTGGAAGACTAAGAGGTGGAATTGGTGATGTCGGAGATGTATGCTCACCGGCATAACATTTCTCCCCCTGTCGGTGAGCAGAGTAGTAAGGGATAGATTCACAAAAGGTGACATCCATAGAAACATAAAATTTCCTAGTGGGAGGATGAAAACACTTGTACCCTTTTTGAACACTAGAATACCCTAAAAGTATACACTTAAGGGCTCTTGGGTCAAGTTTGCCACGATTTTGTCTATGAATGTGGACAAATGCTAGGCAACCAAAAACTCTAGGGTTTGGTGTGTTCAAGGACATGGAGTTGGGATGATGACTTAGAAGAACATCAAGAGGGCTTTTGTTTAAGAGAGACTTGGAGGGTAGACGATTGATAAGAAATGCTGCTGTGAGGACAGCTTCACCCCAGAAATGTTTGGGAACATGCATTTGGAAGAGTAGAGACCGAGTAACCTCAAGTAAGTGGCGGTTCTTTCGTTCAGCTACCCCATTTTGTTGTGGGGTGTTGACACATGATGATTCATGGACAATTCCCTCTTGATCAAAAAAGGAGTTAAGAGTGTGATTGAAATAGTCTCTTGCATTATCTGATCTGAATTTTTTAATGGAGACACCAAACTGATTAGAGACCAGCCTACAGAATTTAGGGAGGACTTGGCTAATTTTTGACTTTTCTTTTAGAAGATATAGCCAAGTCAGTCTAGTACAATCATCAATGAAGGATAGAAACCATCTGGCCCCATTAATATTTGGAATTTTAGAAGGTCCCCAAACATCGGTATGGATCAAAGAAAAAGGAGTACTTGAAATTTTATTGATCATTGGGAATGGCACTCTATGGTGCTTTGCAAACTCACAAGACTCACAATGCAAAGTACTAAAATTGACACTCTTAAACAAAGCAGGAAACATCGACTTCATTAAAGAGAAAGGTGGATGGCCAAGTCTACAATGCTCTAGCCACACTTTTTCAACACTACTGTTGGAGACACTATGAGCTGAAGAAGCAAGAGGGGACTGAACTTGAGATAGGGTGAAAACATGTTGCGGGATTTTGGAAGGAAAATTGCTGTTGGTACTCTCAAGATAATATAGTCCATTCCGCTCCTTAGCATATCCAATCATCTTCCCCGTTCTCCTGTCCTGAAAAACACAGTAAGAAGTGTTGGAATCCCGGAAGTTATGGGATTGAATCAGGATTGTCAATCAAGGAGAATGATTGACTTTCCATATATAGCTCATTTAATAGGATAGCTGTAAATCCCTTAGATTAAGCTGTATTTATTTGTAATTTCCTAGATTAGGCTATTTCTGATTTTGAGGGATTGATTGGCTGTATCAAATCCCTATAAATTCACAGCTCCTTCACCATTTAGGTAAGGAAGCCAATACAGAATTTCTACATGGTATCAGAGCACCGATCCATGAACATGGAGAATTCTGAAAAAACAACCTCTGAAGTTGTATCCTCCATGGCAAACCCTTCGGTGAGTGAGAGTTCCTCTCTTATGAGCTCCTCACTTATCATCACCAACCACAAGTTAGATGGTAAAAATTTCCTCCACTGGTCTCAATCTGTGCTTATGGTGATTAGAGGCCGGGGAAAAATGGGCTACCTCACTGGAGAAGCCAGCAAGCCCAAAATTGATGATCCCACTTATGCAATGTGGGAACTCAACAATTCCATTGTGATGTCATGGCTCATCAATTCGATGGAGCCTCACATCAGCAGAACCTACCTTCTTTTCAAGACAGCAAAAGCCATATGGGATGCTGTCAAGGAAAACTACTCTGATCTAGAGAATGCCTCCCAAGTTTTTGAGATCAAGATTAAACTCAAAGACACTCGGCAGGGCAACCTTGATGTCACCAGCTACTATAACTCTCTAAAGGTATTATGGCAGGAGCTGGATCTGTTTTATGAAGCAGATTGGGGAGATGTTGATGATCATATCAAATTCAAAGCTCACCTTGATAAGGAACGCTTGTATGAGTTCCTAGCAGGTCTGCATAAGGATTTGGATGAGGTTCGTGGCAGAATCTTAGGGAAAAGACCTCTGCCTGCCATTGGAGAGGCATTTGCTGAGGTTAGGCGTGAAGAAAACAGAAGAAGGGTGATGTTAGGAGACAAGGATCCTAAAACTGGCCAAATAGAAGGTTCTGCCCTTTACACCAGAGGTTTTTCAGAGTCTAAATTTAAGATAGACAATGAAAATAAACAGAAAAAATATGGAGAAAGACCTGTATGCAGCCACTGCAAGAAGACTGGACATACCCGAGACACTTGTTTCCAACTCCATGGTGTTCCACCAGGTTGGAAGCCAAGGAACAAGAGAGAAGGGAAAGCTCATCAAGTTACCTATGAAGAATCCAGTGGAGAGGATGTTGCTAATGTTCAGTTAACAAAGTCGCAGTTGGAGGTTCTACACCAGATCCTTGGCCATTCCTCATCTCCTATGTGCACCTTAGCTCTAAAAGGTACTGCTAATTCTGTTTCTACCCCTGACCTAGAACAATCAGCTCCTTGGATATTTGATTCAGGAGCCTCAGATCATATGACAGGTAACTCATCTCTATTTTCTGCTTATACCCCTTGCAAACATGATTTTCGGGTAAGAGTAGCAGATGGTACCAGATCACCTGTTGCTGGTTTTGGGACAATTAAATTGACTGATAATCTTGTCCTCAAATCTGTTCTCCATGTCCCAAATCTGTCTTGTAACCTAATATCCATTAGTAAACTGACTAGGGACACTAAATGCCGTGTTAATTTCACCTCTAATTGCTGTGTTATACAGGAGCAGATCTCGGGGAAGATGATTGGCAGTGCTAGTATGGCTGATGGACTCTACTTTTGGAACAAGCATGCTTCTTTGAATAAACAAGCATTCACCGTCAATGTGTCCAATGTTTCTAATTCTAGTCAAATTATGATGTGGCATCGTAGGTTAGGTCACCCCAACTTCTTGTATCTCAAGTTTGTTTCCAAACTTACTTATTAATGAGAATCCTAGTTCTTTTTCTTGTGAGATTTGTCAATTAGCAAAAAATACCCGAGCATCCTATGCTGCAAAACCCTACATTGCTTCTCGCCCATTTGCACTCATTCATAGTGATATTTGGGGAGCCTCCCGGGTTAAAAATATTTCAGGTGCTAGGTGGTTTATCACCTTTATAGATGATCACACACGGGTATGCTGGGTATATCTCCTAAGGGAAAAATCTGAAGCCTCTCACACCTTCAAAAACTTCCACTCTATGGTCCAAAATCAGTTCCACACCAATATTCAAACCTTAAGGACTGATAATGGCAGGGAGTATTTTAATTCTGCTTTAGGGGAATATCTTACATCCCATGGTATAATTCATGAGAGTTCTTGTGCCCATACTCCCCAACAAAATGGGATTTCTAAGAGAAAAAACCCCCACCTCCTAGAAGTCACTAGGTCCCTTATGTTTACCATGAATGTACCAAACTATCTATGGGGAGAGGCAGTTTTAACTGCAGCCTATCTCATAAACCGAATGCCATCCAAAGTTCTTAACCTTCATACACCACTCTCGGTTTTCCAAAAGAACTTTCCTCACTATAGGTTTTCCTCTCTAACTCCAAAAATATTTGGGTGTAAGGCCTTTGTTCACTCTCATTTTCCCGGACTGTCTAAACTTGATCCTAGGGCACATAGGTGTGTGTTTGTTGGGTACTCACCTACTCAAAAGGGATATAAATGCTATTCTCCCACTCTCAAACGCCTATTTGTGTCCAAAGATGTCTCCTTTTTTGAAACTGACCCTTACTTTCCCCCCTCTCAACTTCAAGGGGAGAATATAAGTGAAGTTGAGTGTAGGGAAATCAATTTTGAACCTGAATCTACACCTACTGATCCTGTACAGACAGAACTGGAATCTGGACCTATAACCCTGCATTCTGACCCTACACCCTTACCTATCTCATACCCAAGTGTGGATCCCATGCCTCCTAAAAATAGTCAACCAGAACCTGAACCTGTGACAATACCAGAAACTGAACAACCAAAAATGCTTGTTTATTCAAGAAGGAATCCTTCTTCAAAGGGAGATAAATTAGACAAACAGCAAAGCCAGCTCAGAACCATACAGAGCCACAACAGAACCTTGAAGACTTCCCAATTGCCATTAGAAAAAGGGTAAGAACATGTACGAAACATCCTATCTCTAAATTTGTTTCATTGGAAAATTTATCCCCTGGATTCCGTGCCTTTTCTGCTCATCTTTCCAAAACAGAAATTCCTAAAAATATAGATGAGGCCCTTTCCAAACCAGAATGGAAGAAAGCTGTCTTAGAGGAGATGAATGCCCTTGAAAAAAATGGCACATGGGAGCTCAAGAACCTACCTACGGGGAAGAAAACAGTTGGCTGTAAATGGGTGTTCACCATTAAATACAAAAGTGATGGAAGCATAGACAGGTACAAAGCAAGGCTGGTTGCTAAGGGTTTTACTCAAACCTATGGGATAGACTATCAAGAAACGTTTGCACCTGTGGCCAAACTGAACACAATAAGAGTTCTGTTGTCCTTGGCTGCAAATTCAGATTGGCTACTCCACCAACTAGATGTGAAGAATGTCTTTCTCAATGGAAGGCTAAATGAAGAAGTTTACATGGACATACCACCTGGTTTTGAGGGGCAAAAAGGAAAGGTGTGCAGATTAAAAAGGGCTCTCTATGGGCTGAAACAGTCTCCTAGAGCATGGTTCAAAAGGCTAACCCAAGTTGTGAAGAAAAGAGGGTACAATCAGGGACAAACAGATCACACTATGTTTTTCAGACACTCAATAGACGGCAACATGGTTATAACCGGTAATGATTTAGGAGAAATTCAACTCTTGAAGAGATATCTCAGCACAGCATTTGAGCTAAAAGACCTAGGACCCCTAAAATATTTCCTAGGAATGGAGGTAGCTCGAAGTCACACCGGTATTTCCATATCACAGAAAAAATATGTGCTGGATCTGTTACAAGAAACTGGTATGTTGGGCTGTAAACCAGCTGATACACCTATGGAGCCTAATAAAAAACTAGGTGATGAGGATGTAGGCAGTGACATAGACAAGGGAAGGTACCAGCGCCTTGTTGGTAGATTAATTTACCTCTCTCACACAAGGCCAGATATTGCATTCCCTGTAAGTGTAGTGAGCCAATTCATGCACTCTCCTAAAGAAGGGCACTTGGAGGCAGTCTACAGAATTTTGAGATATTTGAAAGGAACTCCTGGAAAGGGTCTATTTTTTAGAAGGGGAGGTCCAAGATGTGTTGAAATCTTCACTGATGCAGATTGGGCAGGTTCTGTCATTGATAGGCGCTCAACCTCAGGGTATTGCACTTACATGTGGGGCAACCTTGTAACTTGGAGAAGCAAGAAACAATCTGTGGTTGCTCGAAGTACTGTTGAGGCTGAATATAGGGCCTTAGTTCATGGTGTATGTGAAGGTATTTGGCTAAAACGCATGTTAAGAGAGCTTCGGGTTCCTAGTTATATGCCTATAAAGCTCTACTATGACAACAAAGCTGCTGTGAGTATTGCTCACAATCCTGTCCATCATGATAGAACTAAGCATGTGGAGATAGACAGACACTTCATCAAAGAAAAGATAGACAATGGTACTATTAATCTACGGTACCTGCCCACAGCACAACAAGTTGCATATGTGCTTACCAAGAGCCTTCCTAAGCCTCGGTTTAATACACTAACAAGCAAGTTGGGCATGATTAATATCTATGCCTCAGCTTGTCTTACCAAGAGTCTTCCTAAGCCTCGGTTTAATGCACTAACAAGCAGGCTGGGCATGATTAATATCTATGCCTCAGCTTGAGGGGGAGTGTTGGAATCCCGGAAGTTATGGGATTGAATCAGGATTGTCAATCAAGGAGAATGATTGACTTTCCATATATAGCTCATTTAATAGGATAGCTGTAAATCCCTTAGATTAAGCTGTATTTATTTGTAATTTCCTAGATTAATTTGTAATTTCCTAGATTAGGCTATTTCTGATTTTGAGGGATTGATTGGCTGTATCAAATCCCTATAAATTCACAGCTCCTTCACCATTTAGGTAAGGAAGCCAATACAGAATTTCTACATTTAAACCTGCCAGAAAATCATACAGTCGCTCCTTGTCCAGATGTGCCTTGAATTTGACATGTTCATCAACATCTCCCCAATCAGATTCATAGAACAGATCTAGTTCTTGCCACAGAACCTTTAGGGAGTTGTAATATCCAGTGACATCCAGGTTGCTTTGCCTAATATCCTTCAGCTTCAACTTGATCTCAAACACTTGAGATGCATTCTCAAGGTCTGAGTAGGTTTCTTTTACAGCATCCCAAATCGCCTTGGCTGTCTTGAACAGCAAGTAGGTTCGGCTGATGGTTGGCTCCATGGAGTTGATGAGCCAAGACATGACAATGGAGTTATTAAGTTCCCAAGCAGCATAGCTGGGATCATCAAGCTTGGGTTTACTGAGTTCACCAGTAATAAAACCCAGCTTTCCCCGTCCTCTAATCACCATGAGGACTGACTGAGACCAGTGGAGAAAGTTCTTCCCATCTAGCCTATGATTTGTAATGACTAGAGAAGAATTTTCACCAAAGGAAGAGATACCCGGAGTGGACAAACTGGTATTACTACTAAAACTCTCTTTTCCCGAAAGATCCATGGTTTGAACTTGCTCTGATACCATGTAAAATTCTGAGAATAATTTCTCTCTTACTACTATTGACAACCAGACTTTACATATATAGGAATTGATGACAGCAATCAATTCTTAATTATAAGCAATAGCCTAATCTAAGGGATTCTATTTACATTAATTATCCCTAGTCAGCTATCCTAATAAATACAATTAACTACAGCTGATTAAATACAATAACTCCAGCTGATTGAATTCAATCAGCTATCCCTTAATTTCCTCCCTTAATATCCGGGATTTCCAACACAAGCCAACACAGACATCAATCTATGGGGAAAGTCACAAAATAGACCATGTATGTTCTTCACATGTGTGCTCGGACACACAACTATTTAAGTAATACTGTAATAATAAAAATTGCATCAATCCCCAGATGTTAAATTTTATTAAATCGAAAATAGATGGAAATGGCCTCTTTCTGCATTCAGGTTGGACAAGACCCACGTGATTCAGTTATTTGCAGAAAGAATCGCAAAATTCTGGCAATTCCCTCCACAATTCAAGCACACTCCTGATTCATCTCTGGCATCCAGTTCATGCAGTGGTGACTCTAATTGAATTTAAGTGGCACAATCATGGTAAATTGCGTGATTTTAACAATGATTATGATCATCATCATCATCATTTATTATAATAATTATTAGAGAAAAGTCCAATTTACACCCTTCAACTTTACTTAATGTGTGGTTTAGTCTTTAAACTTTAAAAAGGTACAAAAGACTCCCTAATGTTTCCAAAATGTGTAAAAATAGGACATTTGACAAATTCCATCCAAAAGGAGACGGAAATTGTCATGTGCAGTGCACATGATACTCATTAACCACGAATTAACCCAAAAAATTAAAAAGTAAATAAATGAAAACTAAAGTAATTGAAAAAAGAGGGGGGGGGGGGGGGGGGGGGGGG
>QAOA01005637.1:306122-349902 GCA_003255065.1 Cercis canadensis
CCCTCCCACCACTGACCTCCCTGCTCCTGCCCCATTGGATTCATCTCCTGCTCCAGTCACTTCTCAGGTTCCGATCTCTGACTTGGACCGATCTATTGCTAACCGCAAAGGTATTCGTTCTACTCGTAATCCTTATCCCATTTATAATTTTGTGAGCTATCACCGTTTGTCTCCACAATATTCTTCTTTTGTGTCGTCTTTGTCACCTGTTTCTATTCCTAAAAATGTAGGTGAAACACTTTCTGACCCAGGCTAGCATAAGGCAATGATTGATAAGATGTCTGCTTTAGACTCTAATAGCACTTGGGATTTGGTGCCTCTACCACGTGGTAAATTCATTGTTGGTTGTCGTTGGGTTTATACAGTCAAAGTTGGCCCTGATGGCCAAATAGATCATTTGAAAGCCCGTTTGGTTGCCAAGGGATACACCCAGATCTACGGACTTGATTATGGTGATACCTTCTCTCCAGTTGCCAAGATGGCCTATGTTCGCCTCTTTCTCTCTATGGCTGTCATTCACCACTGGTCCCTTTATCAATTGGATATTAAAAATGCCTTTCTACATGGCGAATTACCAGAGGAAGTTTATATGGAGCAACCTCCTGGATTTGTTGCTCAGGGGGAGTCTAGATTGGTGTGTCGACTTCGCTGATCTCTCTATGGACTTAAACAATCTCCACGAGCTTGGTTTAGGAGATTTAGTTCAGTTGTCCTACAGTTTGGTATGACTCGAAGTGAGGCTGATCATTCAATCTTTTACTTTCACTCATCCCCTAACTGATGCTTTTACTTGATTGTCTATGTGGATGACATTGTGATTACAGGGAATGATCAAGAAGGCATACAAAAACTCAAACAACATCTATTCCAGCACTTTCAGACAAAAGATTTGGGCAAACTCAAGTATTTTCTAGGTATAGAAGTTGCTCAATCCCAAAAGGGTGTTACCATCTCACAGTGAAAATATGTCTTGAATATATTGAAAGAAATAGGTATGTCAAACTGCAAACCTGTGAAGACTCCAATGGATCCAAATGTCAAGCTCCTACTTGATCAGGGGGAGCCTTTATCAGACCCTAGTAGATATCGGAGACTCGTTGGGAAACTCAACTACCTTACAGTGACACGTCCTGATATTGCTTTCCCTATAAGTGTACTTAGTCAATTTCTAAGTGCTCCGTGTGATAGTCATTGGGATGCAGTAGTTCGTATTTTAAAATACATCAAGAAGGCACCAGGTAAAGGCCTATTGTATGAAAGTAGAGGACATACTCAGGTGGTTGGATATTCAGATGCTGACTGGGCAGGCTGTCCATACGATAGACGCTCAACCACTGGATATTGTGTATTTGTTGGGGGCAATCTAGTGTCATGGAAGAGCAAGAAACAATCAGTTGTTGCTCTATCCACGGCTGAGGCAGAATACCGAGCCATGGCTAAAGCAACCTGTGAGCTCATATGGCTGAAACAGTTACTTCAGGAGTTAAAATTCATGAAGATTCAACAAATGAAACTAATATGCGATAACCAGGCAGCTCTCCACATTGCCTCCAATCCAGTCTTCTATGAAATGACCAAACATATAGAGATTGACTGTCACTTTATTAGACAGAAAATACTTTCAGGGGATATTGCTACTATTTTTATTAGATCAAATGACCAACTAGCAGACATATTCACTAAGTCTCTCGGAAGTCCTCGGGTTAACTACATTTGTAACAAGCTTGGAACATATAATATGTATGCTCCAGCTTGAGGAAGAGTGTTAGAATATTAGTTGTAAATACTGTAGTTATTATAGCATATTTTTAGGCTTGTAATTAGCTTATGATTAGGCCCATGATTAGGCCTGTTATTGCTATACAGTTAGTATAAATAATAGATGTGAGAAGCTAGTCTCACAACCTTTTCCAATATTCTCACAGGTACTAACAAACCAGTATGGTTTTTCCATCCTATTTTCAAAAATTATAAGGCATTTCTGCGTAACAACTTGAGTAACAAGTGAAATACTCACCTGCACCCTGTTGCAGGACCACCTTTTCCTTTACCAGACCTCCCTTTTAGATGACCCAAGGCATTCCTCAGCCACTCCAGCTTGCCTTTTTTTCTCCTTTCTTTGGCACCCTAGCACAAACCACAACCTTGTTTGGAGCTTATGTCCATCAACAAACATTATCACAACTTACTGTTTGAAGTTAAAAGAGAACCAAACTAATACGGACGCATAGGACAACTGATGCAATTGAATTATGTATATGATGACATCTACAGAAACTAGACTCCCAAGAGCATACAATGATTCGAGTAGAACACAAAGTAAAGCTATAATACAATCTTAGAGGCCTAACGCGATTCTTATTTGATTAGCAAATCAGCAATGAACTTCTGCTCCATGACTTTCGTAATTGACGATACATCCAAACCAACATCAACAAAAGATATGCAAAAGACTTTCCCATCTGTAGCAGCCAATTTAGCCTTCTCAGTAGTGATCTTTACAGCTTTCCATTTGTTTTCTTCAGCAATCAACTTTTGTGCCTTTCTCACTTGATCCTACAAGAAACAGGTTACTTATTACAATTTAGGAGGAATTCATGCAGGAGTAAATGAGAGAACATCAATAACAAACAAACACCAGAAGTGTACAAACACCGCAAGGATTCCTTTTCTAAGTCCATGTCCTTTTCTTCTTTATCTTTTTATCTAATGAAAAATATTCATAAAGGTAGTAGAACCAGGTACTCCAGAAGTGTACATAAAGCAAGCTTCAAGGCACAACAAAAACCAAGAAAAAGAATAAAAATACTACAAGAGAAGACTCTGTAAAAGAACCTCTCAAACCCCGAGACAAAAGTACTGATGCACAATTATTAAAGCTGAGACCCCTTTGGTACACGTTTATATCCTCTGAAACTCTCCTATCCCTTTCTAACTAAATGCCCCAATTTATACAGCTAGGCACCATTCTCCATGCATTCTATCTTCCTACCTTTTTCATATAATTCCCCTTCCAACATAATACAGATGCTACTGTCAGCATGAACCCACAAACAACAAAACTAAAGAAAAGATAGGATGTCATATCTCTTAAGAAACAGGACAAAAAAAGATCCTAGAACAATCATGTTGCTACCTTAACTATTGCAGAAACATTTTCATCATGGTCAACTTGATTACTTAAAACACCATTATCAATATAAAGGAAAAATAAGTGAATTTCCTCATATTAGTAGACAAGGACTGTTCTGCAGCAACATAAACACTCGATGGTTCACATTACTCTTCTCTCGCTCTACAACAATTATTACCATGTTGCCATTTATAATTTTCATCTGAACAAAAAGTTGAAGCCATGATAAAAAATTGTCAATCAAAAAGAAAAATGTGAGTCCTAGTGAGGGAGTGAATGAGAAAAGTATTGGAACATAAACAAATCCAAACTGAAGTTTGAATGCATAAACTAAGCTTGGTTGTTCAATTACAAGCTTCTAAGTTGTGAAAACTTCGAATTCAACTTCACTCAGAAAATCTACTAAGAAAAACATTTTAAACAATATATAAAATGAGTGAACTAAACTACTCTTTAGCCACCAAGGCTTCACCAAGCCACAAAGTTACAGGCTAAAACTATTATTGTTGGAATCCCGGAAGTTATGGGATTGAATCAGGATTGACAATCAAAGAGAATGATTGACTTTCCATATATAGCTCATTTAATAGGATAGCTGTAAATCCCTTAGATTAAGCTGTATTTATTTGTAATTTCCTAGATTAGGCTATTTCTGATTTTGAGGGATTGATTGGCTGTATCAAATCCCTATAAATTCACAGCTCCTTCACCATTTAGGTAAGGAAGCCAATACAGAATTTCTACATGGTATCAGAGCACCGATCCATGAACATGGAGAATTCTGAAAAAACAACCTCTGAAGTTGTATCCTCCATGGCAAACCCTTCGGTGAGTGAGAGTTCCTCTCTTATGAGCTCCTCACTTATCATCACCAACCACAAGTTAGATGGTAAAAATTTCCTCCACTGGTCCCAATCTGTTCTTATGGTGATTAGAAGCTGTGGAAAAATGGGCTACCTCACTGGAGAAGCCAGCAAGCCCTAATGGTCTCAATTTGTTCTTATGGTGATTAGAGGCCGTGGAAAAATGGGCTACCTTACTGGAGAAGCCAGCAAGCCCAAAATTGATGATCCCACTTATGCAATGTGGGAACTCAACAATTCCATTGTGATGTCATGGCTCATCAATTCGATGGAGCCTCACATCAGCAGAACCTACCTTCTTTTCAAGACAGCAAAAGCCATATGGGATGCTGTCAAGGAAAACTACTCTGATCTAGAGAATGCCTCCCAAGTTTTTGAGATCAAGATTAAACTCAAAGACACTCGGCAGGGCAATCTTGATGTCACCAGCTACTATAACTCTCTAAAGGTATTATGACAGGAGCTGGATCTGTTTTATGAAGCAGATTGGGGAGATGTTGATGATCACATCAAGTTCAAAGCTCACCTTGATAAGGAACGCTTGTATGAGTTCCTAGCAGGTCTGCATAAGGATTTGGATGAGGTTCGTGGCAGAATCTTAGGGAGAAGACCTCTGCCAGCCATTGGAGAGGCATTTGCTGAGGTTAGGCGTGAAGAAAACAGAAGAAGAGTGTTGTTAGGAGACAAGGTTCCTAAAACTGGCCAAATAGAGGGTTCTGCCCTTTACACTAGAGGTTTTTCAGAGTCTAAATTCAAGATAGACAATGAAAACAAACAGAAAAAATATGGAGAAACACCTGTATGCAGCCACTGCAAGAAGACTGGACATACCCGAGACACTTGTTTCCAACTCCATGGTGTTCCACCAGGTTGGAAGCCAAGGAACAAGAGAGAAGGGAAAGCTCATCAAGTTACCTATGAAGAATCCAGTGGAGAGGATGTTGCTAATGTTCAGTTAACAAAGTCGCAGTTGGAGGTTCTACACCAGCTCCTTGGCCATTCCTCATCTCCTATGTGCACCTTAGCCCTAAAAGGTACTGCTAATTCTGTTTCTACCCCTGACCTAGAACAATCAGCTCCTTGGATATTTAATTCAAGAGCCTCAGATCATATGACAGGTAACTCATCTCTATTTTCTGCTTATACCCCTTGCAAACATGATTTTTAGGTAAGAGTAGCAGATGGTACTAGATCACCTATTGCTGGTATTGGGACAATTAAATTGACTGATAATCTTGTCCTTAAATCTGTTCTCCATGTCCCAAACCTATCTTGTAACCTAATATCCATTAGCAAACTGACTAGGGACACTAAATGCCGTGTTAATTTCACCTCTAATTGCTGTGTTATACTGGAGCAGATCTCGGGGAAGATGATTGGCAGTGCTAGTATGACTGATGGACTCCACTTTTGGAACAAGCATGCCTCTTTGAATAAACAAGCATTCACCGTCAATGTGTCCAATGTGTCTAATTCTAGTCAAATTATGATGTGGCATCGTAGGTTAGGTCACCCCAACTTCTTGTATCTCAAAAGTTTGTTTCCAAACTTATTTATTAATGAGAATCCTAGTTCTTTTTCTTGTGAGATTTGTCAATTAGCCAAAAAGACCCGAGCATCTTATGCTGCAAAACCCTACATTGCTTCTCGCCCATTTGCACTCATTCATAGTGATATTTGGGGAGCCTCTCGGGTTAAAAATATTTCAGGAGCTAGGTGGTTTATCACCTTTATAGATGATCACACAAGGGTATGTTGGGTATATCTCCTAAAGAAAAAATCTAAAGCCTCTCACACCTTCAAAAACTTCCACTCTATGGTCCAAAATTAGTTCCACACCAATATTCAAACCTTAAGAACTGATAATGGCAAGGAGTATTTTAATTCTGTTTTGGGGGAATATCTTACATCCCATGGTATAATTCATGAGAGTTCTTGTGCCCATACTCCACAACAAAATGGGATTTCTGAGAGAAAAAACCGCCACCTCCTAGAAGTCACTAGGTCCCTTATGTTTACCCTGAATGTACCAAATTATCTACGGGAAGAGGCAGTTTTAACTGCAGCCTATCTCATAAACCGAATGCCATCCAAAGTTCTTAATCTTCATACACCACTCTCGGTCTTCCAAAAGAACTTTCCTCACTATAGGTTTTCCTCTCTAACTCCAAAAAATTTTGGGTGTAAGGCCTTTGTTCACTCTCATTTTCCCAGACAGTCTAAACTTGATCCTAGGGCACATAGGTGTGTGTTTGTTGGGTACTCACCTACTCAAAAGGGATATAAATGTTATTCTCCTACTCTCAAACGTCTATTTGTGTCCAAAGATGTTTCTTTTTTTGAAACTGACCCTTACTTTCCCCCCTCTCAACTTCAGGGGGAGAATATAGGTGAAGTTGAGTGTAGGAAAACCAATTTTGAACCTGAATCTACACCTCCTACTGATCCTGTATAGACAGAACTGGAATCTGGACCTATAACCCTGCATTCTGACTCTACACCCTTACCTATCTCATACCCAAGTGTGGATGCCTCCTAAAAATAGTCAAGCAGAACCTGAAACTATGACAATACCAGAACCTGAACCTGTGACACTACCAGAAACTGAACAACCAAAAATGCTTGTTTATTCAAGAAGGAATCCTTCTTCAAAGGCAGATAAGTTAGACAAACCGCAAGGCCAAGAATCTGAGTCAAATATTTGCTCCAGTAGCACTAAGAGCCCTGCAAAGCCAGTTGAGAACCATACAAAGCCATAGCAGAACCTTGAAGACTTCCCAATTGCCATTAGAAAAGGGGTAAGAGCATGTACACAACATCCTATCTCTAAATTTGTTTCATTGGAAAATTTATCCCCTGGATTCCGTGCCTTTTCTGCTCATCTTTCCAAAACAAAAATTCCTAAAAATATAGATGAGGCCCTTTCCAAACCCAAATGGAAGAAAGCTATTGATAGGGGTCAGCTGGTGAATGAAGAAATAGTTAGACCTAAGATATGGAGAGTGTACTCTAGAAGGAATAAGAAAGGGGTAGGGAGTGAGAATGAGAGTAAATGATGAGGTGGCAGGTTGTTATGCCACATGGGTTAGTTTGTTACGTAAAATAAGGGAAGGCAATGATGCATGGGAAGGGAGTTATAGAAGGGCTGGTGTGAGAGGAAAGGAGGGATCATTCTGGGAGAAAAGGGCTGTTGCCTGGGCAGAGAACATCTCTGAGGAGCTACAGCTCTGGGTAGAGGTTCAGTAGTTCATCTACTGTTCCTTATTGTTTTCTATTGTTTTTATTGCTATTATTCAGTACTATATTTCTAGTTATTTCTCTGGAATCCATCATTGGTCCGACCTGCCGGATAGCTAGAGAGGCTGGAGGTCTCCGGTGAATGAATACAAGGATGACAGGGAGAATCGATGCTGTTGAGACTAAAATGACATCTCTGGATACGCAACTCCAGGAGTTGCGAACTTCTGTGGGAGAGTTGCACAAATCGATGGCCCAGGAGAAATTAGCAAGAGTGGCCGATAGCCATACCTTTGAGTTGGAGCGGCAGGAGAACGCCGAGTTTCGTGCTCTGATGACGAATTGGGCACGAGGCAGCGCCGGCAAGGCTTTTGTGACTGAAGAAGAGACATACACACCAGGATCCTCTCGCACCACCATGGGTCGCGACGCACGCACCCGTCGAGTTGAAGAGCAAAACCGAAATGGACCACCTCCTGGTTTCGAGCTGGGTGGCGATGCCCTCGACGAGTTTCGCATGGCTGTTAAAAAGGTGGAGCTTCCTTCCTTTGACGGAGCGGATCCACGGGGTTGGATTACTCGGGCCGAAACATACTTCCGGGTACAAAATACCCGACCCGAAGTGCAAGTTCCTCTTGCCCAGGTGTCAATGGAGGGGCAAGCGGTGCACTGGTTTGCTTTGCTATGGGAGTCGGAGCCGGATTTATCATGGCATCAGTTGAAAGAAGCACTGCTGGCGCGATATGGAGGATTGCCATCCTTGAATCCCTTCGAACAATTGGCGGGAATTAAGCAGGAGAAATCAGTGGCTGATTACATTGAAGCTTTTGAAGCTTTATCATCCCAAGTTCCCAAACTTCCAGAGCAACAAGCCATCGGGTACTTCATGCATGGGCTTCGGGAAGACATTCGTCGTTGGGTCAGAATCCATCAACCTGATACCAGAACTAAGGTAATGACACTGGCTAGAGATGTTGAGTTTGCTCTGTTCGGAGGAAGTGAAAACAGGGGAATGCGTAATCTGGGTAATCAGGGAGGATTTAATTCTGGTTCAGGAGGTAATACAAAAGGAATTCCTTATCCTTCCCAACAACTACCTAATCGCCACAGAGAAGGAGGCATGGGATGGAAGCCAGAGCTCAAACCTCCTATACAGGCTTTCCAACCTGCTGGAGGAAACGCGGGAGTGGAAAACAAAAGGTGGGGTGAGGGCAGAAATAGAGGAACTCGCCATCTTTCAGCTCAAGAAATCTTTGACCGAAGGAAGAAGGGTCTTTGCTTTCGCTGTGGACAGCAATACCATCCTCTCCATCAATGCCCTGACAAACAACTTCGAGTCACATTGTTGGCTGAGGATGAGTTTCTGAATGACAAAGGCGATATTGAGGTGTTGCCAAGTGCAGATGAAGAACCAATTGAGGACTTAAGTTGTGCTGGACTTGAGCTCTACCAACACTCAGAGGAAGGAATGTCTAGTCCTAAGGTAATGAAGCTAGAAGGAAGGTTGAATGGGCTGCCCATCCTTGTCCTAATTGATAGTGGAGCCAGTCACAACTTTGTCTCACGAAGGCTGGTGCATGCTCTTGGAATCACAGTGCAGCATACTCGGGAAATTGGCATCCAATTGGGGGATGGTCACCGAGTGGTCACTAAGGGCAAATGTGATTTACAAGTGGATTTGGGAGCACTTACAGCATCTATAGCAGCCTATGTACTCGAACTTGGTACCTTGGACTTGATATTGGGTGTCTCATGGCTGGGAACCTTGGGTGTAGTGCAAATGGACTGGAGTTCATCCACCATGGCTTTTCGTAAGGGTGACCAATGGGTGCGGTTACAAGGTAATCACACTGGTCTTATGGCTTATGCCTCTCTGCACAACACCATTGTTGGAAGTCTGCTTTATCGAGTAGAAGGGATGTTATGGAACACAGAGATCCATTGTAGTACCAATGGACAGCAAGGGGAACTGCCCAAGAAGCAGCTTGTTGAGCTGCATAAGGTGCTGGACCAAGTTCCTGAGGTATTTTCAGAAACTCCAAGTCTTCCTCCTCATAGGCACAATGACCATGCCATTAACCTTCAACCAGGACAAGGCCCAGTTAGTGTAAGACCCTATCGATATCCTCATCACCAAAAGGATGAGATTGAGAGGCAGGTAAAAGAATTACTCCAGGCAGGGTTCATTAAGCATAGTAACAGTGCTTTTTCTAGCCCGGTGATCTTGGTGAAGAAGAAAGACAAGTCGTGGCGAATGTGTATCGATTATAGAGCTCTAAATAGAGCTACGGTACCAGACAAATACCCTATTCCAGTGGTAGATGAACTCTTGGATGAGTTACATGGGGCTTGTTTTTTCTCCAAGCTAGACCTCAAGTCAGGTTTCAATCAGATTCGAGTAAAGGATGAGGATGTGCACAAAACAGCTTTCCGCACTCATGAAGGGCACTATGAATACCTTGTCATGCCCTTCGGATTGACTAATGCTCCAGCCACATTTCAGTCCAACATGAATGATGTTTTCAGGCCTTACCTTCGAAGGTTTGTCCTCGTTTTCTTTGATGATATATTAATCTACAGCTCAGATTGGCAGACACACATGGTACATTTAACTAAGGTACTGGATCTGCTAAAGCTCCACAGATTCGTAGTTAACCAGAAAAAGTGTAGTTTGGGGAGAAATTCTATCGAATATTTGGGGCATATAATATCTGGCCAAGGGGTAGCAATGGATCCTGAAAAAATCCGTAGTGTGCTCAGCTGGCCTATTCCTAAGAATGTGAAGGGAGTGAGAGGCTTCTTGGGGCTGACAGGATACTATCGGAAGTTTATCCAGGGCTATGGGAAGGTGGCTAAAGCCTTAACCGTATTAACAAAAAAAGATGGGTTTAATTGGAGTCCTACAGCTCAGGAAGCTTTTGAATCTCTCAAGAAGCTACTGACTACTTCTCCAGTTTTGGCATTACCTGATTTTTCCCAACCTTTTGAAATCGAGTGTGATGCTTCAGGCAGAGGAATTGGAGCAGTCCTCATGCAACGCAAGAGGCCTCTAGCCTATTTTAGTAAGGCTTTATCCGATAGCACCTTGGCCAAGTCTACTTACGCCAAAGAAATCATGGCTCTTGCCTTGGCTGTGCAGCATTGGAGACCTTATTTGTTGGGTAGGCATTTTCTGGTTCATACAGACCAGAAAAGTCTTAAACACCTCCTACATCAGCGCATCACTACTCCTGACCAGCAGTGTTGGATCGCTAAGTTGTTGGGATATCACTTTGATATAATCTACAAACCCGGTTCAGACAATAAGGCTGCCGATGCACTGTCCAGAATTCCAGAGGAGGGAGAGTTTAATGGGTTAATATCTTTCCCAGTTTGGCTGGAAGGAAAAGAGGTGACCAATGCAGCAAATGCTGACCCTCATCTCCAAAACATCATCTCTGCCTTACGAACTGATCCTCTCAGCAAAGCTGGGTTTGCACTTCATCAAGGAATTCTGTTTTATAAAAACAGATTAGTCCTTTCTGCAAGTTCCCCTTGGATTCCCCAACTCCTACATGAGTTTCACTCGACCCCTCAAGGTGGTCATTCGGGTTTCCATCGCACCTATCGTAGACTTGCAGAAAATCTCTATTGGTTAGGCATGAAGAAAAACATCCAAGACTTCGTTAAGTCTTGTGACATTTGCCAACGCCAAAAGTATGCAGCAACTTCTCCGGGTGGACTCTTACAGCCCCTTGACATTCCTAATCAGATTTGGGAAGACCTTTCCATGGACTTTATCACAGGCCTACCCAAGTCCAAGGGGTTTGAAGCCATTCTAGTGGTAGTTGACAGATTATCCAAATCTGCCCACTTTATTCTTATGAAGCATCCCTACACAGCACGAAGGGTGGCTGAAATCTTTACCCAAGAGATAGTTCGATTACATGGAATCCCAAGTTCCATTGTGAGTGACAGGGACCCTTTGTTTATTAGTCACTTTTGGCAAGAATTATTTAAACTTCAGGGTACAGTCCTCAAAATGAGTTCATCCTACCACCCTGAAACTGATGGACAAACTGAAGTTATCAATAGGTGTTTGGAGGCCTATTTACGGTGTTTTGTTTCTGACCAACCTCGCCACTGGTCCCATTGGCTCCCTTGGGCAGAATTGTGGTACAATACCACTTTTCATGTCTCAACAGGGTCTACTCCTTTTGAAATAGTATATGGCAGAAAACCACCCACCTTGGTGAGGTATTTACAAGGAGAAACAAGGGTGGAAGCAGTGGCTCAAGAACTGATTGACCGAGATGAAGCTCTCAATCAATTGAAACATCATTTGATGCGGTCTAAACAGCAAATGAAGAAGTATGCAGATTTGAAGAGAAGGTCTCTATCCTTTGAAGTGGGAGAATGGGTATTCTTGAAGTTAAGGCCACATCGCCAACAAACGGTAGCAAGGAGGATTAACCAGAAATTGGCAGCAAGGTATTATGGTCCATACCAAATTATGGCCAGGTGTGGGGCTGTGGCTTACAGATTAAAACTTCCCCCATCCTCTAGAGTACATCCCGTTTTCCATGTGTCTCTACTCAAAAAGGCTATTGGGAACTACTCTGTTGAACCTATGTTACCCGAAGGATTGGAGGTTGAGCTAAATGATGAAGTCGAGCCAGCAGAGGTATTGGCTACCAGGAAAATTCAGAGGAATGGTGAAATGATCAGTCAAATTCTGGTCAAGTGGAAAGCTAAGTCAATAGAAGAGGCCACATGGGAGGATGCCTTCATCATTCGCAGCCAATTTCCTTCTTTCAGCCTTGAGGACAAGGCTGTGCTTACAGGGAATGGTATTGATAGGGGTCAGCTGGTGAATGAAGAAATAGTTAGACCTAAGATATGGAGAGTGTACTCTAGAAGGAATAAGAAAGGGGTAGGGAGTGAGAATGAGAGTAAATGATGAGGTGGCAGGTTGTTATGCCACATGGGTTAGTTTGTTACATGGGTTAGTTTGTTACGTAAAATAAGGGAAGGCAATGATGCATGGGAAGGGAGTTATAGAAGGGCTGGTGTGAGAGGAAAGGAGGGATCATTCTGGGAGAAAAGGGCTGTTGCCTGGGCAGAGAACATCTATGAGGAGCTACAGCTCTGGGTAGAGGTTCAGTAGTTCATCTACTGTTCCTTATTGTTTTCTATTGTTTTTATTGCTATTATTCAGTACTATATTTCTAGTTATTTCTCTGGAATCCATCAGCTATCTTAGAGGAGATGAATGCCCTTGAAAAACATGGCACATGGGAGCTCAAGAACCTACCTACGGGGAAGAAAACAGTTGGCTGTAAATCGGTGTTTAACATTAAATACAAAAGTGATGGAAGCATAGACAGGTACAAAGCAAGGCTGGTTGCTAAGGGTTTTACTCAAACCTATGGGATAGACTATCAAGAAACGTTTGCACCTGTGGCCAAACTGAACACAATAAGAGTTCTGTTGTCCTTGGCTGCAAATTCAGATTGGCCACTCCACCAACTAGATGTGAAGAATGCCTTTCTCAATGGAAGGCTAAATGAAGAAGTTTACATGGACATACCACCTGGTTTTGAGGGGCAGAAAGGAAAGGTGTGCAGATTAAAAAGGGCTCTCTATGGGCTGAAACAGTCTCCTAGAGCATGGTTCGAAAGGCTGACCCAAGTTGTGAAGAAAAGAGGGTACAATCAGGGCCAAACAGATCACACTATGTTTTTCAGACACTCAATAGATGGCAAAATCACCATCCTCATTGTCTATGTGGATGACATGGTGACATGGTTATAACCGGTAATGATTTAGGAGAAATTCAACTCTTGAAGAAATATCTCAGCACAGAATTTGAGCTAAAAGACCTAGGACCCCTAAAATATTTCCTAGGAATGGAGGTAGCTTGAAGTCACACCGGTATTTCCATATCACAGAAAAAATATGTGCTGGATCTGTTACAAGAAACCAGTATGTTGGGCTGTAGACCAGCAGATACACCTATGGAACCTAATAAAAAACTAGGTGATGAGGATGAAGGCAGTGACATAGACAAGGGAAGGTACCAGCGCCTTGTTGGTAGATTAATTTACCTCTCTCACACAAGGCCAGATATTGCATTCCCTATAAGTGTAGTGAGACAATTCATGCACTCTCCTAAAGAAGGGCACTTGGAGGCAGTCTACAAAATTTTGAGATATTTGAAAGGGACTCCTGGAAATGGTCTATTTTTTAAAAGGGGAGGTCCAAGATATGTTGAAATCTTCACTGATGCAGATTGGGCAGGTTCTGTAATTGATAGACGCTCAACCTCAGGGTATTGCACTTACATGTGGGGCAACCTTGTAACTTGGAGAAGCAAGAAACAATTTGTGGTTGCTCAAAGTACTGCTGAGGCTGAATACAGGGCCTTGGCTCATGGTATATGTGAAGGTATTTGGCTAAAACGCATGTTACGAGAGCTTTGGATTCCTAGTTATATGCCTATAAAGCTCTACTGTGACAACAAAGCTGCTGTGAGTATTGCTCACAATCCTGTCCATCATGACAGAACTAAGCATGTAAAGATAGACAGACACTTCATCAAAGAAAAGATCGACAATGGTACCATTAATCTACGGTACCTGCCCACAGCACAAGAAGTTGCAGATGTGCTTACCAAGAGTCTTCCTAGGCCTCGGTTTAATGCACTAACAAGCAAGCTGGGCATGATTAATATCTATGCCTCAGCTTAAGGGGGAGTGTTGAAATCCCAAAAGTTATGGGATTGACAATCAAAGAGAATTATTGACTTTCCATATATAGCTCATTTAATGGGATAGCTGTAAATCCCTTAGATTAAGCTGTATTTATTTGTAATTTCCTAGATTAGACTATTTCTGATTTTGAGGGATTAATTGGTTGTATCAAATCCCTATAAATTCACAGCTCCTTCACCATTTAGGTAAGGAAGCCAATACAAAATTTCTACAATCCATTCTCTTTTTTCAACTAAAACTTCTTCCCTGCCTAACTCCACAGGTACCTTGCGCTGCCAATGAAATAAGTAATAGATCATACATGGTATGCATCATACAATAATTCAATATCCCAGGCTTGTTGAGTTTTCCTGTTTAAGATGCACAACACCATATTCTTTCTTAAGGCATCCGAACAAATATATACATCAAGAGATCATGGGGATGCTTACAAATCTATGAGCAATTNAGGAATGGAGGTAGCTTGAAGTCACACCAGTATTTCCATATCACAGAAAAAATATGTGCTGGATCTGTTACAAGAAACCAGTATGTTGAGCTGTAGACCAACAGATACACCTATGGAACCTAATAAAAAACTAGGTGATGAGGATGAAGGCAGTGACATAGACAAGGGAAGGTACCAGCGCCTTGTTGGTAGATTAATTTACCTCTCTCACACAAGGCCAGATATTGCATTCCCTGTAAGTGTAGTGAGACAATTCATGCACTCTCCTAAAGAAGGGCACTTGGAGGCAGTCTACAAAATTTTCAGATATTTGAAAGGGACTCCTGGAAAGGGTCTATTTTTTAAAAGGGGAGGTCCAAGATATGTTGAAATCTTCACTGATGCAGATTGGGCAGGTTCTGTAATTGATAGACGCTCAACCTCAGGGTATTGCACTTACATGTGGAGCAACCTTGTAACTTGGAGAAGCAAGAAACAATTTTTGGTTGCTCAAAGTACTGCTGAGGCTGAATACAGGGCCTTGGCTCATGGTATATGTGAAGGTATTTGGCTAAAACGCATGTTAAGAGAGCTTTGGATTCCTAGTTATATGCCTATAAAGCTCTACTGTGACAACAAAGCTGCTGTGAGTATTGCTCACAATCCTGTCCATCATGACAGAACTAAGCATGTAAAGATAGACAGACACTTCATCAAAGAAAAGATCGACAATGGTACCATTAATCTACGGTACCTGCCCACAGCACAAGAAGTTGCAGATGTGCTTACCAAGAGTCTTCCTAGGCCTCGGTTTAATGCACTAACAAGCAAGCTGGGCATGATTAATATCTATGCCTCAGCTTAAGGGGGAGTGTTGAAATCCCAAAAGTTATGGGATTGACAATCAAAGAGAATTATTGACTTTCCGTATATAGCTCATTTAATGGGATAGCTGTAAATCCCTTAGATTAAGCTGTATTTATTTGTAATTTCCTAGATTAGACTATTTCTGATTTTGAGGGATTAATTGGTTGTATCAAATCCCTATAAATTCACAGCTCCTTCACCATTTAGGTAAGGAAGCCAATACAAAATTTCTACAATCCATTCTCTTTTTTCAACTAAAACTTCTTCCCTGCCTAACTCCACAGGTACCTTGCGCTGCCAATGAAATAAGTAATAGATCATACATGGTATGCATCATACAATAATTCAATATCCCAGGCTTGTTGAGTTTTCCTGTTTAAGATGCACAACACCATATTCTTTCTTAAGGCATCCGAACAAATATATACATCAAGAGATCATGGGGATGTTTACAAATCTATGAGCAATTAGTGGAGTTTAAAGATAAATTGAAATGTTAACATTCCATATTGGTACAATTGCCAATTCAAGAACCTTTTTGCAATTTACTTTTCATCCCACTTTATGATGCTGGCCTGAATAGGTTTATGAGTTCTATACAAGGCATCACCAGAGCCTCAATTTTTGTGTCTATTGGTTTTTGATTATTTTCTATGATTTTTACATGTACTTTTATATTACAATAAACCTATTTAGGAAACTTACACCTATTTAGGTAATAAAATGACATCAGCGTAGCAAAGCCCCTAGTGTTTCACACCATTGAATGACTTAATGTGCTGTTTAATTTTGACAAAACAATAGAGACTAGTCAGAGCAAAGTCATAATCAATAATTGCCATGCTACAATCAGTAAGAGTAAGTGGACTTGCCTGCTGCAACCAGGGAATGATGGTGTTCAAAAATCTTCCTTCAAGGAGATATGATGCTAAAGTACTAAGAAGATCATTGACAGTCTTAACTGATAAACATTCTAGAACCGGACCAGTTTTATTCAGAAGCTCAACTAGAATAAGTTCATCACCAGAACACAGAGCTTCCATGTATGCAGATTCTAGGTCCCCTTCACATAGAAGACCTTTCATGCGTTTCCAGTAGCTGTTATTACTTTCTGAACAACCATTTCTCGAATTTGCTCTAGAAGCTGGGGAAAAGACACCATTCTTTTTAATTTGAGTAAAAGTAAAACCCATGCTCTGGGTATCCTGCCCTGAGCTGTTCAAAGTATCCTTCTCAGTAAAATTTCTAGTTATCTTAACCTTGGAATTTGTTCGTATATCTGCAATCTCTCTGGTGGGATTCCTCAGTTGGCTCCTTGCAAATGCTTTTTCCTCCCAAATGTCAGAACTTTTAACGGATAAGGAAGGCAGCCTATTATGACTATCTACAGATGGTCTAGGAGTGCACATGGAGAGTCTAGGAGAAGCCATAATTTGGCTTTGCTCAAAAGATTTGGAGTTGTCTGAACAAGAATATCTACCTCCGCGTACAGAATCTTTCATTAATCTGTCAAGTACATGCTCTAAACCTACCACCCTCGATTGGATTGTAGACAAGGTACCCATTATGCCAGATGTAAATACCTGTAAAGATTTGGCAGTATACTAAGTAAAAGGCATACCATGTGATTCATGACAAGAAACACGGTTCAGTGTTACAACAATTTGTGTCAAAAACTACAGAATTCATATAAGTTTATTTTCTTTCTCATCTCACGATAATTGGTTATTAGTAGGAGACGTAATCATAGGAAGATAACAACTCTTATGGATGGTATTTCAAGGATTCTCATGCTGTTAAGGAAAACATGGAAGCCTGGGTTTAAGAAATCACTTCATGTTGAAAAATGATTATGAGAACCAGAGCTCTAAAACCTGGAATCACATAAATATATACCTGTAATTGATCCATCAAATTTGCCTGTTTGGTTTCAATATCTGAAAGTTGTTTTTGGATACGAACCATTTCATTTGTCATTTGCACACAACATCCATGTGTAGTTAAGGAACTTGACTCTGTGACTGTAGATTCCGAACTTCTGTGATTCTGCATCTTGACAGAGTACACTTGTTCATCACAACTTAATTCCTCACCACCAAACCGTTGACTTCTTCCAATTGGCTTCAGCAATCCATTATTTATAAAACAGTCATGAGAAACAGTTAGGAACTTGGTCTCAAAGTTATCAGTGGCAAGATTAGAAACAGAAGAACACTCCTGTTTTTCATCCATCGGTACATATTCATAGGCAAGATCCTGCATGCTTGTAACATCGGTGCTCATTCTTTCTAATGCCTTAGTGACAGAACTACTCTCAGATTCTTCATTCTGGAAGTCTGCTACATCATGGGTTTTGGGGAGAGCAATTTCAACATGCCAATCAACTGGTTTGGGATGGTGAGCATTTTCCACATAATTTTGACATGCTTTTCTAACAGACAAAGGAATCCTGCCCGTAGTTGATTTTATAGCACCTTTCTGGAGCTTCCCATCCCGTCGTGCAGATTCAGTAGTACTACTAACATCTGCAGAATCACCTCCATAGACATTTTCTGTGGAAAACACAAACAGATGATGAAAACATAAAAAAAGAAGAAATAAAAGCATGTCAATGAATAAAATGACTAGAATCAGCAGGGCACATCATAAGACGAAGAACTTGAAAATAGGGGTGTAAATCTAGATATGCACAAAATTCACTACCTTAATATCTTTTTTGAAAATGTATTCGAAAATTGGGGAAGTAGCTTGTTCATAATAAAGTAACAAACAGAAAACTATTCTAGCCTGCTATGTAAGGCATCTTGTATATGATATTATGATCAGGTCACCAAACTTTGTTTCTAGAGAATCCAAGACGCTGTTGTTCATTTGCAATATCATACAACTGAACCACATTGCATACCAACCAAGAATCCCAAACATAAGTTGGGAACCAGGAAGTTTGTTACCAAAAGCAGCCTTTTTCTGTACACTAAGGATGTACGATAGGACAAAAAGTTGTAAGATGTTAGGTTTATATTTCTTAGTCTCAGTCATTAAATCATCATGATTCCAGTGGACATGAATGCAATACTGCAATATAAGTCATATCTCAGTAGTTCAAAAAATCTGAAGACCTGATCATGGGTAATTCCAAAATCTTAATGACAAAGTTCAATCACTTCCAGTGATATAAACTATTAGATATAAAACCATTCCTGGGCCTTCACCTAACAGTTGAAGCTTTTGGGTTGAATTGGTTCTTGACATAAACAATAATCAAGCAGGTCAGAGATCAATTATTAATCAAGTTAAAAAGAAAGTTTACAATCAATCAATTCAGCTTATTACAACTTCTGACCATAGAAAGTAGTGGAACCATTCAGTTGAACCGAGAATTTTACACATTGATCTGAAGAAATATCCAAAAGGTAAGAGAGGAAAGTTAAACTTCTTTTGGAATGTTGACTGGTGAGTTTTAACTGATACATTCAAAAGGACTATTTTTTGTCTGCGCAACTAAGAATCAGTAAAATGTGTCTTATATCCTATATACCATGAATCAAAATAATTCTAAAGAAAAACCACACTTTAGGTGGGAACTGATAGTTTGACTAGTTGAGCAAGATGAACAACAAGCATGTTTGACCTGTCAAATATAATATTCAAACAGAAATAATATGGCATTTTTTTGTTAGTTTAAATATACCAAGAGTTTAAGGTATCATGAACAAATTTTGACCATTCAGCCATGCTCCATATTTCAAGACACAATGACGAGATGATTCCTACACTATAAAACAAGTGGTGTGGAAGGTTGTTTCTGATATTTTGGAAACAAATAGGCTTGAGGTCATAGTCTCTCCAGCTGAGAATTCATAACCCTTCAATATCCTCTGGCATGTTTAAGCTATTAACCACCTGCCAAGTGTTTTTTCTGAGAGAAAGAATAGGAATTCACCACCAAGCTTACATTCTGAGGCGTCATTCAAATTACTTTAGAATAGAGACAGAAGATTCAGAAACTAATAGAAGAACTTTTCTCCTTACTTCTAATACCATCACAGAAAGAAATGAGAAGGCAGGGTTGAAACATATCAATGTATGCTTAGTCCAAAACACCAAATTGTAAATGTTAACATAAGTTTGTGGCAATCGAAGTCATTCTATCAATGTTGACTCATTAACCTAACCAACTTCCACTAAGCAAGAAGTAAGACAATGGATTTTTCTACACAGGAAAGGTATTAAGAGAGGGGTTTTCCTCAAGTTTTTTTAGTATATTTGTGTGTGTGTTTAGCAATCCCTAATCTTGAATTTTCAAAAATAGCTAACCTTTTGATCACAACAAATCTTAGTATTACTTAATTGACATAAATGTCAGCAATCAATTCAACACACTAACTTTTTCTCTGGGAAACAAATGAGGGAATGAGAGTTAAAAATGCATCTATACGTGATACATGTATCAATACATTTATGAAAACGCATGTAGAATGTATTGTCTAAGTTCATTTTTGTAGCATTCCTCTCACAATCATTCCCTCCATTTTCAGCTATTCCAAACAGAGGGTAAAAGTCAACACAAACCAATAGATCTAAGAATTGACGCACTAAAAGAAAAAGATATTCAATTGCATAAGTATTGATCACTAGGAAAACCATCTCAAAAGCCAGAAAATGAAATTATTCAAATCAATCTGGCCAATTTCAATGATGAAGGCAACAAGGATAAGGAACAGGAGAAGGCAAATGAGAAAGATGATGATGATGATTATGATAATGATAATGGTTATGCTTTTCAGATCACCATATCTCAGAATCTGAGATGAATCCTAGACCATGTAAGATCCTACACTCAATTGGTGAATACGGGGGACATGCTATCAAAAGACAAATTAAAATAGAATTCAAAAATACTGACTAAAGCATTGATTCTTTAGTTTGATTAGACAACTGCCATACACTATGGTTCAGTACATCTTTTAAAAAGCTGTGTTCTGCATAATACATTTTTCTGACGTTAAACTTACATTGCAAAACCAGCAATTAAAGGCCAACATAGTTTTTGCACAGTATTGTGTAAGAGCAAGATTTTCCTACTGTATTTCACAAAGCCACATATCAAGCTTTCTTATATGCTGCTGCAAAGCTTATCTAAAAAACAAAGTAAACTGAAAGACAGCACACACTAAACCTTTAAGGGAGGATCCTGTTTCAGAGGGCTCAGGAGTATTGGGGCCTGGAAGACTTCTCCAGTACTTTAGAGCCTGCAACACTGCATCCCTAACTGGTTTCACCTATAAGCATATAAGGAAGTTATCTAAGAATATTCACATGGAACAAGAATTTCATAAATGTGAATATTAGACTGAAAATCACCTTGTCAAATCGACATGCTTCAAGAGAATGAATACAAGAAGCCCTTAAACCACCGAAAAAGGAACCACCACTCAAACCAATTTCTCCTAATGCTACCGAAGCTGCTTTACGTGTCGTCCAGTCGGTATCTTTTAGGGCCTCTTGGATACTAGTAATAGCAGTGAATAAAATATTTTGTGTCGGAGCACCCCCCGCCTGAAATAACACATTAAAAGGCAAGCCCATGTATAATGACAAAGTACTTGTTAATTGTTATCATGCAATGGATTACAGACAATCATTAACTTCTTAATGACCCACCAACTGCTACTAGTAGTTCACATAGAAGCAACACTGCCCTTTTTGAAAGGAAGATATTAATATTCTTTGTAGGTAAACAAGCAGGTAAGAGAACAGAAAAAGAGAAATATATCAGGTTCAGCTGCATCATGTTGGCATTTTCAAGTTTTTCCTTTCATTTACCTCCCTCTCCCCTCAAAACTGTCCATTAAGAACCAATATTAGATGCTTAGCTGCTTTGTGAATAAAAATAAAAGAATATATTATCCTTCTTTTTTTTGGTTGGGGTTGGGATGGGGAAGGGGAACTACGATGAAAATCCTGCATCTTAAACTATGATGAAACTATAATCCAAATGTTACCGGCTGTCAATGAAAATAAAATTCTGAATTGATCAGTCTCACAAGAATCATATAGTTATCCTATGTTAGAAAAGTATAATATTTCACCTCCAAGATCACATGTGCTAATAGCTGATGCAGAAAAGACATACTTGCAATAGTTCACTTCTTATCCAAATAACATTTTCCAAACTTGCATAAACAAACATCCAGAAATGCATGGTCTTATTATTTGGCCCTAAAGCACCCTTGATAACTCAGGCAAAAGCTGATTCTGATGTCATATGTATATACACTCCTAAACCCCGCTAGCATTTTTTAGTATTACTGTAGTAATGGGCAAGCTAAGATTAGAGCTGAAGTCCTCCCGAGTTTGTCTTTCTTATTTGAAAATCATCGAAGAAAAATGAACTATAAGATTGGAAATAGTGCACAAGTTGAGAAAGCATACAGCAAAACACAATTCCATAGCCTCTATCACATATGTTGCTTCAGGCATCAATTCCATACACATAAAAAGAAAGTAAACAAGAAGATAATTTCATCATAAAACCAGAATCACATAAAACAATCTATGTGAATATGGGCAAGAAAACACCTTATATGCTTCTATCATAACTACCTGGATAATACTTCTGTTCAACTCAATTATTGCTGGTTTTGCCATAAAATGTGGATTTTTAAGCAACTTTACAGTCCTAGTCAACATCCTCTGCAAAACTGAAACTGGGGGATCATGTGTATTGTCAATGATCCTTGCCAAGCAAAAAGCAGAACCTAACTGCACCTGCTTATTTTGTTCGCCCAGAGCTTCAAAAAGTGGCCTCACCAATATAACAAAGACCTTGTCACTTTCATTCCCACGATTGACCAATTTTGTAGCCAAAACACCAAGTGTTTCCACACATACATCCCTCACAATAGAATCTGGGTCTCTAAGCCGCTTAACAATGCTGGCAACCATCTTAGGAAGATGTGGTAGAATGAGACCCTCATGAAATCTTGCCATAGTACCCATTAGCCTGATACATTCCTTCCTTATTGCGCTCTTTTGTTCAGAATCAGTGTCCAAAATACAAGACAGAAATGGGGAAATCCCATCAGGGGTTAAAGTCTGTGCTGTTTTCTCAAGCTCATCCGCCCCTATTTGGTGAGTATCACGATCTGCAAGCTTGTTCAATGCAAGAACAACTTTATGTTTAAGCTCAAAAATCACCTGTTGCGCATTGACCCTAGTTGCAGTTGGGCCTCTCATTTTCACTTGTGCATGTGTCTTCATCTTGACGAATCACTATGTACGTTAATCCTTAATGCCAAGTTTAAATCATGTCAAAATTTTCCTTCTTGATGTATTGCATTTGCAACAACATCTTTCACAACCAAGGTCTACCTTGAATTCCTGCAATATGACTTTGTGATGGTCATAAAACCAGAGAAAACAAAACTGAAATTAATCACACAACAATTAACCTGATAGATCAGATATAAAATGTATGTAATGCACTCACAAAAGTCTTGAGGTTGATTTCTGAATAAAATAAAATATAAATAAATTTGGTCTTCCAGTTACATACATACATACATACTTGTTCCAAAATCTCTACCAGAAAATTGACAACCTGGATTTTCTTGATGCCCAAATAAGAATGAAGTAAAGGAAATGAAGGATCTGAAAGAGTAAAACCGAATAATTGATGAGTGCAACTGCAATCTGCAAATTCAATAAGAATAGGGTATGGTACAGTGAATTAATTAATTAACTTCACAAGTGTCAAAATTTAAGAGAGAAAAAGGAATGCAAGAGTCAATCAGATTAGAACGAATCTCAATAAACTACTGAAAAGCTTACCTCGGGTTGGGGAAAATCTGTCCCCTAAACTCTAACCCCCACGCAAATAGAGAGAAAAGAAAAAAGAAAGAGAAAGCGTCTGGTTTGTTTTGTATTTGTTTTTGAAGACTAGTCTAGGAAAGAGATTTCTTCTTCTGTTGGCATTTAGCATTGTCGTTATTGATTCTCAAGTGATGATGGCCTCTTATCTTTAAATTTCGCGCCCTCTCTATAGATTCGAATTTGGGGAGCGTTTCCACTGCTGGTGGTCCCACTTTGGGTTTCCAAGTATCACCTTCACGCCTTGGATTAGCATCGCTCCAATGGACTAGGATATCCTTAGGTCTTAACTAGCCATCGAGGATTCAAGATCTGTTTACTGTTTTTCCAGAATAAAAAAATAAAAAAAAAATCTGTTTACTGTTTAGCCAGGAAAACAAAAGAGAGATTGTGAGAAAGATTTTTGAATAGATTATTGTTGAGTTATTCAAATAAAAAAACAATTTCAAGTGAATTATTAAAAATAATTTAAAATGGATTACAATTATAGTATTATTTAAAAATTTAAAAAACCTTTAGCGTGCCAACTGCCAAGAGGTTAGTTCAAATAAATATTATACATCATTAAAATTGCCATTAAAGCTTGCTTTTGAATAATTATTAGGCTTAATTGCAATTTTGGTCCCCTATTTTAATCACTTAAACATTTTAGTCCTCCTTCTTTAAAAATGAACTATTAAGTCCCTCTATATTCATAAAATGTACAAGTTTAGTCCATTTATCTTTAAGTCAAAATTCTTAGGTTTATTTCAAGGTGTAAAATTCTCTGATTCATAATCCCACTGTTCATATTGAAGGGCTACATCTTGTGAACCTCTTCACCAAATTTGAGCTCGATCTAACGGTGAAACTCAACCCAAAATACCAAAACTATAAATTTTCATCTAACCAAAAATCTAGACTTATTCACCGTTAGATCGAGCTGAAATTTAATGGGAAGATTCACAAGTCGCAGCTCTTCAATCTGAACGGTGGGATTATAAATAAGATAACTTTACACCTTGAAATAAACTTAAGAATTTTGACTTAAAGATAAATAGACTAAACTTATACATTTTATGAATATAGAGGGACTCAATAGTTTATTTTTAAAGAATGAGGACCAAAACGTTCAAGTGGTTAAAATAAGATGACCAAAATTGTAATTAAGCCTAATTATTAATGTTTGACAAAGAAAAAAGTTACANGAATAATTATTAATGTTTGGCAAAGAAAAAAGTTACAAGCGCAAATTATACAAACTTATTTTTACATACAATATATCGGCACTTTGACCTAGTAATTAGGCTTTTTAGAGTTATTTCCCTAACTGGAATAGGTTGAAAGTTAAATATGTAAATATTGTAGTTTTAGAAAAATTGAAAAAAAAAAAAAAAAAAAAAAGTAGGTGGGATGGCGTGGGCCCCACCAGACACGCTGGGGGCCCTGCGGCACGTCTCCAAGGGTGGTGCCATGTCTTGGGCGACACGTCCGTCCTTGTCCAGCTTGCCAGCTTTTGCAACTCGGTTATGTGTGTCAGCTTCTTTTGAACATATGTCAAATGGCATGTCCTGTGGGGACACACCGTGGGCCCAATTGGCACGTAGAATTTTGTCCATGGTGTGTTCGAAGTGTATATATACCTCCGTGGAGAGCAATTTTCACAAAGCAGAAGCAAAAATTGTTTTCGTTTGCAAAGCATAAATTTTTTTCACTTTTAGAGAGGAAAGAGTGATAGGTTACAAAAGAGAGAAATTTGTATTACAAAGTTCGTGTCTAAAATTTTTTGAACTATTGTGGAACAATATTTCACAAGGTACATTTAGATTTTAATTATTACTTAATGCAAGTAATTATTTTTTTCATTCTAAATTTGATAGATTTTAAAGAAATTATGTTTGGAGTAAAATTTTAGTATAAATAAAGTATGATGATATTTATGTACTAATTTTATGTTACAGTAGTATATTTATTTTTTATTGCAAGATTGATAATATTAAATCATTCATGTTTTTCATTTAAATATTATTATAAATAAATGTATGTATTTAGCTTAAACTTGTTATGATTATTGTATATTATTNAATAGATGCCAAATGGCATGTCCTGTGGGGACACGCCGTGGGCCCAATCAGCGTGTAGAATTTTGTCCATGGTGTGTTCGAAGTGTATATATACCTTCGTGGAGAGCAATTTTCACAAAGCAGAAACAAAAATTGTTTCCGTCTGCAGAGCATAAATTTTTTTCACTTTCAGAGAGGAAAGAGTGATAGGTTGCAAAAGAGAGAAATTTGTATTACAAAGTTCGTGTCTAAAATTTTTTGAACTATTATGGAACGATATTTCACAAGGTACGTTTAGATTTTAATTATTACTTAATGTAAGTAATTATTTTTTTCATTCTAAATTTGATAGATTTTAAAGAAATTATGTTTGGAGTAAAATTTTAGTATAAATAAAGTATGATGATATTTATGTACTAATTTTATGTTACAGTAGTATATTTATTTTTTATTGCAAGATTGATAATATTTAATCATTCATGTTTTTTATTTAAATATTATTATAAATAAATGTATGTATTTAGCTTAAACTTGTTATGATTATTGTATATTATTATGCATTATCGTTTATGAAGTATGATATATTTGATTTAAAATTTAGGATAAAAATGATTATCTTCATTTATTACAATGGTTGAGTATATAAGGGAGAACAAGGAGTTACATATGAAAGTGCGAATCCTGCATGCATGATGTTGAAGCGCAAAGTTGGACTAGACAGTCTTAAGGAGCTGATACAATGAAAATTACATCTTGATCCCAATAAAGTGATCAAGAACATCAAATATAAATTTCCAATGTCAGTTAACCCCTTATATTATGGTGCACTTGATCTCATGGGTGATGAGGATGTAATGTGCATGTATGAAAGTCACAAACAACATGCCAATCTCAGAGCAATTGAGCTTTTTGTTGAGATTGAAACTAGGCAACATGATGGCAATAATTTTTAGATCAATGAAGCTGATGCTGGTGGGCCAAGTTCAATACCCTGTTCAGTTCAAGTGCATAGTCAAACAGGAATAAAAACTAACAATTGTTATCGGCCACATGTTGACTTAGCTGGATTATAGTCTAGCATGCCTAGTTTGAGTCAAAATTTTCATCTAACGGAAAGTCATGACTATAGTTGTGATGAACAATGGTTCAATTCATAGATTAGACAGGGGAGAGGCATCGAAGAACAGGAAACGAATCTGGATCTAGAAGCACACGAAGACAAACAAGTAACTAGTGCTAACTCTCCATTTGATCCTTTAATTACGTCAAGTGATGATGAAGATGTTATGTTAGAGCAAGATGATGTATCCAGTGATGAAGAAAATGAACATAGTTTGAATCTAAATGTACAACCATTGGGCTATGAATCTGGTGGTTCGATACCGGAAATGGTGCAGCCATTGTAGTACAGTGAACCTTTGCCGGTTTATTCATAAGTTAACTGGGATGCTATGCAAATTAGGGATGACACCGAGATATCAGATGAACATAGAGCATGGGAAAGAGGTTGACAGTTGTCAATTAGGCAACAATTGACAGTTGTCAATTAGCCAACAATTCTCAACAAAAAATGACGTTCAACTTGCTGTGAAGGAATACTCAATGTAGGTGCACCAGTCATTTATTGTGAAAGAGTCGCATTTAACTGCATGGAATGTTGAGTGTCCTAACAAAAATACTGGTTGTAATTGGAGAGTTTGAGCATGTCAAATGAGTAAGAGCGGATTATGGGAGGTCAGAAAGTATAATGGTCCCCATACTTGCACAAATGTCATGATAATGCAAGATCACAAGAAGCTCGATATTTATGTGATAGCGTCCAACATTCATGGGATGGTTGAGGAGAGTCCTGATGTATCAATTAAGTTGATACAAGTGGGGGTGTAAGGGAAGTCAGCCAAACTGGTAGAACCGACCGAACCGGAGGAAACCAAACCGAACCAACAGACATGGTCCGGTTTTCGGTTTGAATGTTTACGAAACTGAAGCATTCAGTTCGGTTTTCGGTTCCTATGAAGAAAAATCAGTGATAAACCAAACCAAACCGAGTATAAGGGAAACGACGTCGTTTTAGTATTATATAGCCTTCTGAAGTCTGAACCTTGCCTTGCCTTTGCTTGCCCTAACCCTAACTCTCCTCGACACTTTCACACAAATCAGAAATCCTCCCCTTTCTTCCTCGAGTTCTCTCCTTTTCTCAAGTCTCTCCCTCCCATTCTCTGACTATCCTCCATACTGGAACTTGAAGCCTTCACCGTCGTCGCCTTTGCCGCCTCGCCGTCGCCACCATCATGGACAAGCTTTTGGCCAAGAATCATTCGGTTAGGTTTTTCTTCATAAGGTACTGTGAGTCTATGACCTTCAATTTCTCTGGATATAAGTTCGATACACCTTCATTTCTGTCGATATATGTTGGATATACCTTCAATTTCTGGTTCTGATTTGTTGCTCTCGAGTATCGAGTTTGTTGAGTGTCGAGCTCTTCCTGTACCAACCAGTGATCTTCTGAGCTTATGTGTCTCTAGGCATTTATGCCGAAAAGATGAAGAAAATGGGAAAGCTTTTTATAATTTGCTTTTCATTAAGTGTAGTTTTTATTTAAGATTTATTTTCGCTAAGTGCATGTAAAGCATTTCTCAATACACAAGAGCTTATCGTGTAGGTTTCAAGTCCCATTATCTTATTCTGATAATCTGATTATTTGTCATGGTATTGGTACTTGAGTCTAAGCAGTTTAGTATACCAAACTGTATTTCCTGCTCTAATAATTGTTTACAAGTTCATTTGAACAGAGAAAGTGTTTCTTTTTTGGGGTACTTTTTAAAAATATTCTTGGTCTTTTCTCCTTTTCTCTTCCTCTCTTTTATCTAATTAAACAAAAAGCTATTGTGACTGATGTTGACCTCATCTCCAAGCTTGTGCATTTCTGTTATTAAATTGTTGATGTTCCTTTGAGGCTAATTTAAAGTTTGATGGCAGCTATTGGGTTCAGTTTTATAGTTTACAGTATATATTAGGCTAATTCTGTTATGTGCCCCTATTGAACACATTAGTAACCCATCTAAAATTAAAAGCTGAATATGGTTGGAATATTGAATTCACTTTGGAAGGAAGTTGTGTGGTTCGAAATAGTTGCATTCTGTTTTAACCGGAGTTGCATTCTGTTAAATTCTTTGCTGCTAATAGGAGTTCGAAATAGTTGCATTCTGTTAAATTCTTTGCATTCCATTTTAACAGAGCTAGGTGGTACTCTGTATACCAGCCCACACACTGGTCACTGAGGTACATTGTACCTGAAATAATTTGCACATAATAAAATGCTACATTTTGTGCCTGAGCAAACCCTGCTTCATATACTATCCAATATTACAACTATTATAAAAGTCTAGTCTGTTGTGTGTACTTAAAGTCTAGTTTGTTGCAGCATTTTCGTTTAAGCTCTTATTATTAGATTTTGGCCCAAAGTTGTTAGGGTAGCTAGAGTAATTGAGTCACATTATTGGTGCCTTTGAATTGAACATTTCTTTAAGCAAACATGCAAATTGATTATGATCAGTAATCATAATATATTTATCTGAATGTTCCTTATATACTTCAAAATTATATCTGTTGACTGTTATTTAATTATTGATTCACTAATTTTCTGTGCATTAGGATAATTTATTTGTATTTTTTTTGGTTGATTTGCTTATATGTGCAGGTTTTCTAGTAAATTATTTCTAGTGCTTTATTGTCTTGTAAATTTTCTACTTCTCTATTCATATAGTATTTTGCGTGATGGTTCCCAGCCTACAATCTTCTAACTTTATTGAGAAGTAATTAGGACCAATTTTGAGGTAGTTTCCAAAAAATTTCTCCACTGTGTTTCTTATAAGAAAATAAGAACTTTTGTTAGCAGAAATTCTATCTCACATATATCAGCAAGTCCAAAGTTTGAATTTTCTGTGCAGTAGATGAACTAATGTTAGGTTAATTAGTGTTATTGGATAAGCTCAGTTTTAGTGATAGTTGAAACTTGTAAGAGATGGATGAAAATGAATTCAGATTATGGGATTTGGGAGAAGGTATCAGTAGAAGAGGAAGAAAATAGAAAGAAAGGATAAAGCGTGGTCCATGCCTTCCAAAAGAAGAGCAAGGAAAAAGGTGGTAAAGAGGAATATCACTTTGATAACCTTTTCTTGAATGTGTATCTGTTACAGATAACAACTAATAAGGCTTCTACAGTTTGGAGAAGTCTAAAATCCCCAAGATCTTGAAAACTAATAGAGCTGTATAATTTTTGGGTGATATGTCTGTATAATTTTTTCTTTTACTAGAGAAGTCTGCAATGTGTTTTCTTTGCAGGGTTATGCTGCTTATGGTGTGTTAATCCAGAGCATTAATTAGAAATTTTTTCCTATGCATCTTTTATGGGATAGAGTAGTTTTATTGGCTGCACTATGCGTGTTTGCATAGAATTTATTTGTGAGCTTTTACTAATTGCTTTGGATTGCTTTTTAGAATAAAGAATTGTAGAAGCCATAGTCAATTAGTCATTTTCAGAATAAAGAATTGCTTTGTATAAGCTTTTACTCAATGCATTTTCTTTTTCTTCCTAAATGGGTTCTTATTTATCTTGCCTGTGTTCATGTCTAAAATCCGATAACTGTCTTTATTGGTGTTATTTATTTTAAAGTTTAAACCCATTAATTTGGCAATGCTGTTTGTTTGTACAATGTTGTAGAATGTTATTATTTTAAAGTCTTCCTAAATAGGTTTTAAATTTTGTACAATGCTGTTTGTTTCTTTGGTCACTTTCTTTTTAACGTCGACCATGATTTTAAAGTATTTCCTTTCATATCTATCAATCTTGATGGCAAAGTAACAATTTCCAGTTTGGTAGACAAACTTATTTGGCTATATTAGACTGATTAGTAGCTGCTACAATTACTAATGGAACAGCTTGTGCAACTTGGAATATGGATAAAGAATTTGAAGTCATGCCCCATGGAACAATCCAATCGACGGGCACACTTGTGGGAAGTAATCTAGATGATAATAGCAGTCAAATGCAAATTGATGACAGCCAAGAAGGCACCGAGGTAACAGTTAATGCATCCTCTAGCTCTAGAATCAAGTCTATTGTTTGGAGTCATTTTACTAGGATTAAAAACTCTAAGAGAGCTGCATGTAACTATTGTGGGAAGTCTTATGCAACCACTTCTGGTAAGAATGGGACTTCATCTATGAAGTCTCACTTGTCTGTTTGTCCAACAAATCCTAGTAATAAAAAAACTGATAAGAAACAAAGACAAGTTGGTTATGTGTCTAAACCGGAAGATGAGGGGAATGAGAAGACAATGAAGTTGGTTTCTTTTTGTCAAGAAGAATGTAGACATGCACTTGCTAGGATGATATGTACAGATGAATTGTCATTTAAGTTTGTGGAGAATGAAGGTTTTAGAAACTTTATGCATGTAGCACAACCAAAGTTTCAGGTTCCTTCTAGGATAACTGTTGCTAAAGATGTCATGAAACTGTATTTGGATGAGAGGCAGCAACTGAAACATTATTTCTCATCTTCTGGTCAAATGGTTTGTCTTACAACTGACACTTGGACATCCATTTAAAACTTCAATTATATGTGTGTGACTGCGCATTACATTAGGAGTAATTGGGAGTTAAATAAGAAAATATTGTCATTCTCTCTAATATCTTATCATAAAGGGGATACAATAGGGAAAGCTCTAGAGAGGACAATTAAGGATTGAGGCATTTCTAAGGTTTGCACTATAACCGTAGATAATGCTAGCTCAAACACTGTTGCCCTTGCATATTTGGTTAGGAGGTTAAATGATTGGAATGACACTATCTTGAAAGGGGAATTCATGCATTTGAGGTGTTCTGCTCATATTTTAAATCTGATTGTTAGTGAAGGTTTAAAAGAGATAGACCCTTCAATTGCTAGAATAGGGCAGCAGTTAAGTATGTGAAGACATCTCCTGCTAGAATGATTGTTTTTAAGCAAGCTATTGATTTTACAAATATAGAATGTAAGCATTTTGTGTGTCTTGATTGTCCAACAAAATGGAATTCAACTTATCTAATGTTAGAAGCTGCTGAAAAATTTGAGAAGGCTTTTACACGGCTTTAGGACGATGATCCTCATTATATACTTTCTTTTGGTAATGATTTCCCTCCAATTTCAGATGATTGGGAACGTGCACGTGTGTTTATAAAGTTTCTGCAAATTTTTTATGAGGTTACCCTTAATTTCTCTAGCTCTTTGCATGTTACAGCAAATGCATTTTTTGAAAAATTGTGTGAAATCAAGCTGACCTTACAGAACTGGATGCAATGTGGTGATATTGTATTGAGGTCTATGGCTGAATCAATGAAAAGGAAATTTGATAAATATTGGGATGATGGGCATAACATGAATTATTTCTTGTTTGTGGCAGTGGTGCTTGATCCAAGATATAAGCTGGAATTTGTGGAATTTTGTTTTGAAGATATGTATGGTAGAGACAGGGAGGTCATATGCTAGAGAAATTAAAGGAGATTTTGCATAGGCTCTTTGAAACTTATTCAAGTTTGCATCCTATCCCTTATGACTCAAAGGATTCTAGTAGTAGTGTGAGCATGCCCTCTGTGGGAAGTAGTGATCAAACTACTAGTGTGGCCTTATGATTTCAGATAAAGAGGCAGAGGCAGCAAAAAGATTTGAGGAAATCTGAATTGGAAAGGTACTTAGAGGATGATGTTGAAGAACAACATGATGGGTTTAATATCCTTAACTGGTGGAGAGGGAAGCAAGATAAATATCATGTTTTATCTTATATTGCTAAGGATATTTTGCATATTCCTGTATCAACAGTGTCCTCTGAATCAGCGTTCAGTACTGGGGGTAGGGTTCTAGACCAATTTCGAAGTTCATTATTGCCTATAACTGTTGAGGCTTTGATTTGTACTTAGAATTGGCTAAGACACCCTAACAAGCCAATTGATCTTCGTAGCCAAATGAATGGGATAGAACAAATTGAATATGGTAATTCTCTTACACTTATATTTGGTTTTTATAATTCTCTTAGACTTAAATTGAAATCTAGCTGATTAATATATTTTTCTATGACAATTTAATTAGAGCTTTCAACATTTGTCATTGAACTTCATAAGGATTCTTGAAGTGTTTTTGTCAACCTCAATGGGTAAATTTCATTTCAATTTTTTACTGACTTTGTTTTTGTTTTTTTTTAATGTTTATCAAAGTTTATCTAATAAAGGGATGCTTGTTTATGCAGCAGATAGGAGAAGGATTGGATATTTACTGTAATTTAAATTAGATATTTTCTAATTTTGGATATGTAATTTGGAAGAACTTTAGAAGTTCATTTGCTGATTTATTTGTTGTTGTAATTTGGATATTTTCTGATTTTGGATTATATGTAATTTGCTAATTTTTTTTTGCTGTAATTTAGATTGGATATTTTCTGATTTTGGATATGTAATTTAGAAGAACTTTAGAAGTTCATTTGCTGCTGTAATTTGAATATTTTCTGATTTTGGATTATATGTAATTTGCTGATTTTTTTTGCTGTAATTTAGATTGGATATTTTTTGATTTTGGATATGTAATTTGGAAGAACCTTAGAGTTCATTTGCTGTTGTAATTTGGATATTTTCTAGCTACTGGTGATATGCAATTTGCTGATTTTTTTGCTGTAATTTAGATTGGATATTTTTTGATTTTGGATATGTAATTTGGAAGAACTTTAGAAGTTCATTTGCTGCTATAATTTGGATATTTTATGGCTGCTACTGATATGTAGACATGCACTTGCTAGGTTGATTTGGTTATATGTGCAAGATTTCTGGTTGCTTTCTTGTTAAAATACAAAAAATTGACTTATGCAGGTTTTCTGCCCAAACCGACCGAACCGAACCGAACCAGACCGGTTCGGTTTGACTCGGTTTTAGTCTTAAAATTTTAAAAAATCGGACCAAACCGAACCGAGATTCCCTATCCGGTCCGGTCTGGTTTAGGGTGAAAATTGGACCGAACCGGACCGATTACACCCCTAGATACAAAAGCGAATATTGGCAGAATATGGCTATCGAGCATCGTATAGGAAAGCATGGTTAGCAAAGCAGAAGTGCATTGAAAAATTGTTCGACAATTGGAAAGAGAGCTATAATCTCTTGTCGAGATGAATGGCAGCAATGCGAGTGGCAAACCCTGAAAGTGTTGTTCAATGGTTGTTAGATAATAATCAGGTTATAAGTCATTCAAATGTTCAGGAGATGTTGTTTCGCCGTGTCTTTTGGACATTTCAATCTTGTGTCAATGCATTTCCTTTTTGCAAGCCTATGATTCAAGTAGATGAGACTTTCTTGAATGGCAAATATCGCGGTACACTACTGATTGCTTCAATACAAGATGGCGACAGGTCATCATTACCTCTTGCATTTGCTATTGTAAAAGGTGAAGTTAAAGATGCATGGACATGATTTTTTACCTTAGTGCGTCAGCATGTTGTTCGAGAACAGTAGAATTTGGCGACAATTCTTATCGTCATGTAAGTATATTGTCTTCAATTGTAGATGCCAGTGTGGATTAAAGTCCTCCACTTGCGCACAATTTCTTCTTTTTACGACATGTCGTCAGCAATTGGAATACACACTTCAAAAACAAAGCCCTGAAGACGAAGATATACATTATGGTGTGTTAATCCAGAGCATTAATTGGAAATTTTTTCCTATGTATCTTTTATGGGATATAGTAGTTTTATTGGCTGGACTATGCGTGTTTGCACAGAATTTATTTGTGAGCTTTTACTAATTGCTTTGGATTGCTTTTTAGAATAAAGAATTGTAGAAGTCATAGTCAATTAGTCATTTTCAGAATATATTTCCTTTTTTCTTAATAGCAGAATATTATGCTTCTATTTTCCAGTTTTGGATATAACATAATATTGAGTCATGGCAGAATATTATAGCCTTGTCCTGATTGTATGCTATTTGCTTATCATTTGATTGTTATAGTGCAGTAAAACTGCACTTGAAAATGCACTATTAGCTGTCCTGTTATATTGACTATTTCCTCTTCTCCCATTTAGATAAAGCTTAATCTTAGTACTAAGAGACGTGACTCAACTACAAGGACCTTTCCTTTACGCCAATGATTCTCCATAATGGAATCTAAAATTTTCAATGTTGTTTGTTTGTACAATGGAATCTAAAATTAATCTCACTATTTTTTGATTTTGGATATGTAATTTGGAAGAACTTTAGAAGTTCAGCTGATTTTTTTGCTGTAATTTAGATTGGATATTTTTTGATTTTGGATATGTAATTTGGAAGAACTTTAGAAGTTCATTTGCTGTTGTAATTTGGATATTTTCTGGCTGCTGCTAATATGTAGACATGTACTTGCTAGGTTGATTTGGTTATATGTGCAGGATTTCTGGCTGCTTTCTTGTTAAAATACAAAAAATTGACTTCTGTAGGTTTTCTGCCCAAACCGACTAAACCGACTGAACCGAACTAGACCGGTTCGGTTTGACTCGGTTTTAGTCTTAAAATTTTAAAAAATCGGACCAAACCGAACTGAGATTCCCTATCTGGTCCGGTTCAGTTTAGGGTGAAAACTGGACCGAACCGGACCGATTACACCCCTAGATACAAGAGCGAATATTGGCAGAATATGGCTACCGAGCATCGTATAGGAAAGCATGGTTAGCAAAGCAGAAGTGCATTGAAAAATTGTTCGACAATTGGAAAGAAAGCTATAATCTCTTGTCGAGATGATGGTAGCAATGAGAGTGGCAAACCCTGAAACTGTTGTTCAATGGTTGTTAGATAATAATCAAGTTATAAGTCATTCAAATGTTCAGGAGATGTTGTTTCGCCGTGTCTTTTGGACATTTCAAGCCTGTGTCGATGCATTTCCTTTTTGCAAGCCTGTGATTCAAGTATATGGGACTTTCTTGAATGGCAAATATCGCGGTACACTACTGATTGCTTCAACACAAGATGGCGACAGGTCATCATTACCTCTTGCATTTGCTATTGTAGAAGGTGAAGTTAAAGATGCATGGACATGATTTTTTACCTTAGTGCGTCGGCATGTTGTTCGAGAACAGTAGAATTTGGCGACAATTCTCATCGTCATGTAAGTATATTGTCTTCAATTGTAGATGCCAGTGTGGGTTGGAGTCCTCCACTTGCGCACAATTTCTTCTTCTTGCGACATGTCGTCAGCAACTGGAATACACACTTCAAAAACAAAGCCCTGAAGACGAAGATATACGCAGCAGGTATGCATAAATTTTCATGAATATATTTATCATTAGCAAAGCAGTATATTTAGTTTAATTACGAATTAGTCAAAATATTAAATGTCATGACTCAATTTTACAAGTAGTTAATTTGAATCCATTAAATTTAAAGAGTTTATGAGGAATATTCAAAGTCGATGCGAAGACAATTGAGCATGAAATTATGTAAAAGATCTGGATGAGGGGAAGTGGACTTTGCAAGGAGACACTGAGGGGAGGCGTTACGGTATGATGACCACCAATTTAGCTGAGAACATTAATGGCACATTAAAGGGTGTTCGCAACATGCCGATTACAACCATGGTTTGAGCAACATATTACAAGCTGAATGTCATTTTCACTAAGAAGCGGGACGAAGCTGGTAATATGAAAGCTAGTAGACAATGGTGGATCGAATATGCAATGACTAAAATGCGGGATAACGCACGAGAGACATCATCACATAAACCTCGATTGTTTAATAAGGACACCAGTTTATTTGAGGTAGATGAGATGTATAATATAAGAACCAGGACAGCTGGACGGACATTTATTGTCAATCTGAATGAGGGGAGGTGTAGTTGCGGTAAATTTAAAGCCTTACATTTGCCATGATCACATGCAATATTTGCTACGCTCAATGAATGAAATTATGTGGATCCAGTATACTAAATTGACAATTTAGTCAAAGCATATCATGGTCAATTTAAGCCAATCGGTGGACTGGAATATTGGCCGGAGATCCTGGGAATAAATATAAACCCTAACCCCACAATGCTTAGGAAGAAGGGTCATCCTGTTACAAATCATATTCGAAATGAAATGGATTGGCGGGATTCTAACAGGACACGAACAATCATTAAGTGCAATATTTATCGCCAAGAAGGGCATAATAGGCGAAATTGTCAATTTAGAAGGATGCCTGATCCATGACTGATTAGTTACCTGTGTATAACAGTTTATAATTTCGATGTTATTTTTACCCCTGGTTTTGTTATTTGTATCCAGTAGACTTGATTAATGGGACATAATGCTTAATTATATATCGATTTAATTTCAATTTGATAACAACATGTTTCAGTTAACTGAAAAATAAATTATAATATACATGGCCAACAATCAAGAAAGTCATGTGTACACGAGCAACCTAATACTAATGCCTATGTGGGTACAAATGTCCTTCAGTTCCACATCTAGGGGGTCTTATGACACGTGTTGACAATTCTTCCTCACCGGGTTGAGTGACCGGTGCTGGCGTGTCATCAACCATATCCCTTGATGCAAAGAGTCTTGTCCCAGTCATTGCCGTCGGATCATAAGGCGCACGTGCTCTCAGAGGAGTCATCATGAGATCGGTCCATTCATCAGGTAAATGAGCCTGTGAAGAAGGGCCTGCATATGTGTCAATCACTGATAGAAGAGCATGAGAATCAACACCAAACTAGTTATATACAGGAGATGATGCCGCATCATATGCATGTGGCGTCATATCAAAATAGCTCTGATCATGTGTAACTTGTACTAGATTTGGCTGATACGACATGTCTATTGAGGTAGATAAATCATCGAATCGATGACCAGATTGTGATGAACTCTGAGATCTTGAACTCGAACACTAATTAGCCCTGGTGGATTGTGTGGCAGACTGTCATTGGGATAACGTTGCTTGTGACTCAGATGCCCCAGATGCATTCCTAGATGATATGGTCGGCTCGGGCGCCATCCGTGGTTGCATCACTAGTGGTAATTGCCCATAATCCACAAAGACCCCTGTTAGGCGCGTGACAAATTCTTGATATCGCTCATTTGAAAGATTAGCAGACTGATAAGGCCACCTCGGCTGAGGTCTCCAACCTTGCTGAGGCCCCCCTGTTGAGGTCCAGGTTGTTGATGAGGGGTATGTTGAGTCCCCCAACCCTGCTGAGTTCCCAAACCCTGCTCAATTTGAGGATGAGAAGAGACATGCGCCATGGTTCGTTATGGATCACTACTTCTTCAAAAAAATAATATAGTAATTTACAACGAAAATAGAAACAAACAAAGTAATTGTAATAAACTGACCTGTCCAGCGGCTATGGCATTTTCAGGTCTCATCCACTAGCGCGTTATACATAAGTACCATGTCATATAATCGGGATCCATACCAAATGGCTCGTCTAAATTAATAACACGTTGTAAACACCGTATTTTGTTCGGGTCTTTTGATAGTTAAAAATATATTTAAGAAATATTGAAAATAAATTAAATTTTTAATTAGTTTTTTTTTTTTTTTTATTGTTTGGGCTTTTGCAATTGAAAAAACCCTAAGCCCAATCCATTTTCTACTAAGCCCATTTTTATTTAAGCTCACTTGGCCCATTTTTATTTTTTATTTTTTTATTCTTGCAAATAATAGATAAAACATAAATATATTTTGTAAATTTAATTTTGGTATCATTGGATCTAAAGGAGCTAATAGGAGAGCAAGAAATAAATTTTTTTCTCTCCTTATTGGTCCAATATTTGATTTATCATTTTTTAAGCAAATAACTAAGTAACTAAATAAATAAAGCAAATAAAAAAAGAAGCAAAAGGCTGAGCAGCAGTTACATGGGGGCAAAAATGGGAATTGAGCAACAAAGAAAGATATATACGTACAAGGGAGAGCAAAGGGGGAGGAGAGAGCATTCAACATAGAGGAAAAGCAGAAATAGTTACTTTGAGAGAGAGAGCAAGAACTGAACAGCAATAAGAAGACATTTAGCAAAATGAGTAGCAGAAATCAAAGAGGAAGAATCAAGACTAGAGCAAAAATCAAGTAAAGTTAATGATCCCTTTTATTTTCTTTGATTTTCTTGATTTTCTTGTTGCTGCCCTATTTCATTTTGGTGTTCTTAGACTTACTTGGTCATTTTCTTTTGTTTGATTCATCTTGTTCCTTTGATTTTCTTGTTGTTTGCTTATTTTTTTCTCCCTAAATCCGAAAATTAAAAATTTTTGGGTTGTGTTCTTGTTGTTGCCCTGTTTTGTTCTTGGTGTTCTTGGACTGATTTGGTCAATTTCTTTTGTTGATTCATCTTGTTTCTTTGCTCTTCCTTCCTAAATCCGAAAATTAAAAAAAATTATGGGCTATGTTCTTATTGCTGTTCTGTTTCATTCTTGGTGTTCTTGAGCTGTCCTATTATGTTCTTACTTGATTTTTGTGGATTAGGTTGATTTAATGTTGGATTGTTGATCAATTGAGATAGTTTAGATGAAATATTCATAAATTTTTTATTAATTGCAATTTTGGGCTGTTTATGTTTTTCTGAAAATTTTATGCTCTAGTTGCCCTTTAATCTTGATGAACTTTGGTCATTTGGTTCTTAGATGTCCAAATTCGGTTGAGGTTTATGTTCCTAGGTCATTTGTGTTTCCATTAATTGGTTTAGAAAAGTTTTCTAGGTTAATTAAGTGATGACTGAACCTTCATGTGAAAATTTGATTGTTTGAATGTTGTTAAAGGCCCTTTCATGCATGCTAGATTTTTCTGGGCATAATTGCTACTGTACTAACCTTAATTAGCTTGGAAATTGCTTGACTATAGCCTTTTGTTGGGTTAATCTTTGCCAAATCTTTGTTCTCTTTTAAATCCTTGCTGCCCTGTTTTGAATCTAACTTAGTTTCTTCTTGTTCCATAGCTTAATTGCTACCCTATTTTGCTTTAAATTATCTTGTTAGCCTTTGCATCTTGCTGCCTTCTTTTGTTTTCCCTAGCCAAGCATATTAACTTTGTTTCTTGTTACCTAGATTTTTCTTTGCTTGAGCATCTTATTTCCTTGCTGCCCTAATTAGCTATTGTGCTCAATTGCTCAATTTTGGCTTGCACTTAACACATTAAGCATAAAAATTGTTGCATGGTAGTGTTTCTCCCATAGAGAGTCAACTTGCATTCTCTTTTATCATGAAAGAATCACTTGCATAAGCCATTTTCGCTGCTATCAGTTCTTGCTGGCAGCACTCAATGTTTGATTTATTTTTGGAGTTTCAGAGCTCAGAATAAAGTGATGTTGCTTTCATTAGAACTGGGAGACACATATCTTCATTTTTTGTATTTTTTCAGATTTTTTCCATCTGTACTTCGCTCCCAATTTGCATTTAAAGTCAGATGTTTTTCTGCTCTGTCAAGACTTTTGATATTCTCTAGTAGCATGTAGCTTTTTATTTCTTTTTGGAGTTATACAACTTCGAATTGCATGATTCTTATCTCTTTAGAATCGTAAGATGTATGTATTTATTTTTTGTATTTTTCAGATTTTTTTCCATGTCTACTTTGCCCCCAGTTCGCATTTAAAGTTGGCTTTTTTTTTTTTTCCTGCTTTGTCAGTTTAGTTGATTTTCTTTGACAACAGGTGATTTTTTTTTTATTCTTTCTAGAGCTATAGAGCCCCAGTTTAAGTGTTTCTTTTTTTTTTTTTGAATCATAAGATGTCTATCTTCAATTTGTGAAATTTTCATAATTTTTGCATTTCTTGCCGATTGTTTAAGGTTATGTCCGGCTTGCTGTTCGGGGTTTATTACTTACATTTTTTTTAATTATTTTGGAAACTATTCACTAGATTAGTTCTCATGCATTGTGTGTACTATTCCAAGAGGTGTTTAGGGTTTGAATTTGCATTTTTGGTTGATTTTGTGTTATTCCTTTTGAGGCATATGGAATTTAAATATGTAGGTCAATTAGATAGATTTCTTCTAAGTCTTGCCTAACCTGTGTTTTGGTGTATTCATGAGCATCCTTGGATACGACTCATGGTATTTGTGAGTATGAGCAAATCGAAAGGCCCAACGGGAAGATATCTCGCTGCAAGCTTAGAGCAAGAATGATGTTTTATCTTTTATTTTATTTTTTTGATGTAAATTAAAATTTCTCGGTACTTAGATTTTGAGACAAGTTTTGTAATGTTTAAAATCATGCATTTGCACTGCATATAGAAAGTATAAATATGTCGTGTAGTATCCGCATGCCCCTTCACTTATCATGGAGGATAGGGCGAGTCAGTCCTATATGAGATATTTTTCTCTATTCGATCTAGGTGAAGGTAGCGCCACCCTAGACGGTCGCTTCATGCGATGAAGAGGTGGAAGGTAAATCCAGGGTCATCTATATTCATGCATTGCACATTTAATTTTCTTTGTTTTTATTTTCATTATATATTCTTGTAACAATTTATTATTCTAGGGTAAAAAAAAATGTACATTTTTTTTGTCATATTTTGTTCGAACAACTAATTTAGGGTAACCGTCTTTGGACGGATGTTGTAGGGTGTCTAACACCTTCTCCACAACATAAACAAACTCCCGAACTCTCTCTGATTTGCACACCTTTGTTTCTTTTAATTAATTAAAAATGGAGTTTTCCAATTGTTCCCCGGTTTCTTAATAGAATTGGTGGCGACTCCAGAGTTTTCATTTCGAAAACTAAATCTCTTTTTATTTAGTCATCTGCGTCGTAAACCTTCGGGTACGTTGTGACACACGTACACTTCGATCATCCCATGGTGCAACGACTACAACGTTGCATGTTTCCCTCTCATGTTGATATTGTGTAACAGTGTATCATAAATAGTTATTTCCCGTGGAATGTGCTGTCTACTCCCAAATTGGCGCACCACCCAATCTGGATTATGGTGCTCCACGATGTGATAACATAACAATGGCACCTTAGCAGCCCAAATCACATGCCCCTAGCACAATAGTCGGGGATGAGTGTCATCAATGCCCTGCTATATGGCTGCCACACAATCTGTTTACATCAAACATCAATAACATGATTAATATTTCATATAACAAACTCAAGTAATAAATGACATAAATTAGTTATCAGTAATAAGTATTCTTACATCATCAAGGCCAAGTAGATTAAAGGCCCGTCGATACCCTTTTTGGTCCGAGCCATCAGCAATACCAGTCCAATCTAAAGGGAATTTCCACCTAAGATGTTTTGAATATTACACTACAATTAATAACGTCTACTACTCTAAAAAAAAATTGTATAATTAATTACGTCTATTATAGCTATTTTATTAGAATATAATAAAGCTAAATTGTAAATAACTTGAAACAACAATTTTCTGACCTACTCACGAGTGGCTCACTTAGCTCATGATCTAGTCGCCTCAGAGCTATACATGGGAATCTCTCCTAGGCCTAACACTGGACCAAAAAATAGCAGCCTGCAAAATTGTTAGCTTGCTCTAGAGAATCCATGCAGAGACTCTTATAAACATGGGCAAGACAAGTTGATCCCTAACTAAATCCCCCAGCTTCTTCCCAATTTTCCAACAACTTTAAATACATCACATGTACAAAATTTTTGGTTCGATCAGGCATAAGCCACATTCCAATTAGATATAGTATATATGCTCTAGCGTATTTCTGTACTACGTCATCTGTTGCATCATCTGGGCATTGACTAAATGTCTGTGCAAGCTAGCTCAACTTCAGCCTGCCTCCGACTAAAGCCAATTGAGGTGGGGTTACACCTAGTAATTCGCGACAAAGATCATTCCATGTGTAACCGGTGTATTCTATTACTGTATTGCCATCAACAAGTAAATCAAGTAACACCTCCACATCTTGCAAGGTGATAGTGCATTCACTGCGGGACATGTGAAATGTATGTGTCTCTAACCTCCACTGTCCAATTAATGCAGATATTAACTGCACATCTATTAGTGTGGGTTCTATTTCTGCAACCCCACCAAAACCTATCATTGTCACGTATTCCACAACCCTTACACTAGGTCTACGTATTCTGCTGTGAGATCGAGGACGCACAACAATATCAACATGTTTCAGTTATTACTTAAAAAATTATAACATTTTACAAATAAAATTACAATACTATATATCTACAAAAATTCTAAAAAATTAAAATATTTCATATAAATATTTGTAAATTACTTACTCAAGTATTTCACACTTTTGTCGATATGTGGTTGTTTTGTTCAGTCAATAGAGTGGGGTCTACTGGTCCTGGTAGTACAATTTGATCCACCATGGTAGTAAAAATAAATTTAAGTGAAGATCGAAATAATAAGAACAACAATATTGGGGTGGATACAGTTAATCAAAGTAACAAAAAAATTTAAATTCTACTTGAAGGACAAAAGGAAAAATATGAGAAGGAGCAAAGAAACAATGAAGCAAGAAGAAAAGCAAACCACCAGAGAAGCAAAGAAGCAAATGCGCACAGGAGCAAAGAAGCAAAATGAGCAAAGGAGAAGTGAGAAGGGAGGGGCAGATGGGCGGAGGAAGAAGGAAAATTTGCCAAAATAAAGCCATGCAAGGAGCCACGTGTCACCACCTTATTTGACCAGACTTTGGTTCAGTGGGGAGTCAACACGTGGTGAGGCAGGGGTTATTCTTCTTGGCTGACACACGCAATCGAGCTGCAAAAGCTGGCAAGCCAGACAAGGACTGATGCACTGCCCAAGACAAGACACCACCCTTGGAGACGCGTCGCAGGGCCCCCGACGTGTCCGGTGGGCCCCACACCATCCCACCTGCTTTTTTTTTTTTTTTTTTTTTTTTTTTTTTTTTTNCAATATTTACGTATTTAACTTTCAACCTATTACAGTTAGGGAAATAACTCTAGAAAGCCTAATTACTAGGTCAAAGTGCCACAATATATCACAAACAAATATTTTTTTTTAAAAAAAATAATCTTTTTCATTTTCCTTCAGTTCATAATTTTTTTTTTTTTTTAAGAAAGCAACTCAAAAAGAGAGAAGCTATGACAAAGCTTCTCCATTCCTATGCTTGCTCTCAATTCAAACAAATATAAGTATCATCATTTTATAACACGTCTAAAAAGCCAAAATTTCATTGGATTTAATTTTTGAGATCCTCAGTGCTTAAGGCCATAGATATAAACGAATTGACTTGATTATTATTATTTTTTTATTTTTTAAAATTAAATATTATTTTTTTAAAAAAATTGGGCTAGTTTAATCATTAAACAAGTTGGACCTTAAGAAATCCTATTTTAAATATGTCTTAAAATTCAAACCCTAACTCATTTTATATGGGTCAAGCCCTAATTTTAAACAAGTCATATGCCCCAAATTGACAATGTTAATCATCTATGACATAATTGATTCCAAGCAAAGTTTCAAAAATCTAAGTGCCAACCACCCAAAAAAAAAAAAAAAAAANAAAAAAAAAAAAAAAAAAAAAAACTTAACCAAATGACGTGTAGATTTAGTGATATCTCCTTTAGCTATAAAAATTAGAGAGTTTATGTCTAAAATTCTATTCTTGTCATGTCCTCCT
>QAOA01005638.1:0-13562 GCA_003255065.1 Cercis canadensis
TAATATCAAAGATAGGCAAATAGGCTCAATAGGGGTAATCAAAGGCAAATAATACAAGGTTGGCTATTTGGCAAAGTGGCTAAATCAAGAAAGAATGCCTCAATCATGTTCATGTATGCAAATGAAAATGTAGCCTCAAAAAGAATCAAGCAAGTTCTAGAGTTAACAAATTCCATGAGTGAAATCACACAAGAAGGAAAAGAATGGCACATTTGCTAAATCCATTCATCAAAAGGCTCAAAATCTCACAAGGCATTTATCTATCAAACTTAATCATCAATCCAACATCTAAAACCAAGCATGTGAAATTAAGGATGGAAAACAAGTTATTCAATCATGCTATGAACCTTGAAATGTAATTACTTTAAACTTACAACTTTACAAATTCTATAACATCATTGGAGGGTAATTAAAACAGAAAAATGACAACAAAAACAGAAAAAACAGCAAGAACAACAAAAAAAAAAAATTAAAACAGAAAACAACAAATTTACAGAAATAGTAAAGTAATCAACTAAACTAATCAACTAACCTAATCAACTAAACAGAAAACACCTAATCAACTAAACTATATACAGAAATCCCTCCCCCACACTTAAATTTTACATTGTCCTCAATGTAAAAACTTCAAACAGTATCAACAGATGACAAGTAATAACAAGCAGTCACATAAGGACAAGTAAAGTAAAAGAGAGAGAAGAAACATCCTTATCAGGGGAGGTAGATGGCATCGTGCAAGTGGACCTCCTCCACTATGTCCTCTTTAGCTACCTCACAAAATGGCTGGCGGCGGTTGAAAGTTGCTTATCCAAGAAATGATCAAACTTCTCGCACACATGTGGGGTAAGATAAAGCAGACATCAAGAACAGAAAATTGAAAATAAAATGAACAAAAAACAGTAACAAAAACAAAATAGAATTAAAACAAACTAGAAAACAGAAAATTCAAAGCAAAAACAGAAAACAAAAATAGAATAGAAACATAAGAAAAAACAGAAAACAGAAAACAGAATATAATTACAGTAATATAATCAGAAAATGTACTCCCATGAAGCTCAAGGTATCATTTTCCGATTATGTGCAGCAAACATAGCTAGATACCGGGGTCAAAGACCATTCTCACGAAGTCTCGGGTTGCCCTTGTAGAGTCATCTGCTAAAGCCGCAGAATCAGAATCGGAACCAAAAGCAGAATTAGATTCAGATTCACCAGGATTGCCATCGCTTAAAAATGTAGAAATTTCTGCACAGATAGCACAACTCATGTCACCATCACAAACAGCATGTGAATGACACTGGACATACTTCTCTATACCCACAAAGTCAGGGAATTCATAACATAGCTCCTCAGACAAAGGACAAGTAAAGTAAAAGAGAGAGAAGAAACATCCTTATCATGGTAGGTAGATGGCATCGTGCAAGTGGACCTCCTCCACTATGTCCTCTTTAGCTCCCTCACATAATGGCTTGCGGCGGTTGAAAGCTGCTTATCCAAGAAATGACCAAACTTCCTTCACGCATGTGGGGTAAGATAAAGCAGACATCAAGAACAGAAAATTGAATTAAAAACAAAAATAGAGTTAGAAACAAGACTAGAAAACAGAAAATTCAAAGCAAAAACAGAAAACAGAAATAGAATAGAAACAAAAGCAAAAACAGAAAACATAATATAAATACAGTAATATAATCAGAAAATGTACTCCCTTGAAGCTCAAGGCATCATCTTCCGATTATGTGCAGCAAACACAGCTAGATACCGGGGTCAAAGACCATTCTCACGAAGTCTCGGGTTGCCCTTGTAGAGTCATCTGCTAAAGCCGCAGAATCAGAATTGGAACCAAAAGCAGAATTAGATTCAGATTCACCAGGATTGCCATCGCTTAAAAATGTAGAAATTTCTGCACAGATAGCACAACTCATGTCACCATCACAAACATCATGTGAATGGCACTGGACATACTCCTCTATACCCACAAAGTCAGGGAATTCATAACATAGCTCCTCAGACACATCCACTAACTCTGTAGGAGCATCAATGACCACAGCCTCTGGAATAGAGTCATCTTGTTCTAAAAATACTGCAATCTCAGAACAACCAGGGCAAACAGAATCACCACAATTGCAGCACATAGAATCAGGAGTGCTCAAGAAGGCAGATATCTCAGCACATACTGCACAAGGTATATCACCATCACAGTCAGGACAGGAGGGGCACCGAAGAGGGTCATCAACACCAACAAAATCTGGGAAGTCAGCACAGAGCTCATCATACCCATCCCCAACTAGATCATCAGTCAAATCAATGTGAAAGACAGAGTGCTCATCCATGGAATGCTGCATAGGCTCAAAAATATTGAACTGCACAACAGAGTCTCCAAACTCCATGGTCTGAGAAGGAAGTGCACCAGAACCCTGGGATTGCAATTGACTCACAGATGATGCCAATTGTCCAATCTGTGTTTCCAGATTCTGCATGGTGGACTCTGCCCTCTGCTGGAACTGGATGTTGCTGGTGGCCATCTGCTTCACCAAATCTTCCAATGAAAGCTCAGGTTTGGATGTTGACGAGTGAGCTGGTGGCATAGGCTGCTGCTGGAATGGTGGCCTAGTTTGTTGAAACTGGCTCTGTTGTTGGTATGGTTGCCTATACTGCTGCTGCTGTTGTTGGGAGGACTGCTGTTGTGGTGCTGCAGCATTGCCATATCTGAAATTTGGATGATCCCTCCAACCAGGGTTATAAGTGTTGGAGTATGGATCATATCTAGGCTGCTGGATTGGCTGCATGGCTGGTTCAGGTGCTTGTTGTCCCACTGCCAATTGTCTCAAACAAGATGTCAATTCATCAAGTCTATGGTCCATCCTCTGTTTGTCAGAAAGTGATGCAACAACCTCTTTGACTCTTTTAGTAGTAGGGGAACCTAGTATGCACCATGAACAAAAAGTGATAGAACAACAAAACACACCAAAACACACAACAAAACACAAAATCACACAAAAAGTGACAAAATTGAACTAAAATCGAAACACACCAAAAACACAAAACAAAGGTAAAAAGACACCAAAATAAGACTAGAAAATGTATCTAAACATTTTTTAAATTTTTTTTTTAACACCACAGGACGAAAGGTGGATGAAAATGGAAGTCAAAAATCAAACACACCAAAACATACAACAAAACACAAAATCACACAAAAAGTGACGAAATTGAACTAAAACCGAAACACACCAAAAACACAAAACAAAGGTAAAAAGACACCAAAATAGGACTAGAAAATGTATCTAAACATTTTTAAAATTTTTTCTAACACCACAGGACGAAAGGTGGATGAAAATGAAAGTCAAAAATCAAATAAAAAATTTTAAAAAATTGAAAAAGTGATATAAACGATGGAATTTGGCCAAAATAGGGTAGGGCTCACTGTGAACAGTGAGTTTTTCTTTTCAGGACGTTTTCCTTCAACTGACCAATTCTCAGATTATTCTGGGCTAAAAAATTCGTACTAAATTTTCTGAAAAATTTGCCTAAAATCACCCGTTTTCACCAAAAACTACCAAGACAAAACAACAAAGGGGGTTTATGAAGGGTTAGCAGTAAAGTAAACTCCTAATATGATTGACCAAAACTAGAATAATCCCCGGCAACGGCGCCAAAATTTGATGAGCTGTCGAGGCTCCTCAAATTAATTAAGTTTAAGGTTGGTTACCTAAGGTAGCAAAGGGCAGCCCTAAGTCGAACCTAAGGAAAGGTTGTCCTTGTGTGAAACATGTTAATTTGGTTCCATTTTTCCTTCGGTTTGGCTTGATTTAGTGATTTTCGGTTCTACTGTTCCGAACAAAATTTTTTGCTCCGATTGACCTGAAACTTGGTCAGTTGAAGGAAAAAGGGCTAACATAGCCTACAGCTGTGAGGTCTGTCTTTTTAAGCCAAATTCGACTGTTTTGACCACTGATGAGCTGCCGAGGCTCCTCAAATTAATTAAGTTTAAGGTCGGTTACCTAAGCTATTTGCAGCAAAGGGCAGCCCTAAGTCGAACCTAAGGATTGTTCTATTTAGTGAATCATATTAAGAAGCATGTAAACAAGGGGGTTTTGTTTGGTTTAAGTACTTGACAGAAAATAATTGTAAGTGGTAACCTAAAGGAAAACAACCAATCCAAGCCTTAACTGATTCTGATTTTGATTCATCCTTGATTTCTAATGATCCATTCAATTATTAACCATGTTCTTGACCTTTAAAACTATAGTTCTGCGGAGAGTTACAAGATACCTACAGGTCTGGTTAAGCGACCAGAATTCGGATTCAACTAAGACTAAATTAATTAAGCAAACATTCAAGTCTAGTTTTACCTAAGTCCATGATCCAGCCAAGGTGATTAATCCATCCAAAAGCTCAGAAACATTAATCAACCATACAATCCTCTTTTATCACATGCAATTAAGCAATCACACATGAAGATCCAAATTCGAATTAAGCAATTCAAACAGAATATTTCAAAGGATTGAAAGAAGCAGATTAATCATTGAATGAATAACAACAACTCATAATCTCAAAACCAATAATCAGAACAGCAAAACCCTGGATTGATTGATGAATTAGCCCTCCATGAACAAGAGAAGCTAAGTTCTTACAAAATATCTAAGAGAAAACTTAAGAGCTAAGGAAAGACTAGAAAGCTGTCTAAAATATCTAAAACTTGATTATGAATTTCGGCTGCCCCCCTCTTGCTGATATAGACCTCCAATTTTACATGCACACCCAAATTGCCCTTAGGGCACACTTGTTCCCATGGGCCTTAGCTTCAATTGGGCTTTGGTTTGGGCCCATTTGGACTTGTCATGAGGAAGTTAGGCCCATTTAAGTGGCAGAAGGTGTCTGGAACCGTCAGCTAACTTGCACAGCAAATAAGACCACCTTCCACATAAAATATGGTGAACCGGTCTTCATATAAATTGAAGCATAAGACCATCTTCCACATAAAATATGGTGAACCAGTCTTCATATCACTTGAATCTCTGTCTGTTAGCTTTCCAATGGTACCAGTTTCAGGTCAATATGACATTTAAACTCAAGTTATGACCCAAATACTGCATGTAGGTCAGGATCCTGCGACAGCATGTCTTCTCTGGCTTCCAGGCTGCATGTGACCTTCTGAACGTCCGAATTAGCTTTGGAGCCCTGAAAGAAAGTTGTAGAAAATTCTCTCAGCTTTCCAACAAGGTATGACTCGGAATTTTTGGACATCCAGAACTCAAGATATGCCTGAAACACAGAGACAGCATATAATGCCCAGTATTGCTGGAAATTGCAATTAAGCATAAATGGATCCTAAGTCATGAAATGAGGTCTAAGTCTATGCAATTCAGCCCAAAAGAGGTTTAAAAGACTAAGTATGAGGAATAACTATTGTATAAAAAGTGTGTTCATCAGGATTCCACTAAATCGAGTTTAATTTGTCCAAGCTTCTCCAAGCTTTTACACCCATGGTTTCTCTCCAAAACTCACCAAGAACTTTCTCCTTCTAGTATCACAACTAGAAGTCACTCACAGATTTCCTACAGAAATCCTGAGTACAAAACATTCCCAAAAGATTCATGCTCCATTAACACTCTCTCTTTCTCAGAGAAGATTTTACATAGAATAGTACATGAGGAAGAAGAAAACTAAGCACTATAAAATTTGAAGAGGCTGAGCTGCAGTGGCACCCACACTCTGGCTCTCTGTTTTTCTATTTTTTTCTTCTTAGCTTCTAAAGGTTTGAAAGGCTCTCTTGAAGGAGAACCACCAGCACATGAAGAGCAATACCATCCCTTGATTTGAGGACAGGTGGCACGCCAAGATGAAGAGGAATTCCACTAACCATTTATTTTGTCTTGTAGTGACAAAAGAGATGTTTTTTACTAACTTCCCTTGAAAAGTGGATCTACACTAGCTCCCAATAAAGGAAAGGTTACTTCACAAGTTGAGGTGACCTTCTGACATACACAGTATGGGCTTATTCATTTCAAAGTCTTCACACGCCTAAATCCATCCAGAAGAGTAAACTAGTTTAAGAACTAATTCTTACAAAGGAAGAACTAGTTCTCAACTTTCCTTGCTAACCTGTCTAAGTAAGACATTAAACCAAAACACAGATTAGAAGATATAAAATCATTTGTTATCATCAAAATAGGATTAGAGAATTGTGGAGCTAACAGTGATCACAAGACCTTGCCTAAATTGAAGAATTGTAAACTTGAATGCAAAAATGGATATCATGGGCTATGCATTAATAAAAATGTGACCTATTTGAAAACATTTGACAAATAAGTTTTATTTCCTCTTGAACTTATTTTTTCACTATTACGCCACGTCAGGACACCATTATAGACTCAATGGCAGTTGATCAACACCAAAGAGAGAAGCTCAGTAATTTTGATGGGAGAAAAGAAGAATTCATCAAGAGATTTTTCTTTATGGGTACAATTAGGTATCAAGCCTAAGCTTGAAGAAGTCTCCATATCCACCAATACCTCTTAATTACATCCAAATCTCATTGTTGTGTTGTCAATGTTTTTCTTTCAATGGCCTTTCTAATATTGTGTTAATCAATCATTGTATTATTTAAATGTCTGGTTTCCACTTGTTTCCACCTTGTTGGTAATAGAGACTTACTTGAGAAAGAATGAAATTGACGTTCAACATGAAAAGAAACTTATAATGATAATTATAGAAAGGAAACAAAAAGAAAGAAAAACAAGATTGGTACATAAGAACATAATCTTGAATTGGGGAAATAGCCAACAGGCCCAAACTTAAATGATCATCGCAAATTATATAAAGAGTTTGATTGCAAAAGAGTAACTAGTCCCCACCCAACTTGGTCACTAAAAGTATTTGTCCCAAGATTAAAGTTTCAAATATGAAATAGCCCATCATTAATCAAAATGGACTTTGCAGCCTTGTAATGTGGCCATGGTTCACGTCTATGAAGGGAATGGATATAAAAATGCCTAAAACTATTTTAAGGATTAAGTAAGATCAAGGATCATTTCTAGAGTAAGCCATTGCTAGGATTTGCTGAGCTTTCCTCTTTTATGGCTAGAAATACACAATGATGCACCCCCCTCTTTTTTTAAGAGATTGGATTCTGGCATATGCCTTAAGACATATATTATCGCTTTGTGTCTAATGCTCTTTCTTCCAATTTTTCAAATGATCATATCAAAATACTGTTATTGCAACCACTAGTATTAGAGTGATCCTCGTCTTGGCATATTTTGAAAGAAAGCCTTGAAGTGGGGTGATCCTTGTCTTAGTATGTTTTGAAATAAAGATTCAAGGCCGAAGAGGACAACAAATGATGAAAAATTTGTGAGGACAGCAGAAAAATGGCCAACCTTCCTTTTAATTCATGACTATCAATTTTGATAACCTTAATCCAGGGAAAACTACTATTAATGGATGAGTATAAACCAGCCTATTGATTTTTGTTGTTGTTGTTATTGTTGTTTTTCTTTTTTCTTTTTTCTTTTTTAACAATGAATACAAGCTTGAGGAAAAAAGATTATAGAGCAATCAAGAAACAAAATGGAAACGAGTTGAACTTCATTTGTTGGAAAATAAATATCACAATGTACCTGAAGGTCGCTACATTGCGAATGGCAAACTTAGAGAAAAAAAAGATTAGTTTTCGAAAGAAAACTTAGAGTCGCCACAAATTGTTTTAAGAAAATGGGGAACAATTGGAAAACCTCTTTTTGAATTTTAAAAACGGTATGCGAACCAGAGAGTGTTTGAGAGTCAATTTGTGTGTGGGGAAGTGTTAGGCACTTCACAACACCCATCTGAAAGATGGTTACCTAAAATTAATTATGCAAATATAATATGGCCAAAAATGTACTTTATTTATCCCAAAAATAATAAGAGTATTACAGGAATATTTGACAACAATAAAGAGGGAGAATTTAAACATGCAATGCATGATTACTCTACTGAGACCTAAATTCTTCCACCCCTTTCTCGCATAAAGTGTCCTCCAGGGTGGCGCTATTTTCACCTAGGTTGGATAAACAAAACTATTCCATAAAGGAATTAGACTCGATCTATCCTCGCAGGATAAGTGAAGGGCCCTATGGATATTAAACGACACAAATATATATATCTTAAATGAGTGCAATGCATGAGTTTATAAATTGTAGTATAGGAATTTAAATGGTTACATGGAACAAAACAAAAGTTAAGCAAATGTCTTCTCGTTTCCAACTTCGCCTTGTTCGAGGATCGAGCCTTCTAGGTTGTCATCACTTACAACCCAACTCACAAATATTATCGGCAACCATTATCAAATGAGCTCATAGGGCCAAGAAAAAAACATTAACTCAAGAAACATGTAAGAAATTGTTCAAACATGGACAACCAAAAGGATCTATTTACAAGCAAAGCAAAGTGACACATGAAAAGACCTTAAAACGATGCAAGACAAGGATGTACAAGAAACTTTAATATAATTCCCAATCAATCTTCAAAAATGTCTGAGGGAAAGCAATAAAACACAAGAAAAATAGTACCCAAAGTAGGCAAAACAATATTGAAAAGAATCTCATGACAGAGCAAAAAGCAGGGAAAACTTTAGACAAAAACTGGGATTGCATGCTAAGGAATTTTAATTTGAAATTTTTATATGACAAAGAAATATGCCTTATGGTTCTAACAAGATAGAAATCACTTAAAACGGAGCTCTATAGCTCAAATTAGACACAAAAAACTGAATGCTACCAAAGACAATTGACAACCTGACAGTGCCAAAAAACAACCAATTTTAAATGAACACTGGGAACAAGGAAAAAAGAATTTGGTTTTGAAATTTTTACACACAAGAGGCACATCTTTCTTGGTTCTAAAAAATCAAAAATCACTCAAATCTGAGCTCTATAGCGCTACCTAGAAATCAAAACCGAGAATTGCCAAGGAAGATTGATAGACCCAAAATAGTAGAACAATAATAAAATTCAAAGAAAATTGGGAGTAGGAGAAAGAGAATGTGGCCATGAAATTCTTACACATAAGAGAAACATGATTTCTGGTTCTAACAAAGCAAGAATCACTCAAATTGGAGTTTTATAGCTCCATCTAGAAAATAAAAATTGAGGGTTGCAAGAGAAGACTGACAGTCCCAAAATAGCACGAAAACAATAAACTTAAAATAAACATAGGGAGCAGGATTGGCTATGAAAATTTTACACATAGGAGGTGCACGTTTCTTGGTTATAACAAAGCAAAAATACTAAATCGGAGCTCTGTAGCTCTCTCTAGAAAATAAAAACTTAGGGTTGCCAAAGAAGATTGACAAACCCGAAAATGCACAATCCACGACCAAACTAAGTATTATCAATCAAGGAAACAACTCAAAGTTCCAAAATCAAAATTAACATATGAGATTAAACTTAAATTTAGGAATCCAACACTATGGGTACCTTAGAACCATAAGAATCAATCTTAAACTCCATCAAACTACATTATGATTTAGAAATTTAGCATAATCATTCATACATAACAACATCTAGACAAATTAATCACCATGAATAAAAAATCCAACAGTAAAGATGGAAGAACTAGAGTAGAGATTACCCTTGTAGAATGAATTTGATGGAGATTCAAACCTTCTTCTCTCTTTGGTTCCCTTCCTTTCTCCCAAACTCCTCCTTCTCTCTCCCTTTCTTCTTCTCATTTATCTTTTTTGTTTTCATGCCCTATCGAGCTCCTTATTTCTTGTCTTCTCATCTTGCTTTGCTGGTCCCCTAGTTTTAATTTGCTTTCCTTCTTTTTTTTTAATTACGTATCTATTTAATAGGGATAAGGTACACCAACTTGGACCAATAAGGAATGAGGGAAATATATTCCTTGTTCCCTAATTGATTCTCCTAGATCTAGTGATGCAAGAAAAAAAGTTTCTAAAAAATTTCTTTACTTTTCTATTTTTATTATTCATTTGTAAAAATTTAAAACACTAAAAAAGAATGGGCCAAATGGGCTAGCTGGGAAATTTGGTCTAGATTAACAATGGACTAGGCTAAGGTAGCAAGACTATGATTTATTTTATCATAAAAGTCAAAATAAAGTATAAAAAGAAACAAACCAAAAAGTAAGAACTTGCATTTTTTGTTTCAAAAAAAAATTTTATGCACAATTTAGCAAATTCACAATACGGTGTCTACAGTTTGCCCTTCTTTACATGTTTGCTATTTGAGGAACATGAGAAGTGAATGCTTTCAAATAGTCACGTAAGAAACATTTAAATATAGATAAGTATTTTTTTTTTCCGAAGAACCCAAAATGACAAGGAAAATTAAAAGAGACGAGATTTTTCACCAGGGAGCCGACAAGAATTTAAAAAGCACCAAAATCTTTTACCTGGGAGTTGATAGGAATTTAAAGGCACTGAGATCTTTCACTAGGGAGTTGACAAGAATTTAAAGGCACCAAGATCTTTCACCTGGGAGCCGACATAAATTTAAAAGCACCGAGATCTTTTACTCGGCAGCCGAGAGAATTTAAAAGCACCGAGATCTTTCACCTAGGACCCAACAAAATTTAAAGGCACCAAGATCTTTCACCCAAGAGCCAACAAAATTTAAAAGCACCGAAATCTTTCACCTGGGAGCCAAGAGAATTTAAAAGCACCAAGATCTTTCACCCAAGAGTCGACAGGAAATTAAAGGTACCAGGATCTTTAACTCGAGAGCCGATAAGAATTTAAAACTCTGATGAGCCATCAGAACTTTACCAAACTATCAAGTAGATTAAAGATGCAAACCTCGACCGAACTATCAAGTGAATGAAATTGAAATTGGTAGGAAACTTTAAAAACTCTAACGAACCATCAGACCTTGACCGAACTGTCAAGTAAATGCAAAATAGAAACCTTAACCAGACTATTGAGTGAATGAAACGGAAATTGATAGGAAATTTTAAAAGACTTTGACGAAACGTCAGATCTTGATTAAACTATCAAGTATATGCAAATGAAAACCTCTACCAGATTGTCGAGTGGTTAAATTGAAATTGGCAAGAAATTTTAAAAACTCTAACGAACCGTCAGACCTTAATTGAACTTTCAAGTATGCAAATGAAAACCTCAATTGGACTGTCAAGTGATGAAATTGAAATTGTAAAGAAATTTTAGAATTTCTGACGGACCATTAGACCTTGACCGAACTGTCAAGTAAAATGCACATGATTGATATAGGTCTACACATGAAATGTGTATATCATTAAATTTAATCTTCTCATTCTTTTGTGGAATAGAAGGGTTTGGAGCAATGTTTTAAAAACTGAACCAATGAGCAAACCGGTATGGAAAAAAAATAACTGGTCGGACTAGTCAGACCAGTTGAATAGAAGTTTTTTTCATACTTGAAGATTCACAAAGAAGAAAACATGGAGGATGAAGCACAAATCATCAAACTTAACTCATAAGTGAAAGTCTCAAGCTTAAATATTCAAATAACTAAAAATCAAAAAATATAAAAGCCTAATCTATATACACCTAATTTAAAATGATGGCCATAATGATTGGAAATGTCGCTTAGCCAATTAAATTAAACCGAATCCCCTAATTAGAATGCAATAGAGGATATAATCCGGATTTGTCTCACAAGGAATGCAATGTGTAATCAATAATTTCAAGTTAAAAACAGGGGATTGTAAAACAGAATTGTATTTCTAGATTGTAAAAAGTAGAATTGAAATAGGATTAATTAAGTTGATTAAAACATAACCTAGCTAGACATTCATCCATAAACCGGTTTGATCCATCCTAGATTAACATGAGTGATTAAGTTCTAATACAACAGTGCTAATTGAGTTTAATCACAACTGAAATCTCTAATTATGACTAATTATTCCTACTAAGTTATCACTTAGAATTCGATTAACCCCATTCAATTACTAATCTTGTAATCACAGTTATTAAGCAATTAGTGACTAATCTGAAAACTAAACCTCAATTAGCAATTCTTCAAAGGACTCATGCACATAATTAAAGATTAATCAATCTAAATTCTATTTCACACTTAAACATCCATATAAATCACAAAGATCTCCATGATCCATATAAAATATCCAAACAATCAGAATCCAATGAAAAATGAAATTGCATTAAGCTTAATCAAATTAAGTACATAATCTCAAGAACAAAACCGAATTTAATCAGAAGTCTAACTTGGTTACAAGAGTTTTACTCCTCCATGGTCATGAAATCCAAGCTCCAATGAGGGAAGAAAACCATAGTTCAATAAGTTCCAACAAATACAAGAGAGAAAACTAAAACTGTCTAGTCTAGAATTGATAACTCGTCTACCTCCTTTCTCTAATTAAAAATTCCTAACTTTTATGTACACCCAATTTACCCCTAACCTTGTTTAAACCTCTGGACCTCAGCTTCAAATGGGCTCCAGTTTGGGCCTAATTGGGCCTAAATTGAGGAAGTTAAGCCCATTTAAGTCTATCTAGGTCCATATAGGTCTCTGGACTAATCAGCCATTTTCGATAGGCAATACAACCATCTTAACTTCATAATTTGTTGAACCGGCCTTCATAACAATTGACGCCCTGCACTTTATCTTTCCAATGGGACTAGTTTCAAGTCCATACGACATGTACAGCATAAGTTATGGTCCAAACACTGCATGCGGGTTAGGATCCAGCAGCAGCAACTCTACTCTGACTTCCGGGTTGAATTTGACCCACGGAACGTCTAAATTGGCCTTGGAGGTCTGAATGAAAGTTGTAGATAATCCTATTAGCTTTCCTACAAGGCAAGAATCACAATTTGTAGACATACATAACTAAAGATATACCCGAAATATAGAATAGTGTCAAAACCCTAATAATGCTGAAAAACACACTTAAGCCCAATTTGAACCTAATTAATGAAATATGACCCAAGCCCAATCAAATAGACCCAAAATAGGGTTGGGAGGTTAAAAATGAGGATTAATTAATATATAAAAATATAGGTCATCAAATCCCCCCACACTAATCATTTGCACGTTCCAGGCAAACTAGAATTAAAACTAAGAAAGAAGGAAAACAACTAAAATAACTAAGAGATCATTTCCCAACAACAACTTCCAAGAATGCAAAAGTTAAGTGAGCAGGAAGAACAATCAAGAATTTAAAGGAATCAAAACAATCATGAATCTATTTCTTGCACTTTCAATCAACAAGCATGGTGAATTCAAATGAAGTGAAGAACTAAGAAAGATAGAACCTCACACAAGATACATTCTCAATCCCTCAAGTGTTTAAGGTGGTTATTGTTTCACTCACATCACATCATGACAATTTGTACTACTATAAGCTTGCTTATTTTCTAATCTCCACTACTTTAAACACATGCATGCACAAATCAGAAGGACTTTATTTAAGGATGTAATGGGGCCAAGGATTAAGGGAAAAGAAAGAATGAAATATGGATATGGCAAATTAAAACCAAAGAGAGCGTGAGTACATTGGGAATGATGAGTCAAAACCAACACTAAGCACAAAAATACACCCAAAAGCTCTATGCAATTTTCTTTACA
>QAOA01005638.1:13782-34218 GCA_003255065.1 Cercis canadensis
TAATCTCCACTACTTTAAACACATGCATGCACAAATCAGAAGGACTTTATTTAAGGATGTAATGGGGCCAAGGATTAAAGGAAAAAAAAGAATGAAATATGGATATGGCAAATTAAAACCAAAGAGAGCGTGAGAACATTGGGAATGATGAGTCAAAACCAACACTAAGCACAAAAATACACCCAAAAGCTCTATGCAATTTTCTTTACACACTTCTTCCTCTTTAGAAGGCAAACCACTACTTTTATTCTTTTTTTCTTTGCATTTTCTTTTTCTGATTTTTTTTTTAAACAAAATTTTCTTTTCTTTTTCTTTTGGCTAACATTTCTTTGTCTTTACATTTCATATAGCCACTTTCCTTCAAATTTCACAAATCCTCCCTCCCACACTTAGAACTTTGTCCATCCCGGACAAATAGAACTCATCAATTGATTAACCAATGCTTTCATACTCCCTAAGTTAGATAGAAACATGATTTTTTTTTTGTGTATGAGCTAAATGAAAGAATGGAAAAAATAGGCTCAAGGGGGACATCAATGGAAATGATGTTAGGAAGGCTATTTGGCTATCTAGCTAGAAAGAAGAAAAGATGGCCTTCATCACATTCATGCATGCAAATGACAATGTAGTCTCAAAAAGAAGCAAAGCAAGTTCTAGAGCAACAAACATCATGAGCACAATGCACACAAGAAAGGAATATAGAATGACAATAGGTTCAAAAACTCACTAGGTATGCTCCATCAAACTTAATCCATCACATCAAATTCCATCACCAAATTAGCTAACTAAAAGATGCAAGAATCTATTCAACCATGCTAGAAACTTCAAAATGACAATTGCTTTAAGCTCACAAATTCTACAATTCTCAAAGTGCTATGGAAAATGCAAAAAGAAAAGGTGGAAAGATGAGTAGAATGAGAGTATTGCAAAACAGCAAAACAGAATAGAAAACAACTAGGAAAAATGTGGGACAGCGAATCAAGAAAGGATATCGAACCAGAATTCTGCACAGAAGCTCAAGAAGAAACATGAACAGAATCTGGAACATGCTGAACTACACCAAAACAGCAAACAGAGAATGGAAGAATAACATAAAACACAAAATAGACACGTAAAACAGAACCAACAAACAGAATTAAAAACATCAACAGAACAAAACTAAATAACAAGAACAAAAAATTAACATAATTCGAAAGAACAACAAAAACAAAAACATAATAACAGAAACATAATCTGAAAGAACTCCCCTGAAGCTCAATCAAGTCGGGTAGATGGCATCACTCAAAGCCACTTCCTCAACCAAACTCTCATCTCCACCATAGAACTTCTTAAGTCGATGTCCATTGACCTTGAAGGTCCTCCCCGTAGTCACATCTCGGATTTCAACTGCACTATAAGCAAATATATTAGTGACAACAAAGGGTCCCTGCCATCGGGATCTCAATTTACCTGGCCACAACTTAAGGCGAGAGTTGTATAGAAGCACTTTCTCGCCCACTTGGAATTCCTTCCGAAGGATCAGCTTATCATGAAAGGCCTTAGTCTTCTCTTTGTACAGTCGAGAGTTCTCATAGGCCTCTAATCGGAGTTCCTCTAACTTTGAAGTTGTAACTTCCTCTCGACTCCTGCTAGTCCTATGTTCATGTTACAAGCCCTAACTGTCCAATACGCCCGATGCTCTAATTCCACTGGTAAGTGACACGCCTTCCCAAAGATAAACCTATAAGGCGACATGCCTATAGGTGTCTTGTAAGAGGTCCGATATGCCCATAAAGCATCCTCCAACCTTTTACTCCAATCCTTTCTATCCGGCCTCACAATTTTCTCCAAAATTCTCTTAACCTCTCGATTAGAGACTTCGGCTTGGCCATTCGTCTGAGGATGGTAAGGGGTAAAAGTCTTGTGGAAAACTCCATACTTACTCAGCAAGATTTTCATGTGCCGGTTGCAGAAGTGTGATCCTTGATCACTGATTATCACTCTGGGTATGCCAAACTTGCAAAAGATATGTGATCTAACAAACTCTACAACCACATGAGAATCATCAGTCCTTGTGGGAATAGCCTCCACCCACTTGAAAACATAATCCACAGTCAACAGAATATAAACAAAGTCAAAGGAAACAAGAAATGGACCCATAAAATCAATACCCCAAACATCTAAAAGCTCACAGAACAATAAAGGTTATTAGGGCATCTCATTCCTATGAGTTATATTCCTTAATTTTTGGCATTGCTCATAAGATTTACAAAAGACATATACATCATGAAACAAAGTGGACCAATATGGACCAGGATCTAGTACTTTCTTAGCTATTCTCTGAGGACCAAAATGGCCTCCACAGGCATAGGAATGACAAAAAGTAAGCACAGAATGGAACTCATGGTTAGACACACATCTCCTAATTATCTGATCACTATAGAATCTCCACAAATAAGGATCATCCCACACATAATATTTAGCCTCACTCTTAAATTTATCAATTTGTGCACGTGTGAGGTGTGCAGGGAAAACATGAGCAACCAGATAATTAACAATATCAGCAAACCAGGGAAACTCCCCATGCAGCCCTAAAAGTTGCTCGTCAGGGAATGAATCCTGAATGGGAAACTGCTCATCAGAATCTCTCTCGATCCAGCTCAGGTGGTCAGCAACCACATTCTCTGCTCCACTCCTATCTTTAATCTCAAGGTTGAACTCTTGGAGAAGGAGCATCCATCTGATCAATCTGGGTTTGGCATCTGGTTTCTTCAAGAGGAACTTGAGTGCTGCATGGTCAGAAAAAATCACCACATGAGAACAAAGCAAGTAAGATCTAAATTTATCTAAAGCAAAGACAATTGCTAAAAGCTCTTTCTCGGTTATGGTGTAGTTCGCTTGGGCAGAATCAAGTGTCCTCGAGGCATAGTAAATCACATGATGGGCCTTACAAACCCTCTGGGCAAGGACTGCTCCCACTGTGTAGTTGGATGCATCACACATCAACTCAAATGGCAGCGTCCAGTCGAGAGGTCGGATGATGGGAGTAGAAGTGAAAGCCTTCTTGAGGTGATCAAATGCATCCTTACAAGGCTAGCTGAAAATGAAATCCACATCCTTTTGCAGCAGGTTGGTCATCGGGATGGCAATTTTGCTGAAATCACGAATGAAGCGCCGGTAGAATCCTGCATGACCAAGAAATGAACGAACTTCCCGCACGCATGCGGGGTAAGGCAAAGAAGAAATAACATCAATCTTAGCAGGATCTACCTCTAAGCCTTTACTAGAGACTACATGTCTTAGGACTATACCTTGTTCTACCATAAAATGACACTTTTCAAAATTCAAAACAATATTAGTCTCTATACACCTATGCAAAACTCTAGACAAGCTATATAGGCAGTCATCAAAGGAAGAGCCATATATAATAAAATCATCCATGAATACCTCCATACAATGCTCTATAAAATCAGAAAATATACTAATCATGCAACGTTGGAAGGTACCTGGGACATTGCAAAGATCAAATGGCATCCGCCGGTATGCAAATGTGCTGAAGGGGCAGGTAAATGTGGTATTTTCTTGATCCTCCAGTGCAATGTGAATCTGGAAATAACCAGTGAATTGATGAACACACTTTTTATACAATAGTTATCCCTCATACTTAGTCTTTTAAACCTCTTTTGGGCTGAATTGCATAGACTTGGACCTCATTTCATGACTTTGGATCCATTTGTGCCTAATTGCAATTTCCAGCAATACTGAGCATTTTATGCTGTCTCTGTGTTTCATGCATATCTTGAGTTCTGGATGTCTAAAAATTTCAAGTCATACCTTGTAGGAAAGCTGAGAGAATTGTCTACAACTTTATTTCAGGGATCTAAAGCCAATTCGGATGTCCAGAAGGTCATATACAGCCTGGAAGCCAAAGAAGACATGCTGTCACAGGATCCTGACCTACATGCAGTGTTTGGGCTATAACTTGAGTTGTGTATGTCATATGGACTTGAAACTGGTACCATTGGAAAGCTAACAGACAGAGATTCAATTGTAATGAATACCGGTTCACCATATTTTATATTGAAGATGGTTTTATTTGCGGTGGAAGTTGACTGATGGTTCCAGACATCTATTGGCACTTAAATGGGCCTAACTTCCTCATGACAAGTCCAAATGGGCCCAAATCAAAGCCCAATTAAAGCTAAGGCCCATGGGAACAAGTGTGCCCTAAGGAAAATTTGGGTGTGCATGTAATTTTGGAGGTCTATATCAGCACAAAGGGGTAGCCGAAATTGGAATCAAGTCATTTTAGATATTTTAGACAGCTTTTGAACTTTCCTTAGTCTTTAAGTTTTCTCTTAGATATTTTGTAAGAACTTGGCTTCTCTTGTTCATGGAGGGCTAATTCATCAAATCAATCCAGGTTTTGGCTGTTCTGATTATTGGTTTTGAGATTATGTGTTGTTGTTATTCATTCAATGATTAATCTACTTCTTGCTTCCTCTGGACTATTCTATTTGAATTGTTAAATTCGAATTTGGATCTTCATGTGTGATTGCTTAATTGCATGTGATAAAAGAGGATTGTATGGTTGATTAATGTTTCTGAGCTTTTGGATGGATTAATCACCTTGGCTGGATCATGGACTTAGGTAAAACTAGACTTGAATGTTTGCTTAATTCATTTAGTCTTAGTTAAATCCGAATTCTGGTTGCTTAACCAGTGGACATCCATAGAACATTGAGAGGCTTCTTGATATGTTTTAAAGGCCAAGAACATGGTTAATAATTGAATGGATCATTAGAAATCAAGGATGAACTAAAATCAGAATCAGTTAAGGCTTGGATTGGTTGTTTTCCCTAAAACTCTACCACTTACCATTAATTTCTGTTAATCACATGAACAAACAAAACCCCCCTGTTTATATGCTCCTTAATATGATTCACTAAATAGAACAATCCTTAGGTTCGACTTAGGGCTGCCTTATGCTACAAGTAGCTTAGGTAACCGACTTTAAACTTTAACTAATTTGAGGAGTCTCGGCAGCACATCAAATTTTGGCGACGTTGCTGGGGATTGTTCTATCTTTGAATCAATATTATTAGTAGTAAAACTTACTTTTAACTTCCCCCTAATTCACCCTGCTTGTGTTTGAGTTTTTGTTCTTTTTAGGGTTTTGGCCACTTTTTTCATAACTTTTTGGCCAAGTATCCATTCTGTTTGAGGCCAGTGGCCATTGTTTTTCTTGATTTGAAGTTTCCTTAGATGTTTTATATTGTCATTGAGTGAATTCTGGCCATTTGGACCATTTCCCCCTTGTTTTTCCTTCGGTTTGGCTTGATTTAGTGATTTCAGGTTTTACTGTTCCGAACGAAATTTTTTGCTCCGATTGACCTGAAACTTGGTTAGTTGAAGGAAAAGGGCCTAACAACTAACAGTCACTTCCTATGGCTGTGGGAACTGCCTTTTTAAGCCAAATTCGACTGTTTTGACCACTTTTTCATTTTTTAAAGATTTTTTATTTGATTTTTTAGTTCCATTTTCATCCACCTTTCGTCCTGTGGTGGTAGAAAAATTTTAAAAAATGTTTAGATACCTTTTCTAGTCCTATTTTGGTGTCTTTTTACCTTTGTCTTGTGTTTTTGGTGTGTTTCGGTTTTAGCTAAATTTTCTCAGTTTTGTGTGTTTTTCTGTGTTTTTGTGCATTGTGGTGTGTTTAGGCATTTAGCCACTTGTTTGCATGGTGTATGACTAGGTCTTCTCCTTTTGTATTGCTTGAAGTAGACCCTGAAATAGAGAGAACCTTGCATACACTCAATAGAGCACATAGGGCTATTGATAATTTAGATCCTACCATGGCTGAAGCTAGAACTCCTATTATTATTTCTGTTGTTGATCCTGTTGATGAAGGTAATAGAGCTGATAATGCTAATAGAGCTGGAAATAATAATAATAATAATAACATGCAGCTTAGAGACAGAACTCTTAAGGAATTGGCCACCCCTGATGTTGCTTACCAACCTTTGGGGAGATTGATACTGCTTTTGAATTGAAATCTGGATTGATACACTTGCTGCCAAATTTTCATGGTCTTGCAGGTGAAGATTCTCATAAACATTTAAAGGAATTCCATGTGGTTTGTTCCACAATGAGGCCACAAGAAATTTCTGAAGAGCAGATCAAGTTAAGAGCATTCACTTTCTCTCTTGCTGATGCAGCTAAAGACTGGCTCTTTTACTTGTCACAAGGTTCAGTCAGGAATTGGAGTGACATGAAGAAGCTGTTTCTGGCAAAGTTTTTCCTTGCATCCAGAACTGCTGCCATTCGCAAAGACATATGTGGCATAAGGCAACTGCCAGGGGAGACATTGCATGAGTATTGGGAGAGGTTTACAAAGCTGTCCTCAAGCTGCCTTCACCACCAAATAAGTGATCAGCTGTTGATACAATATTTCTATGAGGGCTTGTCACCTTCGGATAGAAGTAACATTGATTCTGCTAGTGGAGGAGCATTAGTGGATAAAACACCTGCTGCTGCCAGAGATTTAATTTCCAATATGACAGAGAATTCCCAGCAGTTTGGTGTCAGGATGATTCATTCACCAGGGGAGTCAATGAAGTTGGTGTATCACTTGCTGATCAACAAAGAATGGAGCACAGACTTGATGAATTGACCTCCTTGGTCAAGCAATTGGCAGTGGGGCGACAAGTATCCACACCTCAACCTGCAAGCTTGTATGGCATTTGTGCTTGTCCATCACATCCTACAGACACATGCCCTACACTGCAAGATGGTGATTCTGGATTTCCGGATCCCTCTGTAGCTGTAGCAGGTGTTTTTCCTGGTCGATCCCCATACCAATCGCAGCAGCAGCCTATATATGATCCGTACTCCAACACTTACAACCCTGGTTGGAGGGATCATCCAAATTTCAGATATGGCAATGCTGCAGCACCACAACAGCAGTCCTCCCAACAACAGCCACAGCAACAGCAGCAATATAGTCAACCCTGGCAACAACAGAACCAATTTCAGCCAGCCAGGCAAGGCCAGTTTCAACAAAATAGGCCACCATTCCAGCAGCAACCTATGCAGCCAGCCAACCCGTCAACATCCAAACCTGAGCCTTCATTAGAAGATTTGGTGAAGCAGATGGCCACCAGCAACATCCAGTTCCAGCAGAGGGCAGAGTCCACCATGCAGAATCTGGAAACACAGATTGGGCAATTGGCATCATCAGTTAGCCAGTTGCAGTCCAAGGGTTCTGGCAAACTCCCTTCACAGACAATTCCCAATCCAAATGGGAGTAATGTGAGTGCTATCATATTGAGGTCTGGCAAATCCTTGCAAGAGCCAGCCGAGCCTCAACCTGCCAGTGAGTCCCAACCCGCAGAGGAAGCAGTTCCTGAGCCAATCAACCTTGCACCTGCGAGCAAGCTACCTGCAGTAGCTCTTCCTTTTTCCACAGAGAGCTACTCTGTCCAAGAAGCAAGATGAGGCTGAGAAGGATAGGGAGCTTCTGGAGACGTTCAGGAAGGTGGAAGTTGACATTCCCTTGCTGGATGCTATCAAGCAAATTCCTAAATATACCAAATTTCTCAAGGAATTGTGCACCCAGAGGAGGAGGTTGAAGGGCAATGAGCGGATTAGCGTGAGTCAGAATGTCTCAGCCCTTATTCAAACTCTGCCCCAGAAGTGCAAGGATCCAGGAACTTTCACAATCCCCTGTGTTATAGGCAATTCCAAGTTCGAGCATGCCATGCTAGATCTAGGCGCTTCTATCAATGTCATGCCTATGTCTGTTTTCAGTTCCCTCGGGCTTAGACCCTTGAATGCCACAGAAGTTGTGATACAGTTAGCCAACAGGAGAAGTGCTTATCCAGTTGGGTTGATTGAAAATGTGTTGGTCAGAGTTGATGAGTTGATCTTTCCAACAGATTTCTACATTCTGGAGATGGAAGGACAGTCACAATCCAGCAAGGTTCCACTCATTCTGGGCAGACCATTCCCCAAGACTGCGCGGACCAAGATTGATGTGTATGTAGGAACTCTATCCATGGAGTTTGGCGATTCTATTGTGCAATTCAACATTTTTGATGCTATGAAGCATCCCATGGATGAGCATGCTGCTTTTCACATTGATGTGATTGATGATTTGGTTAAGGATGTTTACCGTCATATGTGTGCTGATTTACCTGATTTGCCTGGTTTTGATGATTCTATTCAGTGCCAATCTTGTACTAATTGTGACGGTGATTCTGGCTGTGCTATTTGTGCTGAGATCTCCACCTTTTTACGTGATGATGACTCTGGTTCCCTAGAGCTGGCAGTAGCTGCTGTTCGGGAGGAGATTCAGTCTGCAGAGATTGACATTCAGCCACCCAGATTTCTGCCCTCTGCAGTGCAGCCACCCAAGCTAGAGCTGAAGCCTCTGCCTAAGCATCTGAAGTATGCGTATTTGGCATCTACAGAGCAGCTTCCAGTAATTGTGGCTAACAATTTACTTCCTGAGCAAGAAGAAAGATTGCTGCGCATTCTGCGAGAGCATAAGCAAGCCATTGGCTGGACGTTAGCAGATATTCCTGGCATTAGTCCATCTACATGCATACATCGCATATTACTTGAAGATGGCGCTAAACCAGTGCGGCAACCCCAGAGGCGATTCAACCCTCTCATCCTGGACGTGGTAAAGAAGGAGGTGACCAAGCTTCTGCAAGCTGGCATCATTTATCCTATATCTGACAACACTTGGGTGAGCCCAGTGCGGGTCATTCCGAAGAAATCCAGGGTTACAGTGGTGGCCAACCAGAACAACGAGTTACTACCTACCCGAGTGCAGAATAGCTGGCGGGTCTGCATCAATTACAAGAGGCTCAATCAAGCCACCAGGAAGGATCATTACCCCCTGCCATTCCTCGATCAAATGCTGGAGCGGTTAGCTGGGAAATCGCATTACTGCTTCCTGGATGGCTACACTGGGTACTTCTAGATTCATACAGCACCGGAGGATCAAGAAAAGACCACTTTTACATGTCCCTTCGGCACGTTTGCTTACCGGCGGATGCCTTTCGGCCTATGCAACGCCCCTGGTACCTTCCAGAGGTGCATGGTAAGTATATTCTCTAATTTTTTAGAGGAGTGTATGGAGGTGTTTATGGATGATTTTACTGTTTATGGTTCTTCTTTTGATGACTGTCTGAGTAGCTTAGCTAGAGTACTACATCGCTACATTGAGACTAACCTTGTCTTAAATTTTGAAAAGTGTCATTTCATGGTAGTGCAAGGTATAGTTTTAGGCCATGTAGTATCTAGAAAAGGGGTTGAGGTAGATCCTGCTAAAATAGATGTCATTACTGCTTTATCTTACCCCACATGCGTGCGGGAAGTGCGGTCATTCCTTGGACATGCAGGTTTCTACCGGCGATTTATCAGTGACTTCAGCAAGATAGCCATTCCGCTGTCTAGCCTTCTGCAGAAAGATGTGGAGTTTCTGTTTGACAAGAAGTGCAAGGAAGCTTTCAACCGCCTAAAGCTAGCTCTCACCAGTACCCTTGTCATTCAGCCACCTGATTGGACACTCCCATTCGAGCTGATGTGCGACGCTTCGAACTATGCCTTGGGAGCTGTCTTGGCGTAGCATGTGGCCAAAGTTCCTCATGTGGTTTACTATGCTTCAAGAACTCTGGATGCTGCTCAAGCGAACTACACCACCACTGAAAAAGAACTTTTATCTATTGTTTTTGCATTAGATAAGTTCAGGTCTTATTTGATAGATTCTAAGGTTGTGGTGTTTTCAGATCATACAACTCTGAAGTATCTCTTGAAGAAACTAGATGCCAAGCCACGGCTGATCAGGTGGATGCTGCTGCTTCAAGAGTTTGATGTGGAGATCCGAGACAAGAGTGGAGCAGAGAACCTGGTTGCTGACCACCTTAGCCGCATAGAGCGAGATCCTGATCCACTGCCCATTCAGGATTCCTTTCCTGACGAGCAGCTGTTAGGGCTGCATGGTGAGTTTCCATGGTATGCAGATCTTGTCAATTATCTAGCTGCCCATGTTTTGCCCTCACACCTCACACGTGCACAAATAGACAAGTTAAATAGTGAGGCGAAATATTATGTGTGAGATGATCCCTATCTCTGAAAATTTTGTAGTGATCAAATTATTAGGAGATGTGTGCCTGATAATGAGTTTCAGTCTGTTCTTAGCTTTTGCCATACTTTTGCATGTGGTGGACATTTTGGTCCTCAACGTACAGCTAGGAAGGTCTTAGACTCTGGATTGTATTGGGTCACTTTATTTAGGGATGCACATATATTTTGTAAATCTTGTGAACAATGTCAGAGAACCGGGAACATTTCCCATAGGCATGAGATGCCCCAGCAGCCTTTGTTATTCTGTGAGATTTTTGATGTCTGGGGTATTGACTTTATGGGTCCTTTTCCTGTTTCTTTTGGTTTTGTTTACATTTTACTTGCTGTGGACTATGTGTCTAAGTGGGTGGAGGCGAAAGCCACCCGTACTGATGATTCTAAAGTTGTTGTGGATTTTGTTAGATCAAACATTTTCTGCAGATTTGGCATTCCTAGGGCCATCATCAGTGATCAGGGTTCGCATTTCTGCAACCGGACCATGGCGGCTTTAATGAAGAAATATGGCGTCATGCATAAGGTTTCCACTCCTTACCACCCTCAGACCAATGGGCAAGCTGAAGTCTCCAACAGGGAAATCAAGCGTATCTTGGAGAAGACTGTCCAACCTAATCGGAAGGACTGGAGTTTGCGACTCGAGGATGCTCTGTGGGCATACCGGACTGCTTTCAAGACACCTATTGGGATGTCTCCCTACCGGATAGTTTTTGGCAAAGCCTGCCACCTTCCAGTGGAGCTTGAGCACAAGGCCTATTGGGCGGTCAAGCAATGCAACCTTGATTTGAGCCAAGCCGGGTCCTAGAGAAAGCTTCACCTCCAAGAGCTTGAGGAGCTTCGTTTGGATGCTTATGAGAGCTCCCGCCTTTACAAGGAAAAGACCAAGCGGTTTCATGATAACATGGTGCTGAGGAAGGAGTTCTCTACTGGCCAGAAAGTTCTCTTGTATAACTCTCGCTTAAAGCTCATGCCTGGCAAGCTCCGTTCTCGGTGGCTTGGTCCGTTTATTGTCACCAAGGTTTTTCCTTATGGTGCAGTGGAGATAGCGAGTGAGTCCACCAGCAAGGCTTTCAAGGTGAACGGGCATCGCCTCAAGCCATTTTATGAGGGCCCTCAGGAGGACATAGTGGAGGAGGTCCACTTGCACGATGCCATCTACCTCCCCTGATAAGGATGTTTCTTCTCTCTCTTTTACTTTACTTGTCCTTATGTGACTGCTTACTATTAATTGTCATCTTTTTGAAGTTTTTACATTGAGGACAATGTAAAATTCAAGTGTGGGGGAGGGATTTTTGTATAGTTTAGCTACTTTATTGTTTTCTGTTTAGTTGATTAGATTAGTTGATTAGTTCAGTTGATTACTTTACTATTTCTGTAAATTTGTTGTTTTCTGTTTTAATTTTTTCTGTTTGTTGTTCTGTTTTAATTTTTTCTGTTTGTTGTTCTTGCTATTTTTTTTTTTTTTGTTGTCATTTTTCTGTTTTAATTACCCTCCAATGATGTTATAGAATTTGTAAAGTTGTAAGTTTAAAGTAATTACATTTCAAGGTTCATAGCATGATTGAATAGCTTGTTTTCCATCCTTAATTTTACATGCTTGGTTTTAGATGTTGGATTGATGATTAAGTTTGATAGATACATGTCTTATGAGTTTTGAGCCTTTTGATGAATGGATTTAGTATTTGTGCCATTCTTTTTCCTTCTTGTGTGATTTCACTCATGGAATTTGTTAACTCTAGAACTTGCTTGATTCTTTTTGAGGCTACATTTTTATTTGCATACATGAACATGATTGAGGCATTCTTTCTTGATTTAGCCACTTTGCCAAATAGCCAACCTTGTAGTATTTCCCTTTGATTACCCCCATTGAGCCTATTTGCCTATCTTTGATCTTAGCACATTAGCTCATTCTATGCCTATGTATAAATACAATGTTGTTACCTTACCTTAGGGAATGGGAGAGCATTGGTTCATTGTCTTGGAGGAGCTCTTATGCTTGTGGGTAATTAATAGTACAAGTGTGGAGGTTGTGAATCCTAATGTGCAAAGTATTATGTCAAAGAAAGAAAGAAAAAAAAAAAAAAGAGCCAATTGGTTCTGAAAAAAAAAAAAAAAAAAAAAAAAAAAAAATCAGAATTGTGAAAAAGGAAAAGAAAAGGAAAAGGAATATGTACAAAGGAAGGAGAATATGCTTTACACACTTGGAATTTAATGCTTGTCATTTGAGTTCCTCTCCAATGTTCTTTTATTCTCTTTGAGTTTTACCTTGTGATATCCATTTTGATTCATTCCTTTACCTTTACCTTGGCCTTATTACAACCTTAAATAAAGTCCTCTTGATTTGTGTGTGCATTTGTTTGAGTAGTGGAGAAATAGAAGATAAGCAAGCTTATGGTAGTGCATCTCTTCATGAGTTTGATTGAGTGGAGTACCTAATTTCTAAACACTTGAGGGATTGAGAGTGTATCTTGTGAGGATCTATCATTCTTAACTTATGCTTTCCAATTGAAGTTACCTTGTTTGTTGATTTTGGATGAGAAGAAATTTTATTTCATGAATGCTGTGAGTTCCTTGAATCTTTAATTGCTTATCTTACTTGTGGTATGAACTTCTGCATTTCTTAAATATCATTGGGAGGTGATCCTTTAGTTTTTAAATTTGTTTTTGTTTCCTTGTTCTTGCTTTTCTTAGTTTTGGAATTTTAGTTTGCCCGAGACGTGCAAAAGCTAAGTGTGGGGGAATTTGATGAACACACTTTTTATACAATAGTTATTCCTCATACTTAGTCTTTTAAACCTCTTTTGGGCTGAATTGCATAGACTTAGACCTCATTTCATGACTTAGGATCCATTTATGCTTAATTGCAATTTCCAGCAATACTGGGCATTATATGCTGTCTCTGTGTTTCATGCATATCTTGAGTTCTGGATGTCTAAAAATTCCGAGTCATACCTTGTTGGAAAGCTGAGAGAATTGTCTACAACTTTCTTTCAGGGCTCCAAAGCTAATTCGGACGTCCAGAAGGTCATATGCAGCCTGGAAGCCAGAGAAGACATGCTGTCGCAGGATCCTGACCTACATGCAGTGTTTGGGCCATAACTTGAGTTGTGGATGTCATATGGACTTGAAACTGGTACCATTGGAAAGCTAACAGACAGAGCTTCAATTGTTATGAAGACCGGTTCACCATATTTTATATTGAAGATGGTCTTATTTGCGGTGGAAGTTGGCTGATGGTTCCAGACACCTATTGGCACTTAAATGGGCCTAACTTCCTCATGACAAGTCCAAATGGGCCCAAACCAAAGCCCAATTAAAGCTAAGGCCCATGGGAACAAGTGTGCCCTAAGGGCAATTTGGGTGTGCATGTAATTTTGGAGGTCTATATCAGCACAAAGGGGCAGCCGAAATTGGAATCAAGTCATTTTAGATATTTTAGACAGCTTTTGAACTTTCCTTAGTCTTTAAGTTTTCTCTTAGATATTTTGTAAGAACTTGGCTTCTCTTGTTCATGGAAGGCTAATTCATCAAATCAATCCAGGTTTTGGTTGTTCTAATTATTGGTTTTGAGATTATGTGTTGTTGCTATTCATTCAATGATTAATCTACTTCTTGCTTCCTCTGGACTATTTTGTTTGAATTGTTAAATTCGAATTTGGATCTTCATGTGTGATTGCTTAATTGCATGTGATAAAAGAGGATTGTATGGTTGATTAATGTTTCTGAGCTTTTGGATGGATTAATTACCTTGGCTGGATCATGGACTTAGGTAAAACTGGACTTGAATGTTTGCTTAATTCATTTAGTCTTAGTTAAAACTAAATTCTGGTTGCTTAACCAGTGGACATCCATAGAACATTGAGAGGCTTCTTGATATGTTTTAAATGCCAAGAACATGGTTAATAATTGAATGGATCATTAGAAATCAAGGATGAACTGAAATTAGAATCAGTTAAGGCTTGGATTGGTTGTTTTCCCTAAAACTCTACCACTTACCATTAATTTCTGTTAATCACATGAACAAAAAAAACCCCCTGTTTATATGCTCCTTAATATGATTCACTAAATAGAACAATCCTTAGGTTCGACTTAGGGCTGCCTTATGCTACAAGTAGCTTAGGTAACTGACTTGAAACTTTAACTAATTTGAGGAGCCTCGGCAGCTCATCATGAATCCATCCAGAAAGTAATAGTGGGACTTTCCTGCCAGCCGCTCCAACATCTGATCAATAAATGGAAGTGGGTAATGATCCTTGCAGGTAGCCTGATTAAGCTGTCTGTAATCAATATAGACCCTCCAGCAATTCTGAACTCGAGTGGGAATGAGCTCATCATGCTGGTTCTTCACCAATGTCACTCCCGACTTCTTTGGAACAATTTGCACTGGGCTTACCCACTTGCTATCTGAGATTGGGTAAATAATTCCAGCTTGAAGAAGCTTAGTTATCTCCTTCTTAACCACATCCAGAATCAGTGGATTGAGTCTCCTTTGTGGCTACCTTACTGCCTTAGCATCTTCCTCAAGTAAAATTCTATGCATGCAAGCAGAAGGACTGATGCCAGGTATATCTGCCAGTGTCCACCCAATTGCCTTCTTGTTCACTCTCAAAATGTGCAACAACCTTGCCTCTTGCTCAGGTTGAAGGTTCTTGGCAATAATAACTGGCAGCTGCTCATTCTCCTCTAAAAATGCATAAGTCAAATGCTCAGGGAGGAGTTTAAGCTCCAGTTTGGGTGGCTGCTCTATGGAAGGAAGTAAGGTCTTGGCTGCAGCCTCTAGTGCATAAATTTCCCCCTCACATTTGGCATCAACTGCCACTGCAGGATCATTAACGCCTTCATCAACTACTTCAATATCCTCTGTGATAGAAGCATTGTTCTCTAAAAATTCAGTAATCCCTAAGCAAACATAGCAAACAGAATCACTATCACAGTCACAACAAATTGAATCATCCAAGAGCAGCAACTCAAGGGGTTCAGAGGGAAGACTATCATCAACCTCATCAACTAACTCATCAATAATATCAATGCAGTAAACAGAATGGTCTTCCATGGGATATCTCATGGCATCAAGGATATTAAACTGCACTATACTATCACCAAACTCCATTGAAAGAGTTCCAGAATGGACATCTATCTTGGTTCTAGCAGTCTTGAGGAAAGGTCTCCCAAGGATGATTGGATTCTTGTTGTTTGTTGATTCACCCTCCATGTCTAGGATGTAGAAGTCAGCGGGTAAAAATAACTCATTAACCCGAACTAGTACATCCTCAATCAGGCTTGCAGGGTATGCATTGCTTCTGTTTGCTAGTTGGATCACCACTCCTATTGGCTGCAAGGGTCCCAATCCAAGTGACTGAAAAACTGACTTGGGCATGACATTGATAGAATAGAAGCTCCAAGGTCCAACATAGCATCCTCAAACTTACAGTTTCCAATGACACAAGGTATGGTAAAAGTTCCAGGATCTTGGCACTTCTTAGGCATAGGTTGAATGAGGGCAGAAACATTCTGGCCCATATTGACCCGTTCATTGCCCTTTAACTTCCTCTTGTGAGTGCACAACTCCTGCAAGAACCTTGCATACTTTGGAATCTGCTTGATTGCCTCTAACAGTGGAATGTTAATCTTAACTCTCCTAAATGTCTCCAGAAGTTCCCTCTCTTTCTCTGCCTCATCCAACTTTTTGGATTGAAGGGCTCTCTATGGGAAAGGCAGAGGAACAAAATGAGTGTTCTTATGCTGTTGTGGCATCTCTGGAGTGCTAGAGTTAGAACTGCTAGGGTCAACAATAGGCTTATCTTGCACATTTGCTTGCTCTGACCACTGCTGGAATTATTGGCTGCAGGTGCAGGGGTAGGGTCAGGAATTTCCTTGCCACTCCTAAAAGTGATTGCACTCACATTCTTCCCATTTGGATTAGGAACTGTTTGAGAGGGAAGGTTACCAGAACCTTGAGCTTGTAGTTGACTAATGGATGAAGCCAATTGGCCAATTTGAGTCTCCAAATTCTGAATGGTAGCTCCAGTGCTCTGCTGGAATTGGAGGTTATTGGCTGCTAATTGTTTCATAAGCTCTTCTAGGTTAGGTGTAGATTGGTTAGAAGTGGAAGCTTGCTAGTTGGCAGGATGTAAATGTTGTCTGTTTTGAAAGCCTGATGGTCTATTTTGGTATGACTGGTAAGGCTGAGGATTAGGTTGCTATTGTGGTTGCATGTTATTGCCATATCTCAGGTTTGGGTGGTCTCTCCAACCAGGGTTATATGTGGTAGAGAAAAGGGTCATGTCTTGGTTGGTGAGGCTGGTAGTACTGAGATTGGGAATACTGAGGCTTGTTGGGAAAAATATTGGCTGCTGCTGCTGTTTGGTTAGGGAAGGTAGAGATATCCTCTTGAAGGGTAGGACAACCATCAGTGCAATGGGAAGAACAAGAACATATGCCACAAACTCGGATTGGTTGCACTGGCTGCACTGGTGGCATGGCTGGCTGTTGATGTTGCTCTATGGCTAATTGTCTCACCAATGAGGTTAACTCATCAAGCCTATGTTCCATCCTCTGTTGGTCAGCAGGGTGCACATTAACCTCATTGACCCCTCCATTAGCAGCATGCATCCTAGTGCCAAACTGTTGGGAATTGGCAGCCATATTTGAAATCAAATCCCTAGCTGCAGCATGTGTCTTATCCACCAATGCTCCTCCACTAGCAAAATCAATATTGCTCCTCTCCATAGGCATTAGACCCTCATAAAAATATTGAATTAAGAGTTGGTCACTAATCTGATGGTGGGGACAACTTGAGCACAACCTATTGAACCTTTCCCAGTATTCATGCAAGGCCTCTCCTGGAAGCTGCCTTATACCATAAATGTCATTTTTAATTGCAGCAGTCCTAGAGGTAGGGTAAAACTTCTCCAAAAAGAGTCTCTTCATCCCATTCCAATTTGTCACTGAGCCTTGTGAGAGATAGTAGAACCAATCATTTGCAGCATCCACAAGAGAAAAAGGAAATGCCCTCAATTTAATGTCCTCCTCATAAACTCCTTGTGGATTTATTGTTGAACAAACCACATGGAATTCCTTCAAGTGTTTATGGGAATCCTCACCTGCAAGACCATGAAATCTAGGCAACAAGTGTATCAATCCGGACTTGAGTTCAAAAGAAGCATCTAACTCAGGGTATTGGATGCCTAAAGGTTGGTATGTCACATCTGGGGCAGCAAGCTCCTTAAGAGTCCTAGCCCTATTGGCAACATCATTAACATTAGGATCTATGTTATGCTCAGCCATGTTATCAACAGAATTAATCACAGGATTAGTAACAAGATTAATAATAGGCTTAATTGCAATTTTGGTCCCCCTATTTTAATGAAGTAAACGATTCGGTCCCCCTTCTTTAAAAGTGAACTATTTCACCCTTCTATTTTAACAAAAGTTACATTTCTAGTCCCTCCGTCCATTAGCCGTCTAAAATTAAACAGAAGTGTTGACCTGGCATTTGAATCAGTTGATTTAAGTCATGTGACTTGCACATGACTTTTAAATTGCCCAAATTAATCCTCAGTGGCATTCAGATTACAAGCACGTTTGCCCCCTTTCTTTTCCCCAATTGAAGAACCCTAATTACAATTGCACGAAGGTTGAGAAATTTTGAAGGAGTTGAGTGAAGAAGCTAAGTCAGAGGGAGATTTGTTCGAAAGTTCGTTGTGAAATCGCAAGGAGGGAACAAACAAAGAAACCCATTCGAAGGAGCTTGTGTGAACAAGTAAGGGATGGGCGATTTCAACGAATCCTTGCAAGGGCAATGGACTGGAGGAATTTCTTCGACCAAGATGTTCCAGCTCATTATATATGCAAGTAAGGGAACGATTTCCCTTTGTTTTTTTGGGTTTTATGTTAGTTGTTTGCTTTATATATTGTAACTGAAGTGGTCCCCTGGTGTCTTGGTTGTGGGCATGTACGATGGACTAAAATATAGCTTATTCTTGTTCTTTAGTGAATTTTCCTTAGTGTGGATGTACTTTAGTGGTCCCTTGTTGTCTTGGTTGTTGCTTTTGTCAGCATGTTCTTCAATATGCCATTTTGACTGTGTTTCGAACATTGACAAAAGTTGGATTTTTGTTGAAGTGCTCCCCACCTTATAATGTCCTTAGTCTGTATGTGTTTTTGTATTGACCAAGCAAGTTTCATCTTGTACATCTTGCTGTTTTGATTGGTTAATCGAATAAAAGACCCATAATTTTGCTGATTTGATTTGTGAGATTATAATTTTGCATATCAGTATTAGTAATTATAAAGTTTAAAATTTGACTATTGAAGTGTAAGGAAGTTTAGAAAAGATGAAGGATTCCTGTTGCTAGGCTGGTCTACCATCTAATGGGATTATACTCTCAAAAAAGAAAGCAATTACATGAATGGTAGTTTTGTATGCACTCCTTGGATACGCCCAATTCTAATTTCAAACTTTCCTCTTTGGAGTCTTGGATACTGTGCATTACCTCATAAATTCTTATGGCCAGCTTTTCTCTAATCCCTAAAAGAATCACATATTAGCTAGTTTTTTTTTGAATTCTGCACATAAACTCTTATTGGGATTAAATATTAAGAGAAACATATGACTACCCCTCTTTCTTAGACCCATAATTATCTCTTCCTTCCTTTGAACATAAAATTGTAATTAAGTTGGTTAATTTTCTAATTAATGAATGTGATGCATCTTGGTTATATCATTTTGTCATGTTGTTAGAGATGGACACTTCAATAGAATGGCACCGCAAGGGTGACTACTTTTCAACAATGACACCAATAGATATCCTTTTTGGGCTCTGCCTCAGAAGTTTGCCTTTTATTATCATTCAAGCATAAACTAATAGATCCCTCATTTTTTATTTGTTTATCACTTGACAAAGATGATTGCATAGTTGATGTTGGATACTAATATTTTTTTTTTCTATTTTTCTTGTTATGTGTCTTTATATATATTAGGCCCCATGCAACAAATTATTTTAGAAGATTTGCCATGCACCATGGTGGGAGGTTTGTGACTGTTCCCAGCAAGCAATATATAGGGGGAGAAGTTACTGAAACTTCAAGATTTGATCCTGATGAGGTGTCTTCAATAGAGGTCAAAAAAGAATTGGCAAAGTTAGGGTATAAGTCAGGAGTTAAGGTGTGGTTTAGGGTTCCAAGGAAGTCAATTGATGACGGTTTAAGGCCCTTAGAATGTGATTCTGATGTGCATGCGTTGCTGGAGGTTGTTAATGGTCATGCTGTCATCGACTTGTACATTCAGCATGACATTCAAACACCAGAAATTATATCTGAGGTGGGACTCTTGCTAGATAATGTGGTTGAGGGTTTAGAACAAGATTCTAGTAATGAAGAAGATAAGGGAATGGGTGAGGGTGGTGAGCAAGAAAAAGATGAGGGAATGGCTGAGGGTGGTGATGAGCATGAAAAAGATGAGGGAATGGCTGAGGGTGGTGATGAGCATGAAAAAAATGAGGGAATGGCTGAGGGTGGTGAGCATGAAAAAGATGAGGGAATGGCTGAAGGTGCTAAGAATTATGGTGACGATGACAGTCTAGGAGGTATTGACTTTAATGATCCCGAGTATAATGAGTATTGGGATTGGACTAGTGTTTTGCCAAAGAGTACAGGGACTTCAGCAGAACACGTTCAAACAGAGGCAGAAACTCCTAAAAAACCATCAAATTTACCAAAAGGAAAGGAGAAAATTACAGAACTGGACTTGGATGACGATGAGGCTTATGACTCAGATTTTTTGGACACACCACCACTATCAGATGATGACAGCTGCATAAGAAGGCCACGATTTCCAAAATTTAAGATGCCAAATGATGGGAGAAAAATTAAGTTCCAAGTTGGGATGCAATTCAGTTCAATGAAGCTTGCTAAGGAAGCTGTTAAGGAATATGCACTAGTATTTCAGAAAGATGTGAAGCTGAAGAAGAATGACAAGAAACGGTTAGTGGTTCAATGCAAAGATGGATGTCCTTTTTATTTGAGAATTAGTCAGGTGGTTGGTGGTAAGTGTTTTCAAGTGAAGACATATGTGGACAACCACACTTGTGCAAAGAGTTTAACAAATAGGCAAGCAACAACAAGAATTTTGGCCAAGAAATTTATGGAGAAGGTGAGGAAAGAACCTGATGTGAAAACTGCCACAATTGTGACTGATGCTCAAGAAAGGTGGAGCTTAAAATTATCTAAGTGGAGGGCTTATAGAGCTAAGAGGATGGCTTCAGACATGGTTGAAGGAGCTGCAGATCAACAATATGCTAATTTATG
>QAOA01005639.1:0-10418 GCA_003255065.1 Cercis canadensis
AAGAGTGGGAGCAAGTCCCACATTGGTAAAAAATGAGAAAGACAAAAAGTATATAAAGTGAAGTGTCACAAGTCCAAATGCCTTAGGCATTTTGGACACAAGTGACACACTTTATATCTCACACAACACTCTTCACAAATATAAAGACTTACATGGTGGGGCCCACTCATAAATTCTAACATGGTATCAGAGCTTCAAAGCTTAACAACACTAAAGGATTTGTAGACCAATATAGACCTGTGGCCTCTGAGGTTCTCAAAGAGTACAAGCCCAAGCAAAAAAAAAGGAAGACTTGGAGCCTTTGAGACTCAAAAACATAAGCCCAGGCAATATAAAGACAAGTCTCAATTGGACATAAGTGACACACTTTATATCTCACACAACACTCTTCACAAATATAAAGACTTACATGGTGGGGCCCACTCATAAATTCTAACATGGCATCAGAGCTTCAAAGCTTAACAGCACTAAAGGATTCATGGACCAATATAGACCTGTGGCCTCTGAGGTTCTCAAAGAGTACAAGCCCAAGCAAAGAAAAGAAAGACTTGGAGCCTTTGAGACTCAAAAACATAAAGCCCAGGCAATATGAAGGCAAGTCTCAATTGGACATAAGTGACACACTTTATATCTCACACAACACTCTTCACAAATATGAAGACTTACATGGTGGGGCCCACTCATAAATTCTAATATGGTATCAGAGCTTCAAAGCTTAACAGCACTAAAAGATTCATGGACCAATATAGACCTGTGGCCTCTGAGGTTCTCAAAGAGTACAAGCCCAAGCAAAGAAAAGAAAGACTTGGAGCCTTTGAGACTCAAAAACATAAAGCCCAGGCAATATAAAGGCAAGTCTCAATTGGACCAAGGCCAATTGGACTTGAGGGGCAGTGTTGGAAAATGAAAGAGTGGGAACAAGTCCCACATTTTGGACACAAGTGACACACTTTATATCTTACACAACACTCTCCACAAATATGAAGACTTACATGGTGGGGCCCACTCATAAATTCTAACATGGTATCAGAGCTTCAAAGCTTAACAGCACTAAAGGATTCATGGACCAATATAGACCTGTGGCCTCTGAGGTTCTCAAAGAGTACAAGCCCAAGCAAAGAAAAGAAAGACTTGGAGCCTCTGAGACTCAAAAACACAAGCCCAGGCAATATAAAGGCAAGTCTCAATTAGACCAAGGCCAATTGGACTTGAGGGGCAGTGTTGGAAAATGAAAGAGTGGGAGCAAGTCCCACATCGGTAAAAAATGAGAAAGACAAAGAGTATATAAAGTGAAGTGTCACAAGTCTAAATGCCTTAGGTATTTTGGACACAAGTGACACACTTTATATCTCACACAACACTCTCCACAAATATGAAGACTTACATAGTGGGGCCCACTCATAAATTCTAACACTCTACCCAGGGCAAAGGTTCGAATTTGAGGAATGACAAAAGTTTGGTTTTCAAAGATCCATTTATTTCGGTGCAGCCAAATGCTCCAGCAAAGATATGCGAAAATTATTCCAGAAGGAATGCCCTAAGTGGTTGGAAACAAGATAGAACAATTTGACTTTAGCCAAGAATGGAGGTTTCTAGGGTCTGGATCAGGATCTATAAGATGAAAGTTATCCTAAATGGGAGACACAGAAGTGCACTCCTTTAGGATATGGAAACAAGTTACAGGTTGAGAATTGCAAAGAGGGCAGACAAGAGAGGGAATAACTTTCCTAGAAGCTAGTAAAGCCTTGCAATGAAGCCTTTCCATAGAAGCTAGCCAAAGAAAATGTTGAATGCGAGGGTGGCACTTAGTTTTCTAGACCCAGCTTGGGTTAGGAGAAGGAGTTGAGGAGCTTGGATCAAGCAAGGCATAAGCAGAAGACAGGCTAAAATCTCCTTGTTTTTCTCCACTCCACACGAATGTGTCCTATCTGGGACTATGACCACGAGGACAAGCATTCATAAAACCAATAACGTCGGGGGAAAAGGAAAGGGGAGTGACTCTAGTCGCCATTCCCCGGATGGAGACAGATAGTTAGCCACTGATACAACTCCAGTACCGAAACTATTGTTTATTGATGATTTCCCTCAACAGCTATGTGTTGGGTTTTATAGGCCGTAGCCTTTACAGGGAGCTAGTGTCCTTTAATAGATAACTATTCATTAGATAACTCATATACTAGATAACTACTCTACTGTTACTGGTACCTATCTATTATTATAATGCAACTCTACTTAGACTCCTACTAGACTAGATAACTATTGCCCGCATAACTCTTTATTCTATTGGTACTTCTTCAGTCAAACCAGAACTCTTACTGCCATAAACCAGAAACATCCCACGTGCATGTGCCATGCACCTTCATGCATTACTGCATGTAACGTGGGTTGGGTTTTCTAGTTCTACTGCTGGTTCTTCTGTAGTTCATTGTATCATTCCCCCTCCCATCGAGTGACTCCTTGTCCTCAAGGATCAGTTCTGGAAACTTATGTCGCAACTCATGGGTTGGCTCCCAGGTGGCCTCGGTACAAGGTAACCCCGCCCATTGCACCAATGCTTCTTGGGTATGCTTCCTTCCGCGTGTAACCCATCGCTTTTGCAAGATTTTATCCGGAACTACTGCCATTTCTCCCTTGTCATCTACTGGCGGTATCGCAACCACCGCTACTGGGGCATCGCCAATCTTTCTTCGTAGTAAGGAGACATGGAAGACTGGGTGGATACGGGCTTCTGGTGGTAGTGCCAACTTATAAGCTACCTTGCCTACGCATGCCTCAATCTGATAAGGACCATAAAACTTGCTAGCCAACTTCTGGTATTCCCTCTTAAACACCGTCGACTGTCGAAAGGGGTGTAACTTTAGATAGACCCATTCTCCTGCTTGAAACTCCACATCCCTTCGTTTCTTATTGGCTTTGAGCACCATGTGTTGCTGGGCTATTAAGAGTTGTGCTCGAAGTTTAGTTAGGACTGTATCCCTGTCTTGTAATGCTTGCTCCACTTCATTCACGCTAGTACCTCCATGTTCATATTTAATGATTTTTGGCGGCAACCTGCCATATATTACTTCGAAAGGCGTACGTTTGGTGGCTTCATGGTAATTAGTATTATACCAGTATTCCGCCCATGCTAGATAACGCCCCCACTGTTTGGGGTGCTGAGATGCAAAGCATCGTAAATATTGTTCGAGGCAACGATTCACCACTTCTGTTTGGCCATCTGTTTGAGGGTGGTAAGCTGTGCTAGTGTGGAGCTGCGTCCCTTGTAGGCGGAAGAATTCTTTCCAAAACTTGGATAAAAAGATGGGGTCACGGTCACTGACGATTGTTTGCGGCATGCCATGTAATTTGGCCACACCATTGATAAATAGCTCTGCCACCATTTTGGCATTAAATGGGTGTGCTAAGGCCAGGAAGTGGGCATACTTACTGAGTCTGTCTACCACCACCATAATCACGTTCTTTCCTGAGGATATGGGCAAGCCTTCCACGAAATCCATGGAGATATCATCCCACACGCGTTCCGGGATGGGTAGTGGTTGCAGCAATCCTGCTGGGCTCTGCGATAGGTTCTTATTGCGTTGGCAAGTATCGCATGCAGCTACCCAACGCTTGACGGTGGTCCGTTGTCCTTCCCAGTAGAAGTCGCGCTTCACCCTCTGGTATGTTTTCAATTCGCCTGCATGTCCTCCTATCTTTAAGCCATGGTACTCTGCTAGAACCTGAGTTATGAGTTTACTGGTTGGAGGCAAGACTAGACGGCCTTGGTAGAGTAATAGACCATTTTTTTGCGTGAACCCAGTGTCACTACAGTCGCCTTCTTGAAGTTGCTGGTGTAACCCTGTCAAGTATGGGTCTTGTGTATTGGCTTCTTGCAGCTCCTGTAAGATTGCAAATTGCGGGTATGTAATAGCCAATATACTTGGGGGATCTGGGTGGCGTGACAACGCGTCGGCGGCATCATTTTCTTTTCCTGGTCTGTACTGCACTTCATAGTCGTACCCCAGTAGCTTAGCTACCCACTTTTGTTGTTCAGGTGTTGTGATCTTTTGTTCTAGCAAGTATTTAAGACTCCTTTGATCGGTAAGAACGATGAAGTGTTGCCCGAATAGATAGGGACGCCATATACGAATTGCCTCTAACACTGCCATCATTTCTTTGACATATGTTGACTTGCTTCTAGACGCCACACCCAAGGCCTTGCTTAGGAATGCCACTGGCTTTCCTTCTTGTGATAACACAGCCCCCATCCCATGGTCGCTTGCATCAGTTTCGACAGTAAAGGTTTTGGTGAAATCGGGCATGGCTAAGACTGATGCACTACACATTAAGCTTTTAAGATGTACAAAGGCTTCCTGGGCTTCTTCTCCCCATTCGAACCCGCCCTTCTTGAGTAGTTTGGTTAGCGGAGCTGCTACCCATCCGTAGTGCCAGATGAACTTTCGATAGTATCCCGTAAGACCAAGAAATCCTCGCAGCTCGGTGACCGTTCGTGGGCAAGGCCATGCATGGATGGCTTCTATTTTCTCTGGGTCCACCATGACGCCATTATGTTTGATAATATGGCCTAAGTAATCCACCTCCTTTTGCCCAAACCTACATTTAGAGAGCTTAGCATAGAATTGGTGTCGTTCTAGTGTCTGTAAGACAAGCTCAAGATGGTTAATATGAGTTTCCCAAGTGGTACTATAGACTAATATGTCATCAAAGAAAACAAGGACAAACTTGCGTAAATCATGTGCAAATATGGAGTTCATAGCAGATTGGAATGTGGCAGGTGCGTTACACAAGCCAAATGGCATGACTAGGTATTCATAGTGCCCATGATGTGTTTGAAATGCTGTCTTATGTGTATCCCCGGTTTGCACCCGTATTTGGTGGTACCCAGATCGTAGATCAAGCTTGGAGAAGTACTGTGCCCCATGCAGTTCGTCTAACATGTCCTCCACTGTTGGGATGGGGAATCGGTCCTTGATAGTGACCTCGTTAAGGGCTCTATAATCAGTACAAAAGCGCCAACTCCCATCCTTCTTTCGAACCAAGAGCACTGGGGATGAATATGGGCTAGTGCTGGGTTGAACTATTCCATTGGAGATCATCTCTGAGACTTGTCTTTCGATCTCATTTTTCTGGTGATATGAGTAACGGTAGGGGCGGACATTGACTGGTTGTGTTCCCTCTTTGAGTGGGATTTGGTGGTCAAACCCACGAGATGGTGGCAACTGTTTGGGTTCCATAAATACTGCTGCATACTTTTGAAGTATTGCCCCAAGCTCCGGTGCTAGTTCTCCCTCAGTGTGTTCTATTGTGGTGGTTACTTCAGGCATGGTTAGCTGTGTGTGTAAGGCAAAGAGTGCACTAATGTGTGTCCGCTGCTTCATAATGCCATGAATAGTTTATGTGTGTACTGCTTGTTTGGTCTGCCCTGTGATCTGATGCCGCTGTCCTTGGTCCATGAACACTATGGTGAGTTTTCCCCAGTCACAGAGAGTGGGCCCAAGTGCTCCGAGCCATTGAATTCCTAGTACTGCATCCATACCTGCTAGTGGTAACACATATAGGCTAGTAGTGAATGAATAACCTTGTATTTGGATGTGTACCTTGTCGCATTTGCCCTCGCATTGTACCAATGTTCCATTTGCTACCGAGACATTAAAGGTGGTGGGTGTAGTCACTGGTAACCGTAGGGACTCTGCCTTGCGTTGGCTAATGAAGTTGTGTGTTGACCCGCTGTCAATTAAGACAGATAAGGGCTGTTCTAGGATGTAGCCAGTAACATTAAGAGTTTGTGGGTTAGTCCATCCTAATAGAGCGTGTAAGGAGATTTCTATCTCTGCAGTTTTGTCCTGGTCCTCTTCTTCCGTTGCAAGGGGTTCATGGGCGTCGAGCATGAGGAGCTGTGGTTTTTTACACCTGTGACCCACGATGAATCGTTCGTCACAGTTAAAACATAAGCCTTTCTCTCGTCGCTGCTACATCTCAGCCCACGTGAGCTTCTTTACCCCTGGTGGTATTTTCCTTTCTGTCAAGGTGCTAGTTGTCTCATGCCCACGTTCGGTAGCACGCTCGCTAATGCGCATTGGCCTGGTTCGTCGAGCATGCAAGTCGTCTCGCATTCGGGCATAGTCCACTGCCTCACGCAGTGTTTTGGGTCTTTGTATTCTCACTTCACCAGCAAGTTCTTCCTTTAGTCCTCCCACGAAAGCTCCAACCAAAGCTTTCTGGGGCCAATCTTGTACTCGGTTAGCTAGTCGCTCGAACTCTCGTAGGTAGTTGTGTAAGGGGCCAGTGTGTTTAATCTGTGTGAGTGCTTCATCAAAGTCTTCAAACCCTGTGGGGCCAAATCGAGTGATTAGTTCTCGTTCAAACACTTCCCATGTCACAATCACGTTTTCTGCTGCGTACGTGTGTTGCACCCACTGTAACCATTGGTTAGCTTCTCCTTCCATGTGAAAGGAAGCCAAAGGAACTCGTTGATCATCTGGGTTTCTTGGTATTGAAAGAACTGGCGTACCCGATGCAACCACTCCATTGGGTCTGTGCCCGCATAGCGGGGGAAATCCATCTTGATGTAGCGTGGTAGTGCATGGTTGTTCTCCGTCGTCTTACGCCGGTTAGCTACTTTGGATGACTCGTCCTCCATCTTCCCTAGCTGTGTGTGGCCGAGTAACTTGGCCAACGTGTCTTTCACTTCTCTAAATTGGTTGTTAACTTCCTTGAACTGATTGTTCATGGAAACTACCACTCCTTGCATTCCCTCATCTATTCCCTGGACCTTCTCCATCAAGCCTGCAATCTCCCCTTCCAAACGCTCAAGTCGCTCCTTTTGGGTTGCCATTTGGCTCTGATACCAAATGATACAACTCCAGTACCGAAACTATTGTTTATTGATGATTTCCCTCAACAGCTATGTGTTGGGTTTTATAGGCCGTAGCCTTTACAGGGAGCTAGTGTCCTTTAATAGATAACTATTCATTAGATAACTCATATACTAGATAACTACTCTACTGTTACTGGTACCTATCTATTATTATAATGCAACTCTACTTAGACTCCTACTAGACTAGATAACTATTGCCCTAATAACTCTTTATTCTATTGGTACTTCTTCAGTCAAACCAGAACTCTAATCAAGCCTGCAACCTCCCCTTCCAAACGCTCAAGTCGCTCCTTTTAGGTTGCCATTTGGCTCTGATACCAAATGATACAACTCCAGTACCGAAACTATTGTTTATTGATGATTTTTTCCTCAACAGCTATGTGTTGGGTTTTATTGGCCGTAGCCTTTACAGGGAGCTAGTGTCCTTTAATAGATAACTATTCATTAGATAACTCATATACTAGATAACTACTCTACTGTTACTGGTACCTATCTATTATTATAATGCAACTCTACTTAGACTCCTACTAGACTAGATAACTATTGCCCGCATAACTCTTTATTCTATTGGTACTTCTTCAGTCAAACCAGAACTCTTACTGCCATAAACCAGAAACATCCCACATGCATGTGCCATGCACCCTCATGCATTACTGCATGTAACGTGGGTTGGGTTTTCTAGTTCTACTGCTGGTTCTTCTGTAGTTCATTGTATCACCTTCCCATTTCTGCCAACGGTCACTCTAATAACAAAGCAAACAGTAAAATTACCAAATAAATACAACATTCAAGCGCTAGGTATATATGGATTTGGACAATCAATTCACAAGTAATCTTATGCTAAAATTGAAACTATGGCAAAAAGAATTTTATCATCACCTTCCACCGACTTCGCCAAAACATTCTTGTCTGAATTTCCGGGATCTACAAGATCAAAATTTATTTTGATAATCGAGCAGAAGAATAAATTTGAAAAAAAAAAAAAAAAGCAATGAATAGAAATAAAAATGTATGGGAAATCAGAGGCCTACTCATTCTTAAGAATTGAGTTTACTCTTTTGCTTCAGAATGCTAAAAATGTGGAAGCACATAGAAATAGGACACTTCATGAATGCATTTATAGAGAAAATTTGGCTGTTGTGTTGTGATTTGACAACTTATGAGAGAGAAGACTTGTTACATGTAAGTGATCGCAAAACGATAAACAATACTAATCTGAAGGATCACTTTAACAGGGACAGAGGTCAAACAAGTGGGTTCCANTCAGTTTCTCTCTCCCTCATTTTTTTTTTTTCGTTCTCATTCTCTATTACTTTTCTATTCTCCCTCTCTGTCCTCTTTTTCTTTCTCTGTCCGTCATCTTTTTTTTTATTTTTCTTTTTTTTTTCTTTTTCTCTTTCTCTTTCTTTATTGAAAGTAGTGGGATATTTGACATCACGCACTTTCCAGAATAGCCGGACGGAATTTTATATAGCGGGACTAAATTTGATGTAGCGGGACATATTTGCATTTCTTTCGTCTGTCTGATTGTTTTATGAAAAAATAAATAAATAAATAAAATTTCACGCTCTTTGAATAGTCTTCCTTCTCACATTTGATTTTATGCTCTTTGAATGATGACTTATTGGTCATCGCAAGACGGCAAACAATACAACTTTGAAGGAACACTTTAAGAAGTTGGTGCCGGTGACACCTTGTCTTTGTGCAAATTCTTATGTGGGATCTCACGCAAAAGCTATATTAAAGATAAGGTGAGTTCATATGAAAATTCAACATGATTATTATTATCCAAGGGGACTGAACTTTCACAAAAAAAAAAACAAAAAAGTGGACTTCATTACAATTTTCATATGGACTTCGTAGAAATAAAAGTAACCGTTTGTCATATTAAATAGGTAGTAGAATATGAATAGGATCTTAGTGAATTATTTGGTGCTTGCATGTGTGCACGCACGCTGGCACTAACTTCAACTTTTGTTGATAAAGTTGTTCATGGTGTTATTTATATAAACTAATATACATTAAGGTAAGACTTAGATAACATATGTGGTTTGACACCATGTGGCAGTTATGAGTCTTCTGACAACTTTTTATTGTTGGAAGCAATTGATCTCTATATTTGCAACCTCACCCTATTGTGATGAGAATTTCATTAATTTTGATTTTTGATAATTATAAATAGACTTTTCATTTTTTTCTTGTCTTAGTGTGTTTTTGTTTTGCAGTTATGACAATTACTAATGGCAACTTCTCTGAACTCGCCCAAGCCTTCCTTGCCCACTTCTTGGCGATCGAGCAAGGAATTCAAGAAAACCTTGTTGGCCTTTTTAATGAGCCTTAAGCAAGACAAGAAAGAGCCGCTGAAAGCCTGAAAAGACACTGTTACAGGTTACCAGAAAAGCAAGCGGACCGTAGAAATCAGCATTACAGGTTAACCATATTTTGATATTTTTTTGGGCACCAACAGCAAGGAAGTTTGAAAACTGAAAATGTATGTTAGGTATATTATAAAGAGGGATTAAATGACTTCGTTTGGAAAGACACTTATTAACAAATTGTGGTAGAATTTATATATAATTAAACATTACTATTCTATGTAAAATTAGTTCAGTGAATTGAATTTTGAGAATTGTTATACTATCACACATCTAAAAGACAGATACCTCCTGAAAATTTCGAATTTGGACCGAGTTAGTCCAAATTTTTGGACTTATTGCGAAGCTCTCTTGAATCCATGCAACTCAATGAGTCAAAATGACTAAACACTAGTAAAAGTGACATAAATTGAATCAAACAAAAAATTTGTAACTAATACCCCCTGATATTTAGATGGTATCTTTTTTATACAAGACATTTAGTTGGTATTTAGCATTTACTTCTATCGTTTTTTTTTTCTTTTGACTGTTCTGATGCCACGCTCATCAAAATGAATTGTCCATAATTTCCCATATTCCATCTCTCCATCACATTTTATTATCTAAGAATCTATCAGCTTGACCAGAGCCCAGACTAGTAAAAGAAATATTTTCCGTCGAAACAAACAGACCCCAAAAGAAAAAAAAGCTTTTTCATTTTAATATATTATAAAATCTTACACACTACAAGAAAAAACCAATTTTCTCATGGAAAAAATCATCAAAAAATACCCAAAAATCCGTGAGAAAACGTGTCTTTCACAAAATTTCTCATTGATTTTAGGACGTGAGAAAAATTCGCATGACAAACCAAATTTTTCACGGAATTCCGTTCCGTAAAAAACTTTCTCATGGAATTTCTCATGGACTTACTTTTGACGTGAGAAATATTGAAAAAAAAATTTGTCATGGATTTTTGCCCGTGAGAAATTTCACAAGTCTTTTTTTTATGCTGATTTCTTATATCACTACTAAAGAAATTACAAATAGGAAAAACAAAAATTCAAAAAAAAAAGTTAATAAAAAATAATACATTATCATATTTAAATAAACTTTACGGAATTTGATCTTAGACTTTGCACATTTTACAATCCAAAAGAAACTAACTCAAACAATGATTACTATAT
>QAOA01005652.1:0-25827 GCA_003255065.1 Cercis canadensis
GAGATTCCTATGGTTTCAATATTTATTGGCTGCACCAATTTGTTTTTCTCTCTTCATGCTTCTTTGGAAATAATTTCAATTTGAACATTGATTTACATATTGGCTTCCTTGTTGTGTCGGAAATAATTTCAAATGAAAGTTGTCTCAATTCATTACACATTACTACTACTGGACTGATTGTATGCAAATGAAATTTTTTTAACCTTGTTTTCCTGCTGCTTGTTACAGTTATGGCGCTTGAGTGGACAGAGGAAGATTTGTTGGATTATCTTCGAAGGAAGCTGTAATGATCTGTTCTCTTCGACCTGGTATATTCAAAGGCCCAATGTATTTAAAAGCCCAATAATAGGAGAGGCCCAATATCTGGGGACCCGACATACCTCAACCCGGAATGATTTGACCCAGTTTAGCCAGGGTATCCAGCAACCCGCTAGCTCAGGATTCCCGTTTTCTATAAATAGCATCTCATACCAAAGGTAACAGATCATCATTTTTACTTCTGAGTTCACACTCACTCTTTTACCGACAAGCTCGGGTTGAACTAACTTGACATTTAGAGTCCGGAATTCCAACCAGGCCCAGTGGGCTAACCCGATATCGTATATCAACTTATCTCCGTGACCTTTTTTGGCTTTTAACTCAGACATCTTCAAAAGCATTTGAGGAAGACATTTGTTGATTCTCTGTTGGATAGAGTGATGTTTACTCTCTATAAGTACTTACAGAATGATAATCACAACATAAAATTTTAACATTTTGTAATTTACATTCTTATTGTTATAGTGACCATTGAAGACCAAAGAGAGTCCAAGTTGGCTTTCTTTTTACTAAGCTTGATTACAAGAATGTCTACGAAGATGATAGCTGGAATCTCATAAGTAATATTCTAGTTAAGGAAGGTGACAAGATTTTGGGGAGAAGGATTACTCTAGAATATGCTGGTAGTACATCACAGCTGCGTATACGGAGAATTGAAGTGTTTTGTCTCCCAGGGCAGTTTTATGAACAAAATAATTGTGCTGTGCGTTACTATCTGTGGAAGCTCTATAACCCGTTTGTGAATTCTGAGATACGTGAATAGGGTGCTCTTGATCTTGCAAATAAGGTCTGAGAATTAGATCTTTAACTTGAGCTGGAGACTGTAAAGCACATGTGGGAGATGACATCAATGAAGAAAGAGCATGAGAAGAAGATGCAGGAACAACAGGAGAAGTTGTTGAATAGTTTGTAAAGGTGCTTATAAAACCAAGTCCCACGTTGGTTGAATTAAGAATGTAAAAGGCTTTATAAAAGCAAACTAAAGTTATAGAGTAACTTTAGATAAATGGATACAAGCCCATTACGCTAAGCTCAATGTCTAGCAAATCAAAGATGCTTAATGATCTTTGATTGGACAAGTATTTTAAAGTCCGATTTTAATAACCAGACTGGACCATTTCGGGTTGAATTGACCCGGTACAGATGACAGTTAATTAAGTTATATCTATTTGGTTTATGAGTAAACCCGAATAGAGAGTTGTGTCTATTTCAAACAGACAGTTGTGTCTATTCCTAATAGACAATTGTGTTGGTTAATTACTGACCAGTCATATTTGTTCAATTAGTGCATTTTCAAGTCTATAAAAGGGAACTCCTTAATGCATTAATATTCACTTTTTCCATTGAGAATTTTTGAGGGCTTTGTTGTATCTTGGGGTAACTTACTTTTTTAGAGAAGCAATATTACACTTAAGACATTGTAATTATTCACGCTTCAAAGCCAACCTATTTAGTCTCCATTAACGTTTTTATTGAATCTCCCATTTTTCTGGACTTTAAGTTTATCCTGATTCTTCCTTCCAAACTTATTTCCAGATTTGTTTTTTTCCAGAATTACTGATTATTGCATTCACTTGCTACGAATTCTCTTTTAGATTCACATTTATTTTTATAAATTTTTCATCTCTAACATGAGTTTCACACTCAATCTGTATATGAGTTTGAAATTGTTCAAGAGTGAAATTATCAAGTAAATGCAATACTTTCTTTCTGTACCCATTCTAAGAAGGAGACAACTTGGACAAAATTGCTCCTATTTGAAGAGTATCAGGAATTGAGATCTCCAAATCTCTTAATTTGGAAACTAAAATTTGTAGTTCATGGACTTGATCCATGATTGACATGTTATTAGACATTTTGAAATCAAAGTAATTCAAAGCAAGAAATTTGTCAGTACCTCTCTTTTCGCTTTGATACTTGACTTCCAATGCATTCCATATGTCTTTTGGTGAAGTCAAATTCGAGTAGAGATCATAGAGACAATTCGTAAGGGTATTCAAAATGTGACCATGACACACCAATTCATCTTCTTCACGTTCTGCTTCTGGTTTCTTACTTGATCCGAATCTTCAGTAGTTGGTGCAGCAATGGGTGGCAGATTCGGGTCCAGGATATACAACACCTCCAAGGTTGTGAGTAAGAACTTCATCTTATCTTTCCACCTTGTGAAATTCATTCCATCAAATTGGTTGAGTTTCACAGAATCTTGCAACTTTACAGTAAAAGAAGTAATAGCCTCCATTATGAGAATATTACACTCAAAATGTTAGGAAAAATATTAATGGAGACTAAATAGGTTAGCTTTGAGGCATGAATAATTACACTGTCTTGAGTGTAATATTGCTTCTCTATAAAAGCAAGTTATTCCAGAATATAACAAAGCTCTCAAAAACTCTAAATGGAAAAGTGAATATTAATGCATTAGGGAGTTTCCTTTTATAGATTTGAAAAGGCACTAATTGAACAAATATGACTGATCAGTAATTAACAAACATGATTATCTATTCGGAATAGACACGATTGTCTGTTCGAAACAGACACAATTGTTTGTTCTAATGGGCTTGTGCCTATTTATTTAAAGTTACTCTATAACTTTAGTTTGCCTTTATAAAACCTTTTACATTCTTAATTCAACCAATGTGGGACTTGATTTTATAAGCACCTTTACAAACTATTCAACATTCCCCCACTAGTTTGTAAACTAAATCATTCATTATAAAAATGATGCATATTAAGAGGTACTTTACAGGTTTAAACCTTAAAATTAGTATAAATATCTAAGGATGCTAATGAAGTACTTGGTGTCCGAAGATTAAACCAAGACTTCTTGCTATTAGGATTGAAGATATCATACACATCATATTTATACAATTTTTCGAAGAGGTTTTAACAGCCCTAGCACTATTTAAATGGCCATGTGCTAAGCAATCCCATTTTCTGTAAGTATTTTTAAAAGGTAAAACCCATTAAACCTTTGATGAAGCGGCACCACTTCATATTCACATAGGTGGAGTTCATTTCATTGTCCCTGTTACTTTAGACAATTTTTTAAACAACTCCATTAAGAGCTAAGCTCATCCTCTCAACGTAACAGTAAGCACTAATCTTGTGTTTTGTATGAGACTCCTCTTAATTAGTGCTAAATCAGACACTTATCAATGACTTGTTGTTACCCATTAAACTTTAGTAATTACTAATTTGTAATTCAAAGTTGGGTTACCATCATTGGAGTCTTGAGGGTTCAATTTAGTCTCATACTACATGTTGTCTTCTATACCATATCTCTTGGTAAAGATTTGGTAAAAGAATCAACCAAATTATTTGCAGATCTCACATAGAGAAGTGAAATGGTACAACTTGATATCAATTCTCTAATATAATCATGCATTAGACTAATATGTCTTGACTTTCCATTATACATGTTACTGAAAGCACAAGACATTGTAGCTTCACTATCACAGTGTATGAAAACAAGTGGCATTGGTTGTGAGTACAACTCAATTTCAAATAACTTGTTTCTTAATCACTCAGCTTCCTTACTTGTAGCAACCAAAGCAATAAACTCTGCCTCCATGGTAGAATGGGAATGACATGTTTGTTTCTTTGATGCCCAACATATTACACCTCCAACTAGTGTAAATATCCAACCTGTAGTTGCGATATTTTCACCAGCTCTTGTTATCCAGCTTGCATCTGAATAATCGTCTAGTACAGTAGGAAAATCTGTATAAGATAACTTTAGGTTTGTAGTACTTTTCAGGTATCCAAATACCCTTCCAACTGCTTCCCAATGTTCTGTACTAAGATTACTTGTAAATCTTGACAATTTGCATACAACAAAAATAATATATGGTCCTATACAATGCATTGCATACATCAAGGCAAGTAAGCTTGTACCAAAAATTAAGGGTCTTGTATATTGCAGTGCATACACCAGAACAAATTTTTAGTACCTTCTATAATAGATAAACTTGTACCAAAAATTAACAAATCATCCACATACAAGCTTATAATAACATGAGAATTATCAACATATTTGAAATACAAACATTTATCACATTCACTAGATTTAAAACCATTTTCAAGCATACACAAATCAAATTTCTCATGCCATTGCTTATGAGCTTGTTTAAGTCCATACAAAGATTTAACCAATCTGCATACCTTATTCTCTTGACCTTCCACAACAAAACCTTCAGGTTGTTGCCTATATATCTCTTCATCTAAATCTCCATTCAAAAAAGTTGTCTTTACATCCATTTGATGAATATACATTTTATGAATAGTAGCAATATCAATCACCAATATAATGGATGTAATTCTAGCAACAAAAGAAAAAGTATCAAAGAAATCTAAATATTCTTTTTGAATAAAACTCTTAGCCACCAACCTGGCTTTGTATTTTTCTATAGTACCATCAGGTTTCAACTTTTTTCTTAAAACCCATTTACAACCAATAGCTACACAACCATGAGGTAAATCAATTAATTTCCATGTTATATTAGACATAAGAGATTCTATTTCATCATTTATTGCTTCTTTCCAAAAAATAGAATCATGTGATGCTAAAGCTTCTTACAAAGACTTGGAGTATCCTACATATTATAAATTATATAATCAGGACCAAAATATTTTTTCACTCTAGCTCTTTTACTCCTTTTAGGCTCTATTTCAAAATTTCTTTCAACTTGTAAAGAAGTAGAAGGAGTAGAAGAGTGAGGTTTGTTTTCATTTAAAAATCTTGTACCCCCACTATTTTTAAAATTAAAAGAAAATTTATTTTCATGAAAAATAACATCACTTGATTCTATAATCACATTGTGTTCCAGATCAAAAAATCTATATGTTGTACTATTCAAAGTATAACCAACAAAAGCATAAGTAGAAGCTTGAGCACCTAATTTAGATCTTTTCGGATCTACAATCCTCACATAGGCTAAACAACTCAAAACTTTAAAATAACTCAAACTAGACTTATTCCATTTCCATAACTCAAATGGAGTTTTAAAAAGCTGTTTGTGAGGAACACAATTAAGAACATAATAGGCAATCAAAATAACTTCACCCAAAAAACTATATGGAGCACCTAAATGTAAAAGCATAGAATTTGTAAGATTAATAAGAGTTTTATTTTTACGCTCAGCAACTCCATTAGAGGTAGGTGAATAAGGAGGAGTAACTTCATGAATAATTCCTAAACTTTGAATAAAATTATTCAATTCATTTGATTCATACTCTCTTCCTCTATCACTTCGAAAACACTTTATTTTCTTTTCAAATTGATTTTCAACTTCATTTAGAAAAAAAATTAATTTCTTAAAAGCTTCACTTTTATGTGCCATGAAATATACATAAGTATATTTTGAAAAATCTTCTATAAAAGTGATAAAATACATTTTTCCTCCACGAGTCAAAACACCATCAAATTCACAAATATCAATATGAATCAAATCCAAAAATTCAAAATCTCTCGTAACACTCTTATGAGATCCTCTTGTGATTTTTGACATACTACAAAAATCACATTTTTCAAAATCTTTGCTCAGTTTAGGAATTAATCCTAAGTTACTCATCATTTGCACATATTTGCTATTTATATTACACATGCCAACAATTAAAAGAAGAAAGCATATAAACAAAACTTAAAGACATATTATTCATGTCAACATTCAATTTGAACATACCATCACTAGCATACCCTTTGTCCATAAACATTCCATTCTTAGTAATTACATATTGATAAGATTCAATAGTTTGTTTGAAGCCAGCCTTGTTGAGGAGATATGAAGACATAAGATTCTTCTTCATTTGAGGGGTATAGAGCACATTCTTGAGAGTGAGAACACGTCCAGAAGTAAAACTCAATTCCATATCATATTCACCCAAAATTTTAGTAGTATGGGCATCACTAAGCATTATTTCCTTGGAATTCTCATAAGGTTTGTACACCTTGAACCAATCCTTTTCGAAACAAACGTGCATAGTAGCATCAGAATCAGCCCACCAACCCTTAGACCCTTCAAGCATGTAAACTTCAGTAATCATAGCCACAAGTGGCTCTTCGTAACATTGGCTTAAGGATTAAGCCCACGTTTCCGGTATCTACAACTTTTTGCAAAATACCTATGCTTGCCACAAACAAAACATGAAGAAGGTCTAAATGGTGGTTCATTTCTCTTTTGGGTGAAGTTGCCCTTATTATTATATGGGCTTTTCTTGTATGATTTTTTCATCCCCTTATTATATGGCTTCAAAACAACATTTTGATTCTGACCTTTAGGCAAAGAGTCACTAGTTCCAAGAGCATGTACCTTGGTGGTAGTTGTGGAACTACCATTGCCGTTTTGAGTCATAAGCATGTCTTGGCTTCTAGCTTCTTCCTCCACTCTAATGCGAGTGATCAAACTCTCCAAGCTTGTTTCCTTTTGCTTGTCGAGATCACCAACACCTCTATTAGGTTTGATTGTAGGATCCATGAGAAATAAGTCTAGATTTGAATTGTCTTAAAATTGTTGATCCCAAGCCTACAAGATAGAAAATAAAACACAAATAATAACAACAGGTTAGAGAAAATTAGAGATGTGATACCAGGATGAGGCACGAGTATCTCGCTTTCTTTAAGACAATTCACACCTTTCGTAGGTGATTTTTAGTATATCCACTAGGTGTAGCGAGTTTTAGACGCGTTGCCTCTAGGATACAATAGCTCGGTAGTCACATCGTTTATCCTCCAATATTCTGCACAAATAGGAGGAAAGGACTCTCTCCAACACCGTTCTCTACCCAAGTGTTTACTCACACAATATAAGCAAAGAATATGCATACACTACAATTAAATTGCACTTACGAATGTATATCATCCAATTGTAGAAGCACATACACATATATATAGTGTAGTGTACCACCTTTCCAATTCTTGTATAACTTAACTTATATATTGAGCTAATTGAAAACACTTAGGCCCCATGTGCAGATTTGCTGAATGGTTCAATACACAGTTTTGAGAACTAAATCGATCCCTGCAAAATCTCTCCCTCAATAGAATTAGTTAGAGTTTGAACAACATAAGGATTTGATCCCTAAGTATCCATTATTTGAACTTTTTTTATTTGTCACTTGACATACAGACAGAGCTAAATCTTTCAATTGCAGATATTGGGGATTCAAACTTAGAATCTCAATTGTTTTTAAGAGATCATTCATTCATAGATCCAATTGGTTATTTAATAAGATTTGGGTATTTTTACAACTACCTTACCGAATTGGCAATAGTCATCTCTTAAACAATGGGGTGTAGGAATAAGGAAGAGCAATACAAATTGACTCCAAAAACCCACATATTTGTTATTTATTCAAACTTTTAAGTGGGCATTCATAAACCCACTATACTTTGTTTACAAGTAATTATTCCCTTTTGGCACACACCTTTACATAGCGCTATAAAGGTGGAGCATTTTATTCTATTTCCAAACAAACAACATTACATGATACAAATTGATCGATGGTCTAGCAAGAAAGATTAGAACCAGGATCAACACCAAGTTGGCTACAGTAATCAGTGTAGTAGCCAACACGAGCATTAACTGCGGCTGTATTCCCACCACCACATTCGCCACCATTAATAGCTCTAATGGTTGCACCAAAGCCTTGGCTCACCACAGGGCGCACATTTTGCATCCAGTACCATAATGCTGACTTAAAGGACACCACAGGGTCATTAGCTACCGTTTCAGGAGCGTTCAATCCATCAAAGTTGTTGCTTTGTCCACATGGCCCGTAGTTGAAGTTCCATGATAGCTGAATTGGTCCACGACCATAGTAGCCCTTGTTAGGATTACAAGGGTACTGTGTGTTGGTCTCATCACAATAGTCCTTAGATGCACCATTAATCTCTTCTACGTAACAGAAGTCTGCATGCCCACATATTTTATTTTTTAATCACAAGCTTAATGTATTGACAAAAATGAAATCACAAGCATAATGTTTCAATCAATACCACAAATATCAGATAAACGATGTTTCAATTGGCCATGACATATAAATTGGAGGATGCTTCATGACTTAGGTTAAAAATCAGGTCCGATTACTTCTCAGTAGTTGTTGGTATTTGGTGTTGTTAACAATTTACCATCTTCACTTCCCTAAACTAAGGGTCAAGAAGGAACTAATGTAAATATACTAATACTATACTAGTAGGTTAAGTTTCAATGCGTGTTGCGCCTAAAGCAACACCTTAGTGATTGGGCAATGGACCTTCTACAAGTTCTAGGTTTGAATTTCTCTAGAATCAATGAGGTAGGATTTATAAGAGGGAAATAGCCTAACTCCTATTATATATACCCCAATAGTTGAACATTGGATACTGTCTTATGGAGGTTTTAGGTTCAAAACACATCATGACTGAATGAGAAAGGGGTTACGGAAGGTGATATGCTTCTCCTTATTATGTAGCCTCCAATAAACTCCAAAAAAAAATCTCTGATGAGAAAAAAAAATGTTTAGAGAAATTGTATACTAACGTCCAGTTTCATGGGTAAAATGGGCAAAAGCAGCTGCAACTTCACGTTTTGAATCGTCCCCAGATCCAATACTGCCAAACTGACTGTAGGAGTTGGCAGCTTCCAAGAACGCAGATCGACTATAGAAGTTACGCCCTGCACAACTTTCAGCAGCCTGAGAGATAATACCATTGAAGAAATCGTCTGTGACAATATCAGCCAATGGGTTTTGACTGGTACAAGGGCCTTCCCTGCACCCTATGCCACAGTAGTCATCGCTTGTGCCACAATACCCATATTGGCTGCAACACAGGCTTGGAGAACACCCACAATTTTGAGCATTCACATTTTGGGCTATTAGTCCTATGACAACAAGGATTAGTAAGCTCTTCTTCATATGGTTTGCCATTTTGGGAGAAAAATGTAAGACAAATTTGATGGACAAGGTTGAGAGCACAGGGATATTTATAGTGCTTCTGAGACTAGGAGGTGCATGTGAAGAGATATCTATACAGCCTTTTTGGTTGAAATTTAAGTTTGAACTTTGAAGTTTGCAGCATTAATTGTAGAAGGTGTAGATGATATGCTGTTTTGTAAGTAGACTTTGATTTGTCAACCCCACCACAACGGATCTATGATTTTTTAATTAACAGAAGGGTGTGGACCATTTTCGTTACTCTATAATATGGTTGCCCAACTTTGACCACCAAAGAATATTTAATTGAATAATATCTAGTTAGATATCTTGGACCTTATCAAAGATCAAGTGCGTTCATGAGCTTTCCCACATATAACGCTTTCCAATAACATAATTGGATAACAAATTATACTATTTCTTGTCACATAGTAATTAGTAAGACAGTTTTAGCGAGAAGAATTGGTCGGTGGCTGAATCGGATATAATGCCGATAACTTGATGATGGCTTTAAGTTGTGTTTTGAGCTTAAGGGGAATGCCCGAGTCAGGAAGAATTGGTCTTCTAGCACATGCACTTATTGACCATTTACAAGTATATCTTCTTCTTGGCAGCTATAATAATATTTGAGGGGAGTTTTTTTCAGGAGTAATATTGGGAAAGGTTCTAAGTTTCTAAGCCTAAATAGTCTTGAACTTTCCATCTTAAAATAATATCAAACAATTTTAAGAGAATGTTTATAAAGGAACCTAAATAAAAAGATTTTCAGGTAAGTTTCAAAGTGTCACTCAACTACAATTTAATCATAGTATACAATTATTCTTAATAACCAGGAACTATTTATAGTCCTACCTATATGACTTAGGGTTATTCTGTGATCCCCATGGTTAGTATATGACTATTAGAGACAAGATGACAACTAGTCATAAATAACAACTATATATTGTGATTGTAGTGGAATGAAGTGAAAATTTGAAACCCATTTATAAATTTTTTTATTTGAACTCTCTTATAATAATTCTCTCAATATTATTTTAAATTAAATTAGTTTAAAAAATTTAAAATTAATCAAGTATAATATTCTGTCTTAAATTTAAAGGTCAAACCTTCTAGATCGGTCCTTATTCGCAGTACTGATTGCTAACTTGATTGCAATATGGTTATTATACTCAATCATTTCTTTACCAATTAGTCGCATCTTCAATTTTTTATACCCAAATTATGTGCCATGGTAGCATAATCAAATGACTATTTTCATTCTTCTTTTCTAGTCTAACCCCATGAAAAGTACCATTCTTGTTGATTAACACTCACAATTCTTAAAATAATGAAACAACGGACCATGTGTTATATCAATGAATATACAAAACCTCACATGGAGAATCCAAGAAGAGTTGAGGGAGGACAACCTCCAAAGACGTGAAAAGCAAGCAAACATAGGATAATATAGGAAACGCAATTAGAGATAATTAATCATCCAAATACAACTGTGATTCGTCCAAATATAAAATCTTCACTAGTCTGCCAAGGGAACATGGCCTTTTTTTTTTTTTAGTGATTTGCCAAAGGAACATGACTTTAAAATTACTATAATTAATTGTCCAAGAATGCATTTTAAGTAAATACAATTTTATTTTTGAGGAAAAATATAGGAAATGCAATTAGAGATACACAAAATGGTCAATCCCAAATTATAGCTATTGAACTCAATGAACTAGATATAATTTCAACTACAACAGTCCTAAATCAGTTACAAACAAAACCAGCGCTAAGCTTATTGACTCTATTGATAAAATAGCATTTAGCACATTATAAAACTAAATCAAAGTTAGTCCAACCATCAATAGAAAGTATAAGCCCAAGCTTCATATCCATAAGATAAAATGGCATAAAATTTCCCCGTACTCCCAAACCACAAAATCTTGAACAAAATTCTTAGTATTTTTATATTGGGAGAATTATGAATCTATGGCATTATTCCAATTTAGTTCATTTTTCTTCGTTGCAAGCTGTGGTAGCATTTCCTTGCTTTAATCTGTTAGATAAATACATGAAAGACGCTATCATCATTTTTAAGATGCCATTCCTTTTTCTTTTTTTTTGGCCATCAGGTGCCATTGCTTCCATCCCACATTGGAAAGAAACCAAAAAAGAACTACACAATATGTACACATGTCTTCCTTTAAAAAACTAATTAATTAATACAACTTCACAAATGGCTTGATGACTAAGATAAGTCCCACCAATGTGGTGTACAATACAACTACGTCAAAGAGTTGACAAAAGAAATTTTGCATTTCTGAGCATATTCCAATCAACGGGCTACAAATCGTACAAATATATTATGGCCAAATGAACTGGACTTTATCAATTAGTAATGCCGGTTAATTGCTTAATGCTTATTTATATCACTACCATTTTACCATTCATAATGCATCTTACATGTACTTGTTCTCTGTCTTTCTTCTCTGACTTTTATCATCTTCCCTCCACCCTTCTCTCTCCAATCCCTCTCTCTCGCTCACACACGGACAGAGAGAAATGGAAGCATCATTAATGGCTACAAGGCCTACAACAGCTATCTGTGCTGTCATAGGACTTTACAAGAAAAATTGCATTTTCAAAAGTAAATATATGTTATCTTGAAATATTTAACTAGTTTAAGAAGATTGATGTCTTAATTTTGCTTTTCCTTAAACAAAATCATTAAATTTTTATCCCTTGTTTAACTATTTTAGTCTCTGTTTTTTTTTTTTTTTTTTTTTTTTTTTTTTTTTTTNTTTTTTTTTTGGCATTTTAGCTACGACTTTTGGATTTGGACATAGAACTTGTAAGCGCGAAGCTTATGTTTTGGTATTTTTTTGGCATTTTCATCAAACTGGAGATCCAGCTTCATTTACCGTTGGATTAAGTTAAAATTTTGTATAGAGGTTCCAAAGACGTAGATCTTGACTTTGAATGGTGGGATTTTGATTTTAAGTCATTTAAGCCGGACCTATGAATTGGGAAAATTAGAGTTTTTTAAGGTTAGTTTTGGTATTTTGAGCTGAATCAAATTAAAATAATAATTCCTTATTGTTATGTCAGCATTTTTGTTTATTTCTAAACGTTTGAGAGACAGAGGGACCAACATTGCAACTTTTGTCAAAATAGAGGGGTTAAATTGTTTATTTTAAGGAAGGGGGACCAAATTGTTCACTTTGTTAAAATAGGGGGACCGAAATTGTAATTAAGACTTTTTTTAATTAGTGATGTAGGGGATGAGGATTTAAACCTAGGATCTCAATCTTTTTTGGATATCCTTGGACAGGTTGTGTTATGTGCTTCATACATCCAACCCTTAAATTAAAAGTTCTCATAGTGTAGATTATACTTATAAATATTCAAAAAAATTTGAGAATTGATTTGTACTCTATTGGGTTATCTAATTTTAACCAATAACAAGATTTTAAAATATAAGTAAATGTAATTGATGAGACTAGGTACTTAGAAATTTTTTATTCATGTAAAATTTGATCACCACAATATTGTATGATTCAACATTTCAATAGAAAAAATTCACCTTCTAGAATAAGTTATTCAAGGGTGTTAGTGCATATTTAAGTCTTACAACTGATATGAAAATCATAAGCACATTTAAGTGTAAAGACAATTTTGCCTATCATGAATGTGTTAAATATTAAGCCCCCTTAAACGGACTCAACTTTTCATTGTTACCCTTATGCATGTTAAGTTAACAATCAGTTTAAAACATGGTTGAAATGAGCCATAGAGTATGACGGGTTTTGAAACATTTTTACTTTAAGGGAGACATATTACAATTAAACCTTCAAATTGTGAATTTTGCACATTCCCCGTTTTTTCTTCCCATGTCCCTAACGGTTATACTTTATATGCTTTCGTTGGAATCAATCTAAGGCTGACCTCCTGAAGTCAAAATTTTCTCAATTCTTTTTAGAGCTTCCTCCAAAATGAGATGCATATTACAATATTTTAATTACTTTTATGTTTCAAATTATTATAAAACCAATTATAGATGAATGAAATTTTACAAAATTAAGGGTGAGAGGAGACTATTCTATTCTAACGTTAAGATGTGTCATGTGTCTCAGTGAATGCATAGAGTACTACTTATAGATAGCCTGTCAAATGGGTATTGCTAGTAGCAAGAATGGAACTTAAAACTTACAAGAGAAACACTTCAATCCTTAGTAGCTGAATAAACCACCATTGGCGAAATTTTACTAATTAAACATATATCCCTAATTGGTTATTGAATATGATGAACATAGTGCGATTTTTAAAACTACCTTTACTGAATTGGCAATTGTCATCTCTTAAACTATAGGGTATGGGAATAAGGAAGAGCAATCAAAACTGTATCCAAAAACCCACATATTTGTTGTGCATTCAAACTGGCCTTCATAAACCCACTATACTTTGCTTACAAGTAATTATTCCCTTTTGGCACACACCTTTTAAAGGTGGGCGTCTTATTCTATTTCCAAACAAAAAAATTACATGATACAAATTAATCGATGGTCTAGCAAGAAATATTAGCATCAGGGTCAACACCAAGTTGTCTACAGTAATCAATGCAATAGTTAACACGAACTTGAATTGTGCTGGGATTCTTACCATCACATTCAGTGGCACCATTAATAGCTCTAATGGTTGCACCAAAGCCTTGGCTGGCCACAGGGCGCACATTTTACATGCATCCAATACCATAATGCTGACTTAAACGACACCACAGGGTCATTAGCCACCGTTTCAGGAGCGTTCAATCCATCAAAGTTGTTGCTTTGTCCACATGGCCCGTAGTTGAAGCTCCATGATAGCTGAATTGGTCCACGACCAAAGTAGCCCTTAAATGCACCATCAATTTCTTCTATGTAACAGAAGTCTGTATGAACACATATTTTACTTGTCAATCACAAGTTTAATGTATTGGCATCAAAGAAATCACAAGCATAACGTTTCAATCAATACCACAAATGCTAGATGAACAATTTTTCAATTAGTCATGACCTATAAATTGGAGGAGGCTTCACTACTTAGGTTCAAAATCCAGTGCGATTACTTCTCAATAGTTATGGTATTTGGTGATGTTAACAATCTATCATCTTCACTTCCCTAAGCTAAGGGTCTTTCCAAAAAGAATTAATGTTATATGTACTAATACCATAATAGTAGGTTAAGTTTAAAGGAGTGTTGTGCCTAAAGCAAAACTTTAGTGATTGAGCAGTGGACGTTCTATAAGTTCTAGGTTTGAATTTCACGAGAACGAACATGGTAGGATTTATAAGAGGGAAATAGGCTAACTCCCATTATATATATGCCATAGTTGAACATTGGATACTCCCTTATGAAGGTTCAAAGTTCAAAATACATCATGACTGAATGAGAAAGGAGTTGTGGAAGGTGATAAGCTACTCACTATTATAGAGCCTCCAATAAACTCAAAAAAAAAAAAAAAAAAAAAAAAAAAAAAAAGCATTTGATGGGAAAATTATGTTCAGAGAAGTTGTATACTAACGTCCAGTTTCATGGGTGAAATGGGCAAAAGCAGCTGCAACTTCACGCTAATTTGAATCGTCAACAGAACCCATATTGCCAAACTGATTGTAGGAATTGGCAGTGTCCAAGAATGCAGATCGAGTGTAGAAGTTCTTCCCTGCACAACCAGTATCAGCCTGAGAGATAATATCATTGAAGAATCCGTCTGTGACAATATCAGCGAATGCAACATTGCCGGTAGTAGCGGGTGGGCTTTGACCAGCATTACATGGGCCCTCCCTGCACCCTGTGCCACAATACCCATATTGGCTACAACACAAGTTTGGAGCACACCCATAATTTTGAGCATTCACATTTTGGGCTATTAGTCCTATGACAAGAAGGATTAGTAAGCTCTTCCTGATATGGTTTGCCATTGTGGGGAGAAAAATGGAAGACATAACTGTTTGATGGGCAAGGTTGAGAGCATAGGGATATTTATAGTGCTTCTGAGACTAGGAGGTGCATGTGAAGAGATATCTATATAGCATTTTTGGTTGACATTTAAGTTTCAACTTTGAAGTTTGCAGCATTAATTCTAGAACGTAGATCATACGCGGTTTTGTGGGTAGACTTTGATTTGTTAACGCCACCACAAAGGATCTATGTTGTTCTAATTAACATAAGGGTATGGGCCATTTTCGTTACTCCATTATATGGTTGCCCAACTTGGACCACCAAAGAGATCTCTAATTGAACAATAGCTAGTTAATCTCTTGAATGTTAAGTGAATTCATGAGCTTTCCCATGTATAACGCTTTCCAATAAAATAATTGGATTAAAAATTATACTATTTCTTGTCAAATAGAAATTTGTAAGGCACATTTAGCAAGAAGAATTGGTCGATGGCACAATCGGATATAAGTTTTGTTTTGAGGTGACGGGGATGTCTGAGTCAAGTATATATTTCGGACCATGTTGATACTTAAATTTGTACATGCATTATTTTTTAGGATCATGATCTTTGGAACCATATTTTTATGTACCCAATTGAAACATTTCAATACCACAACATTAAATGGAGATAACTAAAAATGCTGAAATGCTAATAAAAAATAAACTTTAAAAAATTAAAAAATTAAAAAAAAAACAAATTACAAATTACAAATTTTTAATTATTAAAAATAAAAAATATATAAAAAAAAAAAAAAAAAAAAAAAAAAAAAAAAAAAAAAAAAAAAAAAAAAAAAAAAAAAAAAAAAAAAAAAAAAAAAAAAGCAAAAAGATGAAATAAATGTTGCATATTGCAACAGCCAACAAGTAATCTTTCCAGCTTTCGCGAAATGCAGCTATATGTGCTGCTATTCATCAGTCCAATGCCACCCACCCAGCCAGTGCCAATGCTAGTGCAAAACCTTTTGAGAGGGGTGAATCCAGGCTGTGAAGAAACCCATTTCTTGGTACACATTTGATTATCTATCAACCATGTAGTTATTTGTATCAATTCGTACCTATTAAGAAGAACAATATAAGAAGTCACTAAGTATGAGTTAGAGGGGATTGTCCTATGCGTGTGACCCAAAGTCATGGGCAAATTAAACTAGAAAAGAAGACATAGAGAGCCAAGATTGTCAAACTAGTGAGATTACCTAAACTCGTTGAGGTCTTGTAAACTCGTTCGAGTTAACTAAAAGGTAAAAATTAATAGCAAATAAATTACCTATTACATATAAACTTACTAATTTACACAGAGAATACTCCAGAGACATATACACGATTCCATCATTACAAGGATTGATGCCATAATTTCAGCTCCATGTGTATTTCTCAAACTTAGAATCTTCACAAGAAAATATTAAACCCTGAAAAATTCTATTTCATCTATATTAACAAGTGTGAAAAAAAAAACGATCTTACAAAGAATCATGAAGACTATAGTTTCCTTGACTTATTCATCTTCTCTTTTGCTTCAACTTACTAGTGTTCTTGCCTGAAATCTTCATGAGACGGAGGTGAACTAGGATACAGAGAGAAGAAGAAGATAGGGATTCTTAGAAGATAGTTGAAGATGAAGAGCAATTATGGATTTTTAATATTGGATCACCAAAGCTACATAATTTTACCCATTTTTTTTAGCTTATTTATGTTTAAGTAGATGTGGTTGGCCCAGTCACAACCCAACTAAAAAAAACACTTAAAATAGCCCATCTGATGGCAATGTTTGAATTCATGTGAGTTTACACCGATTTCAAGCAAATTTATCTGAGTTTACTTAAGTTTACGTGTTTACTCCGAGTTTAGAGGGGGAGGGAGTTTACCACGAGTTAGCAAGTTTTGACCTATAAAAACATAAACTCATATTGATGTGGACCAGGTCGTATGTGATTTTATGGATTGAGCCGAGCATAAAAAGGCTCAGAAGAAAAGACGCCCTGTCTCAGTTACAAGGGCATAATTTTTAATTCGGGTGGAGTTACGAGGTCCATTACTTGTCGTTTCGAAGCCCGTTCAGAGGCCAATGACGTGACAATTGTGCTCACCTAGTTGAGGCCATTTCCGGCCCCAAAATCCTTCAAAACATCAATTTCGGGGCTGTTTTGTAATTTTCTTTAATTTCGGGTTTCTATTTAATTTCGTTTTTAATGTTTAGGGTTTACTTTCATACTTAGGCTTTGTGTTATCATTTGGAACAACATTCAATAATATTATTCAGTTCTTTTGAGGTTTATACTGTTTGTGTGTGAGATTTATCTTTGATTGCTTTCACGCTGCGTCACATATGAGTTGACGAGTAGACTCATGAGTTTGACAACCATTTATAGGGCTATCCCCGTTCATGTATATAATAATTTTGATGATTTCCAATTGTACTTTTGCAACGTGAATCCTCAACTGTTTGGATATCGAGGAAAATTAGACCAAACAATAAATCTGTAGTCCAGTCTCAATAAACCAAATTCTAGCACTAAGTTGGCAATATCTTCCGTAAGCGACCTTTCTAATTATAAGCAATGAAAATCGTAAATTTCCAAAACCAGCAGTGAGTAATGACAATAATTATGCTTTCAAACTAAAGATTTATTTTTTGCTAATCCAGAGACATTTTTATTCATTTACTTCATAACAAGGAGCCCAACTTCAGGAACCTAGTATAAGTACTGGGGATTAATATCCCTATATACAGTACATTTATTGATAAATATTTCTGTGAAAGAAAGGAGATTTAGGCCTTCTGGAACCTAACTTTGATTGGAACATCACTGAGTGCCAAACGTTTGTTCCCATACTCATCCACATATAACCCAACATCCTTGCATTGACGCTTAGATGTGCTGACGGTGGGACAGTACCTGAGCTTATAATCACCGTCATACTTCTCAATCTTGAACCAATTGCGCAATGTTTGCCAACCCGGGTTGCCCGAGACACCACCAGTAGTCACAAACCACTGTCCAGTTTTTGCATCAAAGTAGTCAAGCTTCCACACTGTGGATTGTGGACATTTCGTTTTAGTAGAGAACTCTATGTTCAGATCGGAAGAGACGCGGACAACACCTTTCTTAGGGTTAATGGGTGTAAATGTCAATGGCAGTCCATGATATCCCTTCACAGCCACAACATCTAGTGGGCACAGTTCTCCTATGCTGGCAAGCCCTAGGCCACCAACTCTTCCCGGTTTAGGATGAGGTCCACCATTGATAGTGGAAACATGAAGGATATAGTAATCGGAGCCAGCTCGGAGCTTCTTGCCTAAGGTATCAACCACTTGCTCAGGTGAAGCATCAGCTGCTCCAAGCAGTGGTTGTGTGCTCAAGGCAATGAGAAGGGCAAATGCCAACAATGTAGTCTTCATTGTTTCGTATGATTTACGTATTTTTTTTGTTTTGGTTACTGATGCAGGTTATGGGAGCTAAGACCTTGAATTTATAGAGCTCGTTTGGATCTAATCCATGAATTCATATATGCACAAACAATGGATAATTTTCACCTAATAATAATACAATTGGCCACCTACACTGATTTTCCCAATACAGTGGCCCAGTTAATATACAGTAGTATTGATTTCTGCGTTAGAATAAGTCAAAACATGTTCTCAATCCCAGCATCCTAATATCTTAATATTTTAATGTTATCTTTTTCAATGCGTGTAATATTTGTTACATGTTCTCATGGCTCGAGCTCACATGTATCCAGTGGTATATAATTTCTTCTTGTCTAACCAAGTATATCTATATACATATAATGGTTATCATAAACTGTTTTTGAAGCATTCTTTAGACCAATATAAGGAATTATTGCGAAATGTTCAACTGAAGCTGGCTAGCAGTTTATCATACGGGAAAGTTGAATGTCTATTTTTAAATATTATTTTGTTTGGAAATTAAATGGCTAGTTTAAATGAAGCCCAGACTTTTAAAATTTTGAAGCCTTTATCATGTAATTAGTTTGGATGGACAAAAGGAAAGCTGATGTTTTTTTTTATTATTATTTTACTTTTCAACTTCTTTGATCAAATTTTTAACAACTTTCTAGTGTATTAAATAAAGACCAATAGTCATAACCAAAAGTATAAAAAAAAATGAAGTCCAATAATCGTAGCTAAAAGTACCAAAAAAATGAAGTATAGATGCTCAAATGATGGTTGCAGTATGACATACTAGTGTATTACCCTGTGTCCCACTGCAACATTGTACTAAAATATTACATTAGAAAGTTGTTGTGAAAATTTTTATCAATGTAATTTAAAGTTGAAACAAAATTAGCTTGTCTTTTGTATATTTAAAGTAATTAAATCATAAATACTGAAGTGTCAGGGCTTCATTTGAACTATAGCAATTTAATGTCCAAGAAAAATAATAATTTATAATAGGCATTTAACTTTCTAGCCTGATAAACTGCTAGCCAGTTTCAGTTGAAGCTTTAATTATAATTTTCTATGTTGGTCTAAATAATACTTCAAAAACATTTTATGATAACCAATATTAGCATATAAATAAACAAGAAATTCTATGCCACTATCTAGGTACAAGTGAATTTGCTTAACAACTAAAAATTGAACAAAATATTACACGCATTGAAAAAGATAACATAAAAATATTAATATATTAGAATGCTGGGATTGAAAACTTGTTTTTGACTTATTCTACACTTACTACTTTATATTAGCTGGGCTACTGTATTGGAGAAAATCAGTATTGGTGGCCAATTGTATTAATAATAGGTCAAAATCATCCATTGTTTGTGCATATATGAATTCATGGATTAGATCCAAACTATCTCTATAAAATCAAGGTCTTCANCAAGGTCTTCCTCTGCCATCAGCTTCATCAGTAACCAAAATACAAAAAAAAAAATACTTAAACCATACAAAACAATGAAGATTACATTGTTGGCCTTTACTCTTTTCATTGCCTTGAGTAGGCATGGCAATTTGCTCCAAACCCGATGGGGCCCCGGTATTTTTACCCATTTGGGTATGAATATGGGGCAAAAAAATGGAGATAGGTAATTTTATAGGGGTGGGTCTGGGGATGGATAATAGTTATGATTCTATTATAAAAGAGTACTCTCATGCAGAAAACGTAAGTATCTTCAAGCATGTTTTACATATCCTGAAGGCGACTTGTTCCAATATGGTGGCCGCCAGCTGGCCGGGCAATATTTCTTTTAAGAAAGTGACATACACTGGCTTGCAATTTCTTCTGTCCATAATCCACTCTTCTATCATCTAATCTATGGAACCGTATATGCAAAAACAGTGGCTGATTCTGGCCAATACCATTGATGGGCACCCTGTCTTCTTATATATTATCCTTCCAAGTAGTAATCTGATTATTCACTAAGTCATTTTTCTAACCATGTTATATCTGAATGCATACTATGGTCAGTATCATTTACTTTTTAAGTCTTTAATCAGCCAATAAGTAAATAAATTGTTAAGAACTATTCAACTTGCTGGAAAAGCCCTCCGTTGTGAGTAGTATTCTCCCTTAGGTACCCTACGTGCGCCTGACTAAGGGTCCGATTTTTTTACAACAAAAAATAGATACATAGATGGATATATAGAGAGATAGATATAAAGAGAATTAATGCGCAACTTCTGTCATCTTATTGATCCAAGTACGCTTTCCTTTAGCTTGACTTACATATAATCAATTGGAAGTTGATTGGTTTGTTCTAAAAGAATCCCAATAGCTCATAAGCTAAATTAATTTATGCCTGAGGATATAATTACTAGCAAACTAAATAGAAAAGATACGTGGAAAAAATTGAGGACAGCTATGAAAATTATTTTCCATAGATGTTTAAATTCTTCATCCGCATACACATGTTAGGCTTTTATGATTAGAAACCTCTTTTTAATTAGGACAAAACTTAAGTAAAGTTTTATAGATGTTGGTGGTGTTGTTCATTAACTAAAATATAACTTGTGTATTATTTTGTACACATTAATGTCATCTCAACATCACCTATTATGTAACGCCGTTATTCCTTTCCTTTTTACCTTCTCCATCTCTCTTTCACGCTGGGTTGCATCACCACTTTACCTTCTCCATCTCTCTTTCACACTGTTGGCGCTACCTTTTAATACCCACTCCTTCTCCATGAATCAAAGGCTGTTAGTTCTGCCGACAGACAAACTCACATATTTGCAGAAATCAACATATCAAGCTGAGGTCACCACACCCAAATCCGCCATTCTTGCACCACCCGGTTTCTATATTCTTTTTGTGGGTCACCGAAAAAATTCCCAGCGAGGGCATCTGGGTCCAAATACTCTGATTTTTTTTTTTAAAAAAAGGGAGCTCTTGTTAGTTTGTTGTTGTCGAGAATTTATCATTGATATTGTTTTAGTATTAATTCTTAGCTCGCCGCAAATGTCCTTCCTCTGCAAAAGCCCAGTTGCCACTGAGCACCGCCAGTGGACATCTGTAAAATCCGAACACCAAATAATATCAGATTTGTAGGAAGGACCAATGTTATGTTTTTCTTTTGTTTAAAAAAAAAAAAAAACACTTTATTGTCTCTTCATGGGATATTTCTTGTATTTTTCAGATCTGGAGGTAGTACCAGTATTGCAGTGTCATTCTCTTGTGAACTTTCAACGTATGGGTTAAAGAAACGGTCAAGGTTTTACAGTGCATCTCTATCAGTAACAGTAGTGCCTAATCTCCCCCTGGCTCTAGGAGTCCCAATAACCTGGATTCTTCCTCCCTATTACACAACTACAAGTCCATTGCCTTCATCTTCAGAATCTTACACACAATTTGATAGTCAAAGTCGCAAAGGAACTATCAACTATTCTTTATTGAGAACTTACGGGGATAAAAATGAAGCTCTGCAGAAAGATGCCATATTCATTGATGAGGATAGAATAAAAACAATAGCACGTAATACTCTAGCATGTATTCAGGCAAAAGACCGTACCACGGGAAGAACAGAGATTGCGTCTTGTGTCAAGGTTTCTGAGGTATGGAATTTTATCTTTTGCATACTGCTGATGTGGTGGTGATGCAACCCAGGATGAAAGAGAGATGGAGAAGGTGAAGAAGAAAGGGATAACTACGTTACATAATAAGTGATGTTGATGTGTCGTTGATGTGTATAAAATAATATACATATTATATTTTAATTGGGGAACAGCACCACCAACATTTATAGAACTTTACCTAGGTTTTGCCTTTCTAGTTATTATAAATAAAGCTTTGGCTAGACATTACACTATTACAGTTAATTATTTGCAAAAGCACAAATTTTTAGGAGTTGCTATGCTACCACTCCTCAAAACATGCTAATATATATGGTAGTCATACTAATATACAGTAGTATTGATTCCTACCTTAGAATAAGTCAAAACATGTTCTCAATCCCAGCATTCTAAGATTTAACGTTTAGATCGATAAAATTCACTTTATAGAATAAATTATTCAATGTTGTTAGTGTTTAAGTCTTACAGCAGTAAGAAAATCATCAGTACATTTAAGTATAAAGATAGTTTTGCACATCATGCATGTGTTAAATTAAGTGGTCAAACAGTCTTTCCCCTTAAATGGACTTAAATTTTTCTGTTACCAATATGCATGTTAACTTCACAGTCAGTTTAAAACATGGTTGAAATGAGCCATAGAGTATGAAGGATTTTGAAACCTTTTTACTTTACGGGAGAAATATTTCTATTAAACGTAAAAATGTTGACTTTTACATATTCCCCGCTTTTTATTCCCAAGCGCCTAACTGTTATACTTTATATGCTTTCCTTGGAATCGGTCTAAGGCAGACCTCCTGAAGTCAAAATGTTCTCAAGTCTTTTTAGATCGTCCTCTTCAAAATGAGATGCATGTTACAATATTTTAAATAGTTTTATGGTTCAAATTATTATAAAACCAATAGTAGATGATTGAATTTTACAAACTTTTTTTTTGTGTAAGAAAGTTGAGGGTAAAAGGAGGCTATTATATCCAACAGTACTAGTGCATGCTACAAGACTCAACAAAAGCTTAGATTGATATTTATAAATAGCATACCAAAGAGAGACTGTTGATAGCAAAATTAAAACTTAAAACTTACAAGTAAAACATATCAATCCTCCCTAATAGAATAAACCCCCATTGGGAAAATTTTACTAATTAAACATATATACTAATTGGTTATTCAATAAGATTTGGGTATAGGAATAAGGAAGAGCAATAAAAAATGAATCCAAAAACCCGCATAATTGTTATGCATTCAAACATTTAAGTGGGCCTTCATAAACCCACTATACTTTGTTTACAAGTAATTATTCTCTTTTGGCACTCACCTTTACCTAGCTCTATAAAGGTAGAGCGTCTTATTCTATTTGCAAACAAACAACATTACATGATACAAATTAATCGATGGTCTAGCAAGAAAGATTAGCACCAGGGTCAACACCAAGTTGTCCACAATAATCAGTGTAGTAGTTAACACGAGTCTGAACTGTGCTGGGATTCTTACCATCACATTCAATGGCACCATTAATAGCTCTAATGGTTGCACCAAAGCCTTGGCTGACCACAGGGCGCACATTTTGCATCCAGTACCATAATGCTGACTTAAACGAAACCACAGGGTCATTAGCCACCGTTTCAGGAGTGTTCAGTCCATCAAAGTTGTTGCTTTGTCCACATGGCCCGTAGTTGAAGTTCCATGATAGCTGGATTGGTCCACGACCATAGTAGCCCTTGTTAGGGTTACAAGGGTACTGTGTATTGGTCTCGTCGCAATAGTCCTTAGATGCACCATCAATCTCTTCTATGTAACAGAAATCTGCATGTCCACATATTTTATTTGTTAATGACAAGCATAATGTATTGGCAAAAAAGAAATCACAAACATAACGTTTCAATCAGTACCACAAATTCCAGATAAACAATTTTTTAATTGGTCATGACCTATAAATTGGCTTCATGACTTAGGTTCGAAATCTGGTGGGATTACTTCTCAGTAGTTGGGGTATTTGGTGTTGTTAACAATCTATCATCTTCACTTCCCTAAACGAAGGGTCCAGAAAAAACTAATGTAAATATACTAATACTGTACTACTAGGATAAGTTTAAATGAGTGTTGTGCCTAAAGCTACACCTTAGTGATTGAGCAGTGGAGGTTCTACAAGTTCTAGGTTTGAATTTCGTGAGAACGAATAGGATAGGATTTATAAGAGGAAAATATGCTAACTCCCATTATATATACCCCAATAGTTGAACATTTGATACTCCCTTACGGTGGTTTTAGGTTCAAAACACATCATGACTTAATGACAAAGGGGTTATGAAAGTTGATATGTTACTTCCTGTTATGTAGTTTCCAATAAAAAAAAAAAAGCATCTAATGTGAAATTTTTTTTTTAAGAGAAGTTGTATACTAACGTCCAGTTTCATGGGTGAAATGGGCAAAAGCTGCTGCGACTTCACGCTTTGAATCGTCAACAGATCCCATATTTCCAAATTGACTGTAGGAATTGGCAGCGTTCAAGAATGCTGATCGAGTGTAGAAGTTCTTCCCTGCACAACCACCATCAGCCTGAGAGATAATACCATTAAAGAATCCGTCTGTGACAATATCAGCCAATGCAACATTGCCGGTAGTTGCAGGTGGGCTTTGACCGGCATTACAAGGGCCCTCCCTGCACCCTGTGCCACAGTAGGCATCGCCTGTGCCACAATACCCATATTGGCTGCAACACAAGTTTGGAGCACACCCACAATTTTGAGAATTCACATTTTGGGCTATTAGTCCTATGACAAGAAGGATTAGTAAGCTCTTCCTCATATGGTTCGCCATTTTTGGGAGAAAAAAGGAAGACAGAACTGTTTGATGGGCAAGGTTGAGAGCATAGGGATATTTATAGCTTCTGAGACTAGGAGGTGCGTTTGAAGAGATATCTATACAGCATTTTTGGTTGAAATTTAAAATTTAAACTTCAAAGTTTGCAGCACAGCATTAATTCTAGAATGTAGGTCATACGCGGTTTTGCGAGTAGACTTTGATTTGTCAACTCTACCACAAGGGATCTATGTTGTTCTAATTAACAGAAGGGTAAGGACCATTTTCGTTACTCTATTATATGGTTGCCCAACTTGGACCACCAAAGAGATCTAATTGAATAATCTCTAGTTAGATATGTTCAACATTATCTAAGATTAAGTGTGTTCATCAGCTTTCCGATTTATAACGCTTTCCAATAAATTAATTGGGTAACGAATTATACTATTTCTAGAATTCTAGAATGTAGATCATACGTGATTTTGCGAGTAGACTTTGATTTGTCAACGCCACCACAAGGGATCTATGTTGTTCTAATTAACAGAAGGGTAAGGACCATTTTCCTTACTCCATTATATGGTTGCCCAACTTGGACCACCAAAGATATCTCTAATTGAATAATCTCTAGTTAGATATCTTCAATGTTATCTAAGATTAAGTGCTTTCATCAGCTTTCCCATTTATAACGCTTTCCAATAAACTAATTGGATAACAAATTATACTATTTCTTGTCACTGTAATTAGTAAGGCACTTTTAGCAAGAAGAATTGGTCGATGGCACAATGGGATATAAGTTTTTTTTTTTTTTTTTTT
>QAOA01005655.1:0-19185 GCA_003255065.1 Cercis canadensis
ACAGGAAAACATAAAGCATAAAAGCACACACAACAAGCTAATCCCTGCCCCACACTTAAATTTTTGCAGTGTCCTCAATGCAAAGCACAAAGCAAGCAGTAAAAGCAAGCAAGGCACTAAAAATAAAAGAGAAAGGGAAAGAAAACAGCCTGTGGGTTTAAGTCTCATAAAGGGCAGCAGACAAGTGCACCTCCTCCACCACTTGCTCTTGAAAACCCTCATAGAAAGGTTTCAGCCGATGTCCGTTCACTGGGAAGGTCTGGTTGGTTGCCTCGTTCTTGATCTTAATTGCACCATAAAGAAAGACATGAGTTACCACAAAAGGACCCATCCATCGAGAACGAAGCTTGCCATGCATTAGCTTGAGACGAGAGTTGTAGAGTAGCACTTTCTGACCAATGTAGAACTCTTTCCTCACCAACATCTTGTCATGGACAGCCTTGGTCTTTTCTTTGTAGATTTTGGAATTCTCATAAGCCGCCAACCGGATTTCATCAAGTTCCTGCAGGTGGAGTTTCCTCTGTGATCCGGCTTGGGCTAAATCAAGATTACATTGCTTCACAGCCCAGTACGCCTTATGCTCGATCTCTACTGGAAGGTGACATGCCTTGCCAAAGACTAGCCTGTAAGGGGACATGCCTATAGGGGTCTTGTAGGCAGTCCGATAGGCCCACAATGCATCATCCAAACGCAGGCTCCAGTCCTTTCTGTTGGGCTGGACAGTCTTCTCTAAAATTTGCTTGATCTCCCTATTTGACACCTCTGCTTGCCCATTGGTCTGTGGATGGTAAGGGGTTGACTCCTTGTGCACCACACCATACTTTCTCAACAAAGCAGCCATGTGCCTATTGCAGAAGTGAAAACCTTGGTCACTGATGATGGCTCTTGGAACGCCGAACCTGCAGAAAATGTGAGTCCTGACAAAATCTAAGACAACACGAGAATCATCAGTCCGGGTGGCCTGGCCTCTACCCATTTAGAAACATAGTCCACAGCTAAAAGAATATTGATGAACACACTTTTTTATACAATAGTTATTCCTCATACTTAGTCATAGCTAAAAGAATATACACAAAACCAAAAGAAGTAGGGAAAGGACCCACGAAATCGATGCCCCAAACATCAAATATCTCACAAAACAGCAAAGGCTGTTGAGGCATCTCATTCCTACGAGAAATATTACCTGTCTGTTGGCATTGGGCACAATTCTTACAAAAGCTGTACGCATCATGAAATAGGGTAGGCCAATAGAGTCCAGAATCTAAAACTTTACGAGCAGTGCGCTGAGGTCCAAAATGACCACCACATGCAGAAGTATGACAGAACTGTAACACAGACTCAAATTCATGTCCAAGCACACACCTCCTAATTACTTGGTCACTACAGAGTCTCCACAAGTAGGGGTCATCCCACACATAATGTTTGGATTCACTTTTAAGCTTATCTACTTGATGCTTCTTAAAATAAGCAGGTAACTCAGAAGCAACTAAGTAGTTTACCAGGTCAGCATACCAAGGATCTGTACCTTGCAGCTGATAAAGCTGCTCATCCGGGAAGGTTTCTCTGATGGGAAGGTTGTCCAAAGTCAGTGGTATCCGACTCAGGTGATCTGCTACCAAGTTCTCGGCTCCACTCTTGTCTCTGATCTCAAGGTCGAATTCTTGCAAGAGCAGCATCCACCTAATGAGCCTAGGCTTCGCATCCGGCTTCTTGAGCAAGTACTTTAAAGCTGCATGATCAGAGAAAGCAATGACTTTAGAATTAAGCAAATATGAACGAAATTTATCTAAAGCAAACACAATTGCAAGGAGCTCTTTCTCAGTAGTGGTGTAATTTGCTTGGGCAGCATCCAAAGTGCGAGAGGCATAATAAATCACGTGGGACAGCTTGTCCACTCGCTGTGCAAGGACAGCGCCTACTGCAAAGTTTGATGCATCGCACATAAGCTCAAAGGGAAACTCCCAGTTAGGTGGCTGCATGATGGGATGGGAGGTAAGGCTCTGCTTCAGCTGATCAAAGGCTACTCTGCACTGCTTATCAAAGTCGAAATCCACTTCTTTCTGGAGAAGCTTAGACAATGGCAAGGCAATCTTGCTGAAGTCCTGGATGAATCGCCTGTAAAACCCTGCATGACTAAGAAAGGAACGCACTTCCCCGTGTGTTCACCCCATCCCATTCCTCCCAATAACATCTATCTTAGCTTTATCTACTTCAATGCCTTTGCTAAAAATTACATGCCCTAAAACTATGCCTTGTTCAACCATGAAGTGACATTTCTCAAAATTAAGAACAAGGTTAGTCTCAATGCATCTATCAAGTACCCTAGCAAGGCTATCTAAACATGCATCAAAAGAGGAGCCATATACAGTAAAGTCATCCATGAATACCTCCATGCAGTGTTCTAAAAAATCAGAAAATATGCTCACCATACACCGCTGGAATGTACCAGGGGCATTACACAGGCCGAAGGGCATCCTCCTATATGCAAATGTGCCGAATGGACAGGTGAAAGTCGTCTTCTCCTGATCCTCTGGGGCTATGTGAATCTGGAAGTAGCCTGAGAAGCCATCCAGGAAGCAGTAATGGGACTTCCCTGCCAGTCTCTCTAACATCTGATCAATAAAGGGTAGAGGGAAGTGATCCTTCCTTGTCGCCTGGTTGAGTCTTCTATAATCGATGCAGACGCGCCAGCTGTTCTGCACTCTGGTGGGGATCAACTCATTCTTCTCATTGGCTACCACAGTTATGCCACTCTTCTTTGGAACCACTTGAACTGGACTCACCCATTTGCTATCTGAGATGGGGTAGATAATGCCGGCTGACAACAGCTTGCTCACTTCTTTCTTGACCACATCCAGAATCAACGGGTTAAGTCGCCTTTGGGGCTGTCTCACTGGTTTAGCTTCTTCCTCTAATAAAATCCTATGCATGCAGGTGGAGGGGCTAATGCCAGGAATGTCTGCTAGTGTCCATCCAATAGCTGTCTTCCGCTGCTTCAGAATCTGCAACAACCTCTCTTCTTGTTCAGGTTGCAGATTGTTGGCTATGATGACAGGCAGCTTTTCTTCTGCTTCTAGGAAAGCATACTTGAGATGGTCAGGTAACGGTTTCAGCTCAAGAATAGGTGGTTGCTGTACAGAAGGAACTAGCTTGGTTGGAGAAACCAAGTCTGCTGTGTGAAGCTCAGAAACACCTGCAAGCTCTGCACTATGCTCCAAAACAGTCTCATCATATCCCATATATGCAGAAATTTCAGAACAGGCAGCACAACTCCCATCACAATTAGTACATGCGGGGCAATCTAAAGTATCTAGCAAGCCTACTATATCAGGAAATTCAGCTACCAATTCAGCATGCACATCATCAACTAGCAGGTCTATGACATCTATTTGGAACACTGAATGCTCTTCTAGAGGGTGTTTCATGGCATCACTTAAATTAAAACGAATTACAGTGTCACCAAATTCCATGGACAGGGTACCAGCATGCACATCAATTATGGTCTTAGCAGTTTTAAGGAAGGGTCTACCTAAGATCAAAGGGGCATGTCTAGATGTAGACTCATCCTCCATATTTAACACATAAAAATCTGCTGGAAATATTAAATCATTTACCCTAACCAAAACATCCTCAAGAAGGCCTGTAGGATAGGCTGTGCATCTATTAGCAAGCTGAATGACTACTCCAGTGGGCTCCAGTTCTCCAATCTGCAGTGATGAATAGATGGACTTGGGCATCACGTTGATGGAAGCACCCAGATCTAGCATGGCATTTGTAAACTGCTTGTCTCCAATAGTGCAGGGAATGGTGAAAGTTCCAGGATCAGTGCACTTTGATGGTAAGTTAGGCTGGATCATTGCTGACACGTTTCTGCTCATGCTCACTTTCTCATTGCCTTTCAGTCTTCTCTTGTGGGTACACAAATCCTTCAGAAACCTTGCATACTTGGGAATCTGTTTAATTGCTTCCAGAAGAGGTATATTGACTTCTACCTTCCTGAAAGTATCCATGATCTCTTTATCTAGCTCATGCTCAGCAATTTTCTTGGACTGTGTAATTCTGTTTGGAAAGGGGAGAGGAATACTGGGGGTAGAGCTCTCTGCCTGATCCTGAAGGTGGATTGGCTGCTGTTTTGGAATAGCTTTAGGGGCTGCAGGGTCTGAATTTTTTTCTTGAACAAAATTTTGAACCGTAGAAGGCAGGATAGGTTCTGGAGCACTCACTTCTTTACCACTGCGCAAGGTTATGGCACTCACATTGCCTCTTGGATTGGTGACTATCTGAGAAGGTAAACTACCAGAACCTTGAGACTTCATCTCACTAATGGTGCTCGCAAGTTGGCTTATCTGAGTCTCCAAGCTCTGAATGCTAGTCTCAGTCCTCTATTGGAATTGGATGTTGCTACTTGCCAATTGCTTCACTAAGTCTTCCAGGCTCGGTTCTGGCTTGTTAGCTTGCTGCATAGGCTGCTTCATTGGTGCTTCGTACTGCTGGTTGCTTGAACTTGCATTGTACTTAGGCTATTGTGGCTGGTACGTTTGTTGTTGCTGCTGCTGGTAAGGTTGGCCAGAATTTCCTCCATACCTTAAATTAGGGTGATCTCTCCAACCAGGGTTGTAGGTGGAGGAGTGGGGGTCATATCGGGGCTGTTGGTAACGTCTGCCAGGAAAGACTCCAGCCACTACTTCAGTGTTATCTTGGAGAGTAGGGCACTAATCTGTTGGATGACTAGACAGGGAACAAATTCCACATAGCTTGGCATGAGCTTGAACCGGTGTGTACCCCATTGCTAGCTGTCTAACCAAGGAGGTCAATTCCTCTAAACGAGTCTCCACTCGTTGTTGATCTGCCATCTGCACCTCATTCACTCCTCTAACTGGGGTGAGCATCGTTGTGCCAAATTGCTGTGCATTGTCTGACATTTTGGATATTAAATACATCCTTGTGCCAAATTGCTGTGCATTGTCTGACATTTTGGATATCAAATCTCTTGCAGCTGCAGGGGTCTTGTCCACTAAGGCACCTCCAGAAGCAGCATCCACATAGCCTCGATCCATAGGAAGAAGTCCTTCGTAGAAATATTGGATGAGCAACTGGTCACTGATTTGATGATGGGGGCAGCTTCCACAGAGTTTCTTGAATCTCTCCCAATACTCATGTAGTGTCTCTCCACTGTTTTGCCTTATGCCACATATTTCTTTTCAGATGGCAGCAGCTCTTGAGGCATGGAAGAATCTTTCAAGAAAGCACCTCTTCAAGTCATTCCAGCATGTGATGATGGATGGCTGCAAGTATAGCCAATCCTTCGCTGCTCCATCTAATGAAAAGGGAAAAGCCCTAAGCTTGATGTGCTCCTCTTCAGTTGACTGAGGCTTCATGGTAGAACACACTATGTGAAATTCCTTCAAATGCTTGTGAGGATCTTCACCTGCAAGTCCATGAAACTTTGGGAGCAAATGTATTAATCCAGACTTTAATTCAAAATTAGCATCAGGATATTGAATAATCCAGACTTTAATTCGAAATTAGCATCAGGATATTGAATACATAAGGTTGGTAATTATCATCAGGGGCAGCCAACTCCTTAAGTGTCCTAGCCCTAGCATGCATGTCATTATTTCCAGCCCCATTATGAGCAGCAAGATCAACCTCATGATTAATGTCATTGGCAGCAATATTATGCTCTATATGATTAGGAGTTCTACGTGCCCTAGCAAGTGTGTGCAAGGTTCTCTCTATTTCAGAATCACCTTCAAGTAGTTCAAATTGAGAGGACCAAGTCATACACTATGTAAATCAAAAGATAACAACACTCTAAAACACACTAGAACACACAAAAACAGTAAAACAGTGAATCAATGAAAGAAAAGTGCAAAAACCACAACACACCAAATGCACTAGACAAATGCAAAAAGACACCAAAATAATACTAATTGACCCAACAAAATATTTTTAAAAATTTTTCTACCACCACAGCATAAAATATTGATGAAAATGAAACTCAAAAATCAAATAAAAAATCTCAAAAAATTGAAAAAGGGGTTCAAACGATGGAATTTAGCCGAGATAGGGTGGTACTCAATGCTATTGCATTGAGCTATATTTCTCACACCGTTTTCCTTCAACTGACCAATTTTCAGCTCAATCAAAGCACAAAAATCCGTACATAATTTTGACCTGTAAAATCGCAATTTCAAGCCAAAACGCTAGGGAAACAGGGAAAAATTTGGGAATAGGCACAAGAATTCACATAATGGGAACCTAAAATAGTAAGGCAAACAAAACAGCAAGAAAAACAATAATCACAGACCTTACCCAATATAGAAATTTTACCAAAAAGTGAACTAAGATAGCAAAGGAGACAGAATAGCGGCAAAGGAGACAAAACAAGGGCAATAATAGCACAAAGTTCAGCTCACAGTGCTTCTCACAAAGCAATTTCTCTGTCCACTAATTTGCAGCTCAATCCCAGTTGGTCAGAATAAAAAACAAGACAAAAACAGAAACACTAAACAGAGAAAGACAACCTAAACAAATAAGGAAAACAAAATAGGAAAGCAAGTAGAACAAGGGGAAACGAAGGAAGAACAATTGCTAGAAACAATAACAGTAAGCAAGCAAAATAGTAATAAAAGAGTTCTAAGAAGATTAATTTGTTAGGTGAAATCCCCGGCAACAACGCAAAAATTTTGAAGGGTGCCGAACCGTACAAAATTAAACTACTAATTGCAACTAAATTGTAGTATAGGATGCAACCAGTGTTGTCTCCCAAAGATTCACCAGAACAACTAATCTTTCAAGAACTTAAGCAAGAACAGAATAACGGGGGTATGTGTTGAATGCAATATATTAAGAATTAAGAAAACAGTAAACTGAATTTATCAAATAAGAGAAAATGCAATCAACTCAAGCAGGCAACCACACCTTAATCCATCCTTGTTCACTAAAGATAAACTAGATCTGATTTAATTCTTGGTTAAGTGTTACCTGGAACCCCTAACAATAACACTTAGAATTCCTACTGATTTACCAATCAGGATTCAATTAATCATGGAATTAAGACTCTAGGCAACCGCTCTATATCACTAAATCCAGATTAATTTAATAACCGAATTATCCAAGTTAACCATATATTAAAGACCTTTAAAGTATGATTATCAATCTGATTACTGTTATGAATCTAATCAACCGATTTAAATTCATACAACTCATGGAATCAAAGTACCATTCAATCACATGAAGAAGGGGAGAACCAGTAATTCAAATTAAATTAAATCAAACCCAATTGAAGCACAGGAACTCTGGATTGTCAAGTTTGGCTCCTCTTGAATTGATTACAAACGAACTTAGCCTTCCATGGAAGACTTGAACACAAAGCAAAGGGGAAAAACGAACTAAGCAAAGGAGGCAGCAGCAGCTCAAGGAATTTCGTATCTCTTCTGATTGTGTATATTTGCCTCAACAACTTGAGAATATATACTAGCTGGCTGCCTCCTCTAGGTTTCCTAATGGTTTCCTAATTACAAAATAAACCTAGTTTCCTAAATTATTAATGGTAAAAACATGATCAAGCCCTAGTGTCATGTGTGCTGGCCCAAAAAGCAGATGTTGGCCCAAATAAACATGCTCTGGTCCAATAGGCAGCCCTAAGGAAAGGAATCAGTCAATGCTGGGCGGAGTGCTGGGCGGAGCAGCAAATCTGGACTGCTTGCATGTGAATTTCAGTTGTCCAGACGCGAGAATCAGCTTCTGGGCTCTTCATATGAAATGTGGCATTTTGTGTCAGCTTTCCAATGAAACTGGAATCACATCAATGAGACATCTGTAGCAAAAGATATGGCGAAAAATGTAAGCAGTGCCAGAATTTAACAATTAAGCAATTAAAATCTACAAGCACCAACAAGTCCAAATCTACAAAACATGTCTAAAAGCCATAAAAGTCACTAGAAACACACACTAAAAGACTAAGTATAAGGGAAAAAAATAGTATAAAATAATGTGTTATCAATTGTCCTTTCTTGTTGTCTGTCTTTTGTAGATTAAATATGTATTGTGTTATGTTGTTTTGTCTTAATCTTAATAAGGGAACTTTATTGTGCTCTGATGTTCAGTTTGTACATTTATCTACTTCCCTAATAATCTTTAGTTTGTTCTCCTTTATTTATTTTGGTAAGAAAAAATGGGAGGTAATTAGGGTACACCATTATTGTTAGCAAAAGACATATTTGATATTTATTTAGAAATGAATTTTTCTATGTTGTGTGGCATATTCAATGTGATTACTTTGATGTGGAAGATTTATTAATTTAATAGACCAAATATCCTTACTCATATGATTCTAGTAGTGGTTGGAGGGACCTAAAATCCAATTCTGGCTTGACTAGAGTTGAGGATGGGAGAAAAAGATATTCAGTTGTTATAACTCATCGATGATCAAAGTGAACATGTTATAACTCATCGATGGTTCTTGCAGTTGAAATTACTGAACTTGGCTTCGAGCCATTACAGAGCTTAGAATAACAATTTCTACCCTTTCTATGTACAGTTCGAATATGCAGAGGCATCTGAATTTTTTGCCTTCCTCTAATAAACTTAGTCATCAATTTCATAGTCATTTAAAGAGTGATAATTACATGTGTGGCTAGCAAAGGTTTTGTTGCTGGTGAAGGCAAAGAGAAGATAGGAGATGCAAACGACTCAGTCTTCCTCATTTTGCGTGTGAATGCCTTTCTTTCTGTGTATGGGTTAATATATTTTACTCAGAGCAATAAGAATTCCAAATAGAAGTCCTGAAAAACATGCTTCAATTAAATCTCCAAAAACAAGTTTATGGTGGAGGAATTTTGAAGGCTATGAAGCCACTAGGTGTGATCTAGGGATTTGGATAGTTTGCATATGTTAGCAGTTTGAATTATCCAAAAAAATAAAGAAATTGAAAGCCTATGAATTCATTTAATAATAACATATAATTAGAGTCCCATGGAGACATCTTGCACTCTATATGTGAATCGATTGTGTTACGAATGAGGGTTCAGAAGCTTCAATTCAAGCAGCTCAATAAGGATGTCCTATGCTTGAAAAATGACATTATCGTAATATAAAGGGATCAATAGAGGCATCTTAACTTGTTGTCTTCCTGTGATAAACTTAGCATCTGTTTCATAGCCATTCAATGAATGATAACCTCATGTGTGGCCAGCAAAGGTTTGTTGATGGTGAAGGCAAAGATAAGAAATGAGATGCAAACAACTCAATTTTTGCCTCATTTTGCAAGCGTGAGTGCCTCACTGTCTTTGTATTTAAACGAGGACTTAATATATAAGTTTGTGATGAAAAATTATATAATATTAAATGAATAAGAATTAACATATTTTTTACAAGATGTTTATTACTAAAAAGATGATAATCTGTGATTGTATCGCTTGTATAAAATTTTGAATATTACCATTACACAGGATAAAAATCAGGAGAATGATCACAACAGAAAACTAAAAATAATATGTTTCAAAAATGAAATAATGACCATTTGAAATCACACAATAACCATTTATCATCATGTTATTTATTTTTGCTTTTGAAATGCATTTTTTTTACTTTTTTTTTCTGTAATTCTCCCATAAAAATGCTTTAAGTTATAACAATGATTCAGTTTTAGAGAGAGAAGCTATGCCTTCTCTCTGAAAACCTACCTGCCTTTGCAGCTCTTCTCCAACAATGTCTAACTTTTCTACCGCCCTCATGTGCAACTTTCTTCAATAAGTTTGGCTTTTTTCTTCTTTTTCTTGTTTCTCTTCTCTTTTCTATAAGAGTTTTCACCTCCTTCTCTCATCCGTTTCTCTTGTGCTACACAATTTGGGGTGGCCGCCCTCACTTTGTATGGCAACTGCTCTTATCTGTCTATTTTGTCCATTTATTTTGTGTTTGGGTTTATCTTTTTAATAAATTCTTTCGATCTATGTTACGTAAAATGTGAACGGAAGTGCACGTGCCATAATCAAGTAATAAAGAAGTGAGATAAAGTATCATCCAATGGAAACTGTGGCTATTAAGTACCAAAATTATACGTATTTTAATTTTATATAGACAATTGATAGGTGAATTATGATGATATTTAAATGTAAAACAATAAACAGAATATAATTGCTGTAAAAATGAGTAAGAATATGACGAGAAAGTATCTAGGATGTCGATTTCACCGTAGCTAGTCCGGATCTTTATTCCTAATTCAATAATCAGCAACAATCTTCCTAATTGATAGCCAAGAACCCTAAGTCATTTATCAGCCATTCCCAAGGTCAAACAAATATATTCCCAAACTATGAATCCACTATATTCCTATGTGAATTACGAATAATCTCAGAATTCAATTCGTTCTATGGTTCTTTTTAACGGCTACATAAACCATAATGGTATATTCCTATCCCTTATGTAATTTATGTTTTTAATCCCTATGGTCCTCAATCACAACTAACTTTCCAGTATTATTGTAATCACCTGCTCATCTAACTTGATGTCCAGTCAAACAGAAGCATTAAGTATGGAGATCAAATTAAACAAAAGGGTTAGAGATAATTGAATAAAAAATTCATGAACGACGTTATTTAACCCTATATTTTGATTTTGACACTTTTCAGCTTGGGAGTTTCCTTATAATTTATAAATGAGAATGGCACCTGTTACATAAAAAGTGAACACAAGTGCACGTGTCATAAGCAAGTAATAAAAAAATGAGATAAAGTATCGTCCCACGGAGACTGTGGCTACTAAGTACCAAAATTATGTGTATTCTAATTTTATCTAGACAATTGATAGGTGAATTATGATGATAATTAGATGCAAAATTGTAAACAAAGAGTAATAACTATAAAAGGAATAAGAATATGGCGAGAAAGTATCTAGGATGTTGATTTCACTGTAGCTAGTCCGAATCTTTATTCCTAATTCATTAATCAACAACGATCTCCCTAATCGCTAGCCAAAAACCCTAAGTTATTTATTAGCCTTTCCCAAGGCTAAACAAATATATTTCCAAACTATGAACCCATTATATTCCTATGTGAATTGCAAATAATTTAGGAATTCAATTCGTTCTATGGTTCTTTTTAATGGCTACATAAACCATAATTCTATATTCCTATCCCTTATGTAATTTATGTTCTTAATCCTTATGGTCTTCAATTACAACTAACCTTCCAGTATTATTATAATTACCACCTCAATCACAACTAACTTTCCAGTATTATTGTAATCACCTGCTCACCTAACTTGATGTCCAGTCAAACAGAAGCATTAAGTATGGAGATCAAAAAGTCAATTTAAGAAGAAGGTCCTTTGATTAATTCATTAGAAATTACAATCCATCCTAAGCTAGGCTACATCTCCACCCTAGATGGTGGAATTAGTTTATGATAATTGCAGAAAATAACATTACACACAGATTAGACATCAGTAACAAGAGAGAGATGAAGAATTGAACTATGGGATGGGATGATTCGATACCAAAAGTCTTGATCTTCAAGCTTGAATCATCTTCTCCTCTTGCCTCTTCTCTCAAAAGTGTGTGGAACCCTAATTTAGAATTTAAGAGTCTTGTTTATAGGTCCTAGGAAGTTTAGGAAGAAAATGAATTAAAATAAAGTAGGATTCCTAGTGAAATTAGGAAGTTCAGAAGTCAAATCTCGAGTTGACCGTTGGGAGTTGCAGTCTTGGGTTTGGGCGCTACGACCTCCTGATGGGCGCTGTGGCGCCCTACTTTTTGTCTTGTGCTTTGTTGATTCCAGATGATAGGGCACTACGGCGCCCTACTTTTCACGTGCCAGGGCGTTGTGGCACCTAGTATAAGGCGCTGCGGCGCCCTACTCTCTCTACTCAATCTTTTGTTTCCTGAACATAGGGTGCTGCGGCACCCAAATCCTCTGGCTAATCATCATGTTGAGGCACTGCGGCACCCTGAATGGGGGCTGCGGCGCCCAAGGCCCTGTCTTCAATTTCAAACTGTACAATTTTACTTCTTTCTTATACCAAATTGCTCCAAAAATGGCTTTCAAAGTTCCCAAAACATACACCTACAAAAAGGAGACTTAAATTGTGAAAACCTACCCTAAGATACTCAAGAGTGAACAAAAATCAAGCAAGAATAATACGAGATAAGCAGTATAAAACCGGCTTATCAATCTATTAGTTATGTGTTGCACTTTCTTTGTTTAAAGAAAAATATGGTGTTATAGGGGGTTAATATTTCAAATTTAACTTCAATTTTGGGCAAATCTTGAAATTTCTGTGTCATATTTCATGAGTTTTGAAAAGATTATACTTCAAGTAAATATAGTGTTTAATCTTACTACAACTTATTCAGTACTTTTCTCCACCAGTAAAGATGCATTGTCATCGAATGTTAGTGGCTACAATTTTGTCAAGACATGGAGCTATGCTTTTATTTGGCAAAAGTTTAGGGAAAAAAATGTAGAAGTTTACTTTAGAATATTAACTTTATAAATTTTATAAAATATTGTACTAATTTTTTTATTATATTATTTTTTATTGTGTAAGTGTGAATGACTTAAAATAATGAATGTGATGTTTCTCTTAAAAAANAAAAAAAAAAAAACACACAACAATTCAATTTTTGGCTCATAAATAACCATTTTCAAATCATCGTGGTAATATATTTTCCATTCGTACAATTGTTGTCTGGAAACACGTGTAAAAGAAGGGTATGTCTATATTACACCTTTGGACAAGACATATGTCTTGTTTAACTATTTTTTTATGTTGTTTTGATTTTATATTATATAATATTAACATAATTAACTTGATTTAATTTTTATTGGATTTATTTAAATTTTTTTAATATAATTTAGATGTGAATTTAATAAAAATAGATTAAGTTAATTGTGTCGATAAAACATATGTCTTTTAAAAAAGAATGTAGCATAGCCACTCCCGCGAAAGAAAGAGACCTATTGACATTTAGCCACATAATGAGCTAAAAACAATTTCTGAGGAAAAAAATAAAACTAAAGAAAAGCATATTGGACCACCTGACATGTCTCAATAATTCTCAACCAGGATGTGGGGCAAATTTTCTGAAATAATATTTTTTTGTAAAATAAATACCAAAATGGGTTAGTTTTAAAAGTATATACGAAAATGGGTCTCATTTTTTTACTCAATACACGCATAAGCGTTTTCTGTAAAAAAAAATGCTAAACACATGCACGTTTTCTTTAGAAAACACTGAAGCAATACACGTTTTATCAAAAACGCTGAAAGAGGCAAAAGGTTAGCATTGGGAAAGGGAAAACGCTGAAGCGTTTTCTATGTGTAAAACGCACCTCACATGTGCGTTTCCTGCATTACACGCGGTTGGAAACCGCATTTTCCATCAAAATTCAATCAAAAAATGTTGTAGCGTTTTCATGTTTTCCAAAGCTTGTCAGTGCAACTATTCCCAAGTTGACTCCTATTCTCCATCACCTCAAACCCCCCGCCCCCATTCGTCTGAGCCCTTTATCTTCCCCCTCCCTTCGACTCCTTCCCTTCATCCTCTTTCTCCCATGTCCGAAAGCTTTCTCCTCCCATCTCCTACTCAAAGTTTCTCCCTTCTCACATTCTTCACTCATATCTCATTTAAACATTCACTTAACAGTTAAATAAATGGCTAATCTTGAAGAAATTAGACCGGGACAAATAGATTCGTATGTGCTAACTTTACAACCAATACATATTTCTACTGANTTATTAGGCCATACCATCTGCCCTAGATGTCTCTTTGTTGTGTCCACTTCTGTTTAGTTTAGATTTGTTTACTTAAAACTGTTAGAAATTTGTCTTGATTATCAACAGTTATTGTTAAACTTTGTAAATAAATGTGTTATTAAGAATTATTAAATTAGCAAAGTAGTTATATTTAATTTGTCATTTAGAGTTTATGGTTAAATTTTATTGTTTGTAATTTAATGGGCGTGGGTAAGGAGTTGGGGTTTAATATTCGATGTTTATGATTTTTTGTTAAGATTAAGATGTTGAGAATTAAAATTTGAAGGTTGGAGTTTTAGATTTGATAATTTAATTTAGGGTTTAAGTTGTTAGGTTTCATAATAGTGTATAGGGTTTGAGGTTTTAGATATGAAGTTTGAGATTTGGGGTTAACATTTAGGGTTCCATATTTTTTAGGTTTATGAATTGGATTAGATTTTTGAAATGGAGGGTATAAGGTTTAGGGTTTGAGAATATAATTAGGGTTTGTGTTAAGATTTTTAGATTTAAGCTTAAGGGATTAATTTTGTGAGTTTAGGGTTTAAGCATAATTTAATGAGCTTTGGTGTTTAGGGTAACTTTTTAATTTTGGGGTTTAAGATTTAAGGTTTGATATTTGGGTTTTGGAATTATAGTTTGGGGTTTGGAGTTAGGATTTTTAGATTATGGTTTGGGGTTGAAAATTTAAGGTTTGAGATTTAGACTTTGGTTGTTCGAGATTGAATTTATAGGTTACGATTATGATTTCATAATTTAGGGTTGAGGGTTGAATATTTGGGTTTTGAGATTAGAGGTTGGGGTATGGTGTTTAGGGTTAAAGGATTAGGGTTTGTTGTTTAGGGTTCAAAGATTATGATTCAAAGATTAGGGTTTAGGGTTTGGATTTAGAGTTAGAAGTTTGGATTTATAGGTTTAACGCTTCGGGTTTAATAGTTATGGTTTGTGATTGGCAATTCAAGTTTGGGGTTTAGGGTTAGGAGATTATGTTTTGGGGGTTCGGGATTAAAGGTTAGGATTTAGGATGAGTTAAAATTTAGGGATTAGGATATGAGGTATATTATTTAGGATTTAGGGTTTAAAGAATAAGGTATGAGATTTTGGTCTACAATTTAGGGTATAATGCCATAAGTTTTATGGTTGTTTGTTTAAACTCTATTTAATTATTTTAATAAATGTTATTTTTGTTTATGTTAGGGACCGAGACTGCTTCGCCCTCATTCTCATAGGATTGATCCCCCAGATCAGAGATTGATCCCATATCTACTGAGAGCAGGATTTCGTGCAGTTTATCATATTAAGCCGATGCAAGTAGACGTATATTTCTTATATGCATTGGTGGAGCGGTGGCGTCCAGAGACACATACGTTCTATATGCCCTTCGGGGAATGTACAATAACTCTCCAAGACGTAGAGATTTTATTGGGTGTTAGAGTAGATGGTACTGTTGTTGGTGGGCGGAGCTTCCATCGGGCATGGCACAATGAGGTTATACGTTTATTAGGAGTGGCACCTGTGCTGAATGCCATTTCTGGATCTCGTATTCGTTTTTCGTGGTTGAGGGCCACATTTCGTGTATGCCCACATGATGCATCCCCACGTGTATTGGAGTGTCATGCTAGGGCATATATTCTTCAGTTGATTGGTTGCTGGCTTATCCCAGATACTACTAGGAATTATGTTACCTGATGTACCTTCAGTTACTAGATGACTTCGACGCAGCTGGCAGACGTAGTTGGGGTTCTGCTGTACTTGCTCAGTTGTACCGAACCTTGTGCAATTTTGCTCTCGACCGTTCCATGGACGTTGGAGGGTGCTTAGTCCTCCTACAAGTATGGGCATATGAGAGATTCCCTACAGTGTCTCCGTCCCCCCCAGTTGCCCTTGTGCCTTTTATAGAACCAGTGGCTAGCAGGTTAGTACAATTAATTTTTTGAAATACATAAGTATTTCCTGTTAGATGTAATTATAATTTAAATTATATATTAGGTGTGACCTCGTCTGAGTTATGATCACATGTTCGGCATCACCAGAAACCATGTGGGCTATCGCTGGGCTTTTGATCGACTTGACAATGATGAGGTGAGTGAATCCTAAATTTTTGTAATTATTTTATTATTGAGATGCTTACAAATTTTAATTAATATTTTTTCAACGTATAGGTTGTGTGGCAGCCGTATCTGAACTTCCAGTTGCCAGATGCTTGTACTGCTGGACATCAGATATGGACAACTCATATGCCTCTTTGTTCATTTAATGTGATAGAAGGACACCACCCAGATCGTGTGATGTGTCAATTTGGCGGGTTGCAGGCTATTCCACCGTACGATGAGGACTTGGAAACATGTACGATTAGGGGGAAACAGGATACAGATTGGACGATCAGACATTTACCATACTATCGGCAGTGGAATAACCGGCTATTGAGCTTATGTATTCCGGCACCCGGAATGGGCGTTACAGACGATTACTTGCCATGGTATCTTCACATTACTTGACGGTGGATTAGTCCACATAGTGTCCCTTATGGTGTTCAGGTTAGTGTATTATGTTCTATTGCATCTTATATCAACTAGCGTCAATTTTAGGGTTACCGCTAAATTTATGTCATTTACAAGTTGATAGACGCCCACACCAGCAGTCTCCACCCCAGCTGCCTCCACACCAGCCGCGTTCACCACAACAGCGTCCACACCAGCAGAGTCCATCGTAGCAGATTCCACCCTATATCTCTCCACCACACATGGCATCACATCAGGCTCCTACATTCCATGGTCCTTATCCGTGTGCGCCTCTAACTCCTGAGCAGTGGGCTACATTACAACAGTAGATGAAGGCATCGGTGCAGGCAGGGATGGAGTGGGTTCTTGCACAGTGGGGCATGTTGCCACCTGACGTTGGCGGCCAACAGGGAGCGTGGGCCCCACCACGGACTGATGTTCCACGTGTTTCGGTTGTTGACTCTTCGACTGAAGCGTCATCATTAGGGCTAGGATCATCCTACTCTAGTCAACGTTCTAGGTTATTGCATGGTTCCAGGAGGCGGGGTGATGCTTCCACCTCTGCAGCACCTCAGGATTTGTAGTCCCAGTTTGCGCAGCCGTAGTTAACTGTTGACATGATGGGTCTTCATGCCATGAGCGGACTAGGTATTGGTGCCATGGGAGGACTGGATTCTCCCCCTATTAACGTCTTCGGCACTAATATGGGTGCACCCCCATCAACTGATGATGTACAGCTGAATTTAGGTCTCACAGTTGGCACTGCTACTGGACCTGGCATCGATTGCTATATACCTCGCCTAGTTGAGGAGACTCCTATGCTGCCTGTTCGTTCGTATCTGACGGAGCAGGATGGTCGACTTCTACAGTTTTCTGATTATGTTGACTCGGATATGGTGGACACCACAATCCCATATGAACAAAATGCAGATCCGGATCGGGACTGGTTTGATTGATGTGACATCTTTTTTTCTGGAATTATTGTATAGAGTAGTTGGATATTATAAAGCAATTAGAACTCTTAATTTCGTAATGCAAATTATTGCTATGTTAGTAACGGTTTGATGTATTTGTGTGTAATCAGAATTACCATCATTTCAATTTAGACATAGTTTTCAATGTTCGACTGCATTCCGAATAACAGGAACTTAATTAATCATATGATGTAAATAAGTGGTTATTGCAATATATTAACCATGTATATTACTTTGAGACATAAACTTGTATTGTAAGTAGTAAAAAAAAAATGCACCCTTCCGACAACACAAGATTTGAATCGTCATTGTTTGAATCATTCTTTCCAAGATGTCATTACTGTGGAGCCAACAAAAGCTTCATTCACGGCGATGACTCAGGACGGTTTGGTGGAACTTGGAAAGCTGCTAATATGTCTTAATCACTTGCTATGGTATTAAGTGGTAACCTAAATTTTATGGTAGTTTACTATGGCGGGTTCTGGCAAGAGTAGCAGTAATAACCTGTAAATACTTGAACCCATAGGTGATTCAATTCCAAGAAAAGGGTTTTCAACTCTAGTTATGTACCCATAAGTTTTTTATATTTATATTTCTTATAAGTTGTCTTTTGTTACAATAAGGTTAATTGTTGAGGACTCGTTTCTCTTCTTCTATTTCATCATTGATGTTTTACTTACATTCTAATATTTGTGCATAAAAAAATGATATATTGGAAAGCCATTGGTGTGAAAGTTGATCCCAAGGGTAGTAAAACATCCTTGGGTGTTGTCTCCCAAAGATTCACCAGAACAACTAATCTTTCAAGAACTTAAGCAAGAACAGAATAACGGGGGTATGTGTTGAATGCAATATATTAAGAATTAAGAAAACAGNACACCAATGGCTTTTAAGTCAGTTTTTTTTATATGCTCACATACTACAGAGGACATCAGGGTTAAAGAAATTTATGTCTTGGAATTGAAGCACTTATGGGTTAAAGTATTTACAGGTTATTACTGCTACTCTTGTCATAACCCGCCATCGTAAACCAACATCAAATTTAGGGTTACCACTTAATACCATAGCAAGTGAGTTTGACGTATTAGCGGCTTTCCAGGTTCCACCAAACCGTCCCGAGTCATCGCTATGAATGAAGCTTTTGTTGGCTCCACGGTAATGACATCTTGGAAAGAATGATTCAAACAATGATGGTTCAGATCTTGTGTTGTCGGAAGGGTGCATTTTTTTTTTTACTACTTACAATACAAGTTTATGTCTTAAAGTAATATACATGGTTAATATATTGCAATAACCACTTATTTACATCATATGATTAATTATGCAATAACCACTTAATATAATATCAGTATCATGGTAATTCTGATGACAGACAAGTACATCAAACCGTTACTAATATAGCAATTATTTTACAAACATAAATAATTTTAATCATCATCAGTAGCGTAATCAGGACAAGTTAAGATGGATTGAATCTCTGTGGGTGATAACTCACGATTCATAGCAACAGCCTGTTCGTTAGCAAGTTTTAAGAAATAATAGCGACACTTATGAACGAACATTTGATTGTTCTCCTTCTTGATTTCTAAAATAGCTACCTCATAGTCATGTCGAGTCCTTGTAGTCATTCTTAACGACCATCTATACACAGGAGGACCTCCAAGGGATTGCAATTATTGTGCCAAATTTTTAGCTTCATCAATTTGATATGCCCACTCCTGATGTAAGCCAGCGTAATATTCTCTTGGATCAGAGTCTATTTCACTTTCATAATCATCATTAAACCTTGGTAGTAACCAGACACCAGATGTGCGACGTCTTGTTGTCATAATGTTTCACCCTGTACGATAACAAAAACAAATCATTGATATAATGTATAACTAACTCAATTAACATGTAAGAACTAATTTAGAGTTGAGCTCGATCATTCCTCATTAGACATGTCAATATCAGAT